>JACTAT010000021.1:987298-1172886 GCA_014526335.1 Chrysaora quinquecirrha
TTGGGCTCTTTAACTCTGTGGAAACCCAAACCATCCCATGTAATGTCTGTGCAGTACGGTGGGGGATGTGCAGAACGGTGGGGATGTTCAGTACGGTGGGAGGATACCATGATGCCGTGGGGAGGCATCTTGCAGTACGGTGGGGGATGTTCAGTACGGTGTGGGATACCATGATTGCCGTGGCGGATATTCAGTACGCCGATGGCTCTCTGATCATGCAGTCCAGGGTTCAAGTCCCAGTTCAAGCCCCTCTTCAAAACGTCTTCAAAGCGGGCGAATTCCGACCCCCCTCGCCAGTTAGATCCTCATTGATGAAAAATATCTATCTATATGTACTGTGCTAAAGGAGGCTAAACATAAACAGGCGAAAGCTATAAGAGCCTTGGGCTGTATTACTCGGAGAGTTATTCGGCGATTTCATTGTGCTCTGAAGCTCAGTGGAATTGTCGTTGGCTCTCTGGTCATGTAGTCCAGTTTCGAATCACCATTAATTAAGGTTTGCTACTTATGGAAAAATCTATCCTGGTGTTTGCAATTGATGAAAAATATGATTTTATACCATACACAGTTTAAATTTTGATAAGTTTTTGTGTGTGCAATTTGTACAACGAGTAACATTGACGTATTTCTCATTCTGTCATTTTCCCGAACAGAGCTCTAACTGGATTCAAACCTTCAAGTAACAAGCTAGATTTCATCCGGTCGAGATCCTATCGAATTCGAGGCTCAGATGTACGGCTACTTGCTGCTGTCGCCTTTATTAAAGCTGAAGAATCTAAGAGCAGCAACGACCCAATTCTCACAGTATCCTTTGTAGTATTCTTTATAGCATCCTCTTATTATTAGGCCCTGTCCAAATGATCAAATACACGTTTTTTTTATAAGAAACTAAAAAATTGATCCACTTAAAATTGTCAGATTTTGAGTACTCGAAGTTTCTTAAGAGTTTCTTCAATATCCATATTGGCAACATAGTTATTCTATCTGAGTGATGTTCCAAACTCATTTTTGATCGTATTTGAAAGCATATGGGTTTCCTGTTTGTTTGCTTGTCACAGAAATGCTTTATTGCAGACGAAACACGGGAAATAAAAGACAATTTTTCGCTACCTGAGGTAAAAAGTTTCCTGTGTAAAAAATTTCCAGTACTGGAGTTTCTTAAATTTTTGTCTATTCGAGAGTCTGGGTTTCTTATAAAGAGTTTCTTATAAAAAAATACGTGTCTTGCTTATAAGATTTTGAAATTTGCTTGTCAAGCAAAGGTTTACCGTTTTACCACGTCACACAACATTGCTTAACACTAAAGTATACATATAGAGACCAGCTAGGAGACCTGTGGTCCTGAGCCTTAAAGGCCTATAATTGTTTCTTTTTAGAGGAGACGTCGCTGATTCCATTTTTTTATACACGCTGATTCCATTCCCCTCAATAAGGGTCGTTTAGGGGTTCAGGGAACATGGGGAAGGTGACAGAGCGAACAAGGGACGCAATCAAAATTAAACAGGGATCAGGTAAAATCCTCCCTATCGGTTGACCATCAATCTGAAAAAAGCCCCAAAAAACTCCAGGGAACAAGGGGATTATTCCAGGGGATACTCATTAACTTTCAATACGGGGGGGGGTCCATGCCAATATTTGGGATCCGAAATCTTAAGCTTATTAATTATTTGGGGTCTGTGAATTATACCATGGACAAAAATTCAATATTGGGGGTCCACAAATCTGAAGGAAGAATCTTGCGATTTGGTGCGATTCATTACAATGACCCATCCAACTGTCAAGAGCTTATAAATTGTAAATTGTCATGAAACTGATAGCTAAACCTGAGAAGAAATTTTAGGTGTCCAAAAATAGATAGCAATATTTGGGGTCTCCAAAACATTAAATTCAATATTTTGGGGTCTGCAAGGAAATGGTGACATGGACCCCCCGTAGTGAAAGTTAATGAATACCCCTGGGGGATTATCTCAAGGGAACAGGGGAACATGTTACCCCCTGAACGAGCCTCTTAAATACAATAATGCCTGGACTTGCTACAAGTCTCTCTCGCTTTTTCTCCATTTTCTCCCGCGAGGGACATGTAGCAAGTCCACGCAGTGAGGCCAAACATCAGCATCACCGCTCTTAGTTTAATTCAAGGCTCAGAATTTAAGCTTCCGGCGAAAAACATAGGTGAAGGTGAAGGTGAAATGGTGTTTTAGCGCCAGTTGCTAGGATCTCAGTAGTAGGTTCACTAATCGAGACCTCGACCCTGGCCGTGACGCTACCGTGGCTGGGCTCGAACCCTGACCACACTGAGCTTCTGACACCACGAGTCAGCTGGATTACACCACGACGCCACAGCTTAATAATGATAGCTGTCGTTCAACAATCGATAATCCATTGTTAACTATAGTCTCTTTTGAAGTTTTGGAAAATTATTGGTATCACAGTCTTGTTGGCTTAAATATTGCAGTGCTTTCACTTTCCTTCATTTCATGTTAGTTTCTACCATTTACTGGAAATGGCCAGCCCGTGATGTCCACAGGTCTAAATGAGGGCAATTACTTCCAGAGTTTTATGCAGCTTATGCTGGAAAAGATGCTCTCTTTAGGAGTAAACCTGCAAGCTTTATCTGAAGAATATCAAGGCAAGTTGATCGTTTTTGCTCACAATCAACAAGACGCTATTTAGACTGTAAGCTGCAATAGTTCTTTGCTTTATAATATTTCTGAGATTTCGATGCAGATGGAAACATTGGCAAACACACTAAAGCCCTGACTAAACGATCAAACACAGTCATTTATACATTTTTAAACATTTTAAACTTGCTTTACAACAAAAGTGAATTGAGGTCCACTAAAATGACCCTATCTTGCTTTTTAAAAGTAAATTTTCTTGCATTTTGGTCTTTTAGGTCTCTCGAAATTCTCATATTCCGTGAAGTTAGATTTTGACATAAAGAAGGCCAGAATCGACTTTGACATCGCGACAGTTTTGCTCTATGCAGAAAACATGGACAGAACTAGCGAAAATGATTCGTCAGGTACGTTATTTATTCTGAGAAAGGATACCAAGTGGAATAGAATAGATAGGAATGGAAAAGAAAGGATAGGAATGGAATAAAATGGATAGGAATGGAACAGAATGGGATTGGAATGGAATAGAATGGATAAGGTTGGGGTAGAATGAATAGGAATGAATAGGGTTGGAATAGAATGGATAAGAATGGAATAAAATGGCCAGGAATGGAATAGCGGAATGGATAGTATTGGAATAGAATGGAATAGAATGGAGAGGATTTGAATAGAATGGAATAAAATGCAATGAAATGGCACAGAATTAGAGATTCTTATAAATATTTTTTGCTTTGGTCTTTTGTGTCGATCTTTCCGTGTTACGCTCTACATTTCTAATATTTCTATTCAAGGAATTAAAGAAACAGGGGACTTTGATCATAGATGCACAGATCAGCTAATTATTTGGCTTGCAAAAAAGCTCTTCGGAATAAATTCACGAAAGTTGAAAAAGGTTGGTCCATTAAACACCATTGAATATTATTCTACAGTACTTACTCTTTCAGGTCACTAATTGCCAAGCGTTAGAATAATTTCACTCCAAGATATTATTGACAAGCTTTATTTTAGCAGTAATATGGAGGGCCATCTTTCAGTAATGTGGAGGGATATCATCAGTACTGTGGACGGTGCGGAGTAATGTGGAGGGATATTTTGATTTAATGTGCAGGGATATCATCAGCATTGTGGAGGATGGGGAGTAATTTGGAGGGATATCTTGATGTAATGTGGAGAGATATCATCAGTACTGTGGAGGGTGCCGAGTAATGTAATGGGATATCTTGAAGTAATGTGGAGGAATATCATCAGTACTGTGGAGAGTGGGGAGTAATGTGGAGGGATATCTTGATGCAATGTGAAGGGATATCATCAGCATTGTGGAGGGCTATCTTCAGTAATGTGGAGGGATTTTTGCAGTAATGTGGGGGATGTTCAGTAACGTGGAGGGTTATCTTTCAGTAATGTGAAGAATGCGCAGTTATTGAAGTTAAAGTAAAGTTAAAAACCGGATCGAGAAGTACACTGTATCACATTATAGCGTTAATGACTAGAGACAGGAATGGAGTATTTTAAAACATATAGAGCGTAAAAATCACTTTTGTGCTCCTTGTAAAAAGACCCAGCGAGAAAAAGAAAATTATCTTCAGAAGCTTGTACCTGGGTTTATTCTTGAATAATTCTTAACCCATTAAATTTACTCTTCTTTCTAACAATGAGATAAACCACTACTTCTTTCCATTACCAAACAAAACACCAAAGCACAAAACCACCGTTTCAGCTTTTCAGCAGCATATTATCTTCAGGGACGGAGTTACAAGAATGATTCACCAATAGGTTGTTCAGAGCTTTCGCCGCCCCGCCTCTCTCTGAGTTATTTCCAGGAATCTGCCCACGTGTTCACTGACTTCCTTGTCTAAGAATAGAAATGCGGATATTCTGATCACAAAGAAGACCAAACAAGAAAGTTTCTTTTCCCACACGATAAACTCAAAATAAAAGACATGATAATAATGCCTTTGATTTGTATAATCAGATTGTTAGATATCGAATACACAATTGTTAGGAAAGTAAAGAATTGATCCGGTATTAGAAATTTGGACTTTTAGTATTGAAAGTTTCTTGAAAAATTATGTTTGTTGCGCACGTCCTTTAATTTGAATGTTAAAGCATTCCTACAGTATAAGGCCAAGTAAAGAAATCATCCAGTACTACAAGTTTATAGACGAAAAAAGCTTTTAAGTATGCCCGAAAATGTTTCCGCTGTTCATAGCAACACTAGAAGTTTCTTAAAACTCTAAACTTTTAATACGGAAAGCTTCTTGTAAGATTTGACTGTTGAGATCTTCATTTAATTTAAATGTTTAAGTATTCCTACAAGGTTAAATAAAGAAATTTCGTTAATTGAATACTTTTTGTGAGAGAATCTTCATACGAGTATTTGGGATAAAATTGAAGGTGAAGGTGAAATGGTGTATTTAGCGCCAGTCGCTAGCATCTCAGAAGTAGATGAAGTACCGGACCTCGACCCTGGCTGTGCTGTTGCTGGTACGGGGCCTCGAACCCCGACCTCGCATAGCTCTTAACACCACGAGCTCGTTGGCTTTGACCACGACACACCAGCAAATTTACCCAAAACTACAGTAAAAACTTTAAGAACAATATGAGATTACTTTAGTAGGATAAATAAATACATTATAAGTATAAGGGAAATATAAAATAAGACCTAAACAAGAATATTTTGAGGTTGTACACGCTTTTTTTTATAAGGAACCACTTTATAAGGAAGCTACATGTAGAAGGCCCAAAAATTTAAAGAACTTATACTACTAAAGAGAAAATCACTAAGGAACTTTTCATTGTTGAATATTTTTATCACTGCAAACAATCCAGAATTAGAAAGCCGGTTCCATTCATTTGCAGTCAAAAATCATATAAATTGTACGCATGTATCAAATGTTTCCTCGAGTAGTCTCGAGCTTTGCTTACATCCATATGTCTCTGTACGGTAGTCATTAAACTGTATGTGCAGTTAAAATTAATGAACTATTAAGGAACTTTTGGAACTACAATCATCTCAAAAGAGGTCAAAGAATAAGGAACTTTAAGAACCAGGCCTTGAGCTAGGTTCTTTATAAAAAAACGTGTAAACCCATTACTGTTAAAGTCCGTTACTTTAAATTTTAAAATGGGTATTGAGAATTCAGTCGACTCTCAGGCAAGATGTCCTCGTTCTTTATAAAAGGTTGTAATCAAACGAACCATTCAAGGGTAAAGTAAAAAATTTTCCACCCTGGAGTTCTTACGAGTTTTAAACTTGTAGGGACCTGAGAGCAGGGACCAAAGGGGCCTCAGCAAAAATGTTTTTGTTGTTTTATTTGAAGCTGGTATTGTTGGTGTCATAACTGTGTGAAGGGGCCCAAGTCTGCTTGATATCTCGGTCTGTGTCCATATACAGATGCTAATACCTTGGGGGCCCCGAACTGAAAATACCCAAGGGCCCCTGACTGCCTCTGTTATGCTACTGTGTTTAGGAGCCCCAAGCTCTTCTTTCTTCAAAGCTGAAAGATTTCGCAAACTTCGCGGAGATTTCGAAGATTTCCTAGAGATCATCGCCTTCAAATCAACTTCGTGCGTTTTGGCTTCTGGAATCGTAAGCCTCTGAAGTCTACTTTTTTCAGAATTCAGATGAGACAAAAGTCTCAGAAGGACGCACCCTTAGTGCAGCCTTTTCCAACACAAGCTAGCAGAAAATAGAATCGAAAGTAATGGCTTAATTGGTGTGTTTGGTGTATACCCCGATACTTTCCATCTATTGTTTTTCAGTTAAAACAAAAAAGTTTCTCTTTCCTATACATTCGTTTCTACTTGCAAACAATCACAGTATGCCATTCTCGATTTCGTAAGCCTACGTACTATAGAATTACTCAGAGTTTTAAGACGCTAAAACCAAGGCCCATAAGCAGGTTGATGGCTGTGTTTTTGAGATAACTGGATATATATAAACAGTGAGGTGGACTTCTGAGTACTTTTGTTATAAGACGAGATATATTGAGATACAAGAAGATATATGTAGGGAAAAGGCACAAGAAGGTATATATGAAGCTAGACGTATCTTGAAGCGGCTAGTTGGATAAATAAGCTTGATATGCAAACCTTGAGCATGGGTTAACGTGTGAAGATTTTTAATATTTGGTTGGGCTTATGACTATTATAAGCAGAAAATTCAAAGAGCCTTGAGTAATATATTGAGCTGAAGAATCTCTATGCTCGACTCGTGCCATTTACACTGAAAGGTACTCTCTTTTTATAAGAGCAATTCTATAAGCCTCGATTTCGGATTTTTGTAATAAAAAGAGATAAAGAGAAGAACAAACACAGGCTAGGATTGTACAGGCTTTCGCATCATATTTTTGGATATAAGAGTAGCTATATTAAATGTATAAATTGATTCCGAGAAACGACACAAAACGGCAGGTAAGAAAGAAAAAAGTTGAATGTACGTAAGAGTGCTAATATTTCGCCCTGGCATCCAGGGCTTCTTTAGAGCCAAAGAAAAAGCCCTGAATGCCAGGGTGAATTATTAGCACTCTTATGTACATATTTTTTCCTCTGTCTTATCCGCCGTTGTGCATCGTTTCTCCGAATCAATTTATATTTTCTTTCTTCGAAACAAGCATCTGTGGATCCGGTGGACAGCCTGTTATTGGTCCTTTTCTTCAAAATAATTCTGAGAGTAGCTATATAATTTTTCATCGTAAGAGAGAGTGTAAAATAGAGAACAGTTAAAATTTTTAAATTTAAAAAACAGCAAAAGTTTTAAAACAGCAAGCCTTCACTCGTAATTTACAATGTGCAGGTGATTTTTAAAAAATGTGTCCCAGAACTCGACAGAATTCGGAATGAGCGTAAATGGTCTCTACGGGTGGTCTCCAGATGTAAAGGGCGGTAGCTACTGAAAATGTCGCATAAATCCGAAAATGTCCCGTAAGACCATCAAACCGACCGGACCCCCTTATCGGTCCTCAATCGGAGTACCCCCAAGAATAGCGCCTTCCCCACTTGGATATCAGCAACGAAACTAGGTACTTATTTCTTGCCGTCAACTTCGGTCGACCACCTTGTACGCAAACAACAATAAGACTTAATACTTCTGTTGTGTGTTGGGTCTTTATTATAATCTTTCGCTTCTTTCTTACCAGTTACGTTCAAATCAGCATTCAGTCGATGCAGTTATCAAAGGTATATCAAAGAGTTTTGGTAGTATTATTCTGGATGCAAGAGACAGTCGATTTAAGAAGATCTGCTTTGACATTGTACAGGTAATGAGATTTACCTCTTAGATTATCATCTAGCATATCTATGCAAATGAGAACTTATGTGAAAGCGTAAATGCACAATGCCGTACATACAGTATTCTCAAGGTTAATTCTATTGTGACATGTCACATAGGGTCTTCTGTATTTGTATTCGAAGCTCCTGTTTTGGAGTTAAGAATAATCTCATCATCATTGTCATCACTATTTTTGTCATGATCATTATCTTCATGGACACCACTAACATCACCATCATCATCATCATCAACAACAACATGATCATCATAATTATCTTTCATCATCATAATCATAATCATCATCCTCATAGTCGTCATCACCAGCATTATGATCACCATCATCACTATGATCAGCATGAGCATCAGCATCATCATCAACTTTATCACCATCGTCATTATAATCATAATCATGATCAGCATAATTATCATAATCATCGTCATCATCATCATCACTATCTTCATCCTAATCATCACCATGATCATCCTTATCATTATTGTCATCATCATTATCATCATCAACTTCATCACCGTTATCATCATCAAAATCGTGATCACCATCATCATTGTGATCATCATGATCATCAGCATCATCATCAACATCATTATCATCATTATCATCATCATCATCATTATCTTTATCGTAATCATCATCATGATCACCATCATCATAAACACCATGATCACCATCATATTTATCATAATCATCATCATCATTAAATCATCATGATCACCATTATCATTATCATCATTATCATCATTATTATTATTATCATCATCACCATTATCGTCAACATCAACTTCAATATCGTCACCATGTTACTTTATGGTGTTACAATGTTTTAATGCCCTTTTGAAATCATCCAATTTTAGGCTGAAACTACAGAGAAATTTGAACAGAGCATTGTTGACCTAACCAAACGTTTTATAAACCGAAGATACTGTGGACAGTTACTGGTGAGAAGAATTTTTAATTATACCAGTATATAAAGTATACGCAATTTTTATAAGAAACTGCCCTTGGTCTTTTGTGCCAAAAGTTTCTTTTTCTGGACCATTTTGTCAAACTTTAAGTAACAAATTTTTTTAGAAATTGCTGGACCCCCTGTTGAGCCTCAGTGGGAATACCCACCCCCTGGGATAGATCATTGACTTGCAAAGCCACTGTGGCAGGCTCGAGATCTGCCTGCCCTGTTTTGATGTGGCTATTAGTGTCTCGTGTTTTCTCCAAAGTCGATCTACTATCTAGTTCTCTATGCAATCACGAAAATACTAAGGCGAAAGTGAAGTGGTCTATTTAGCACCAGGTGCTAGGATCTCAGTATCAGGTTAACTAATCGAGACCTCGGCCTTGGCTGGACGCTACCGTAGCTGGGGCTCGTACCCCGTACCCGTTTACAAAAGGGGGAGCTCTTGGAACGAGACTAATTAGCAGTGAATCTTGGGAATATTATTCATTTTAAAGGAAAAACATCGAAAGGTTTTCTATTTATTTCAGTGCGACACGTCAAATAAAAAAGAAAACCCAACGACAGATTTTGACAGCTTAGAATCGCATCTGTTATCAAAAGACAACAAAGAAAGTATGTCGGGTCAGCCTCGTTTCTCAACCGAGGACACAAGATTCCTTTCAAGCTGCCTAGAGGAAAGAGCAGTTAGGAACGTCGCTGGAGACCGAGCTCAGTGGGTAGGGAAGACGGCTGGTAGTGCCCAACATGTGGAGGCTGTGGGGATGGTTAATGCATCTCAGAATACAAATGCACTTGCAAGTTACTTGGAAGGAGGTATGTCGAGGAAGTCAAACTCGGCTGCATCTCAAGGCATTGGAGAAGCATACGGCACTGCTCAGTCTACATCAACTGTAGGGATGCTTAAAAATGCATCTCAGAATACAATTGCACTTGCAAGCTATTTGCAAGGAGGTATGTCGAGGAAATCAAACTCGGGTGCATCTCAATGCATTAAAGAAGCACACGGCACTGTTCACAGCACAGGGATGCTTAAAAATGCGTCTTGTACTACAAATTCCATTGAAAATTACCTAGAAGGAGGTATATTAAAGAATGTACACTTAGATGCATTTCAAGGCATTGGCAATACACATTTCACTGTTCAGTCTGCATCAGCAATAGGGATGCTTAAAAATGAATCTCAGAGTACAAATGCCCTTGCAAATTACCGAGGTGCGTCACAAGGCATCGAAATTGCGCACAGTGGTGTACAGGTTACAGATGCTGTTAGAATACCTAAGAATAACACGTTATCGCCAAATAAAGTGACAATGTCCCCTCAGAATCGAAGCAAAATTGTTAACAAGCGTTCTCCTAGAAAAAAGAGTGTCACTTTTGGAGGTCTTCAAAAAGACGCTAATCCTGCCGTTTCTTCACCCACGAGTAATATCCTGGTGCGTAAAGCGAATGAGTCGAACCCGAAGAGCGCTTTGAAAGGAGAAAGTCCTGTAAATAATGCTCGAAAGGCAGTGACATCTACGTCATCCAAGAGAGTTGTCTCTCAGCTTTGTGGTTCTGCCGAGTCTCTCCCACCTAAAGACGAATACCATGGTGCGGTACTGCCTCGCCAAGAAAGCCGACAACTTAAGCTAACCGGAAAGGCGAGCCTTGATCAAGAAGGCTGCATAGGACTGCGATGTGGACCACTGACTGAAAACGTTAAAGAAAAAATGAAACAGAAATTAACATGTCGTGGAAATAAGCAGAAGAACAGCTCTAATCTGCCTGGAGCAAATGTTGTTCCCGATGTTAGATCTTCAGTGGAGACTAGACCGCCAGACACCAGTGTTTGTGTCGTGGGGACAAGTGTAAATGATAGCTTTATAACAAGGTCGTCTCCAGAAAAGATGAAGGATGCTCAGGCAAAGATTGAAGCTATCAGGAAAAGTCCATTTCGCCAATTTAGATTGAGCTTTAACGATGATCACAAGTCGAGCTTAGATTGTGAGAGAGACAAGAGCGTCGTTTATAAGAGATCCAACGAGTCACTCGCTCTTGAAAGTAATAAGAAAGCGAGAGCCACGTTCAGCAGTGAAAGCCAGTTTAAGGTAAGAGAGAATAAGGCTGCTAAGGCCGGAGGCGTTATGATGAACAAGAAGGCATTAAATACATCGTGTGGAGGCATCGTACTGCCGAGATCGTTTGATTCCGCGATACCTTCAAAATCAGAACGCTCTATGCCATCTGCAAGTCAACCGCCCTTTGCTTCAACTGAGAAATCTAGTTCAAAAGAACCTTCTGGAATCGCAATAAGTACACCGTTTCTTCAGTGCTCAACAGAAAACGCAATTAGCAAACAAAGCAATGCAGGCACTAGCAATGTTGAAACAGCAGCTAGCCTAAAACCATTTGTTAATACAACCAGAGAGGTTATGTTTACAGAAGAAAGTACCTTATATAATGAATCTATGAGTCAATCTAGTTCTTCTGATAGCAGTATGAGATCACCAGTGTCTAGTAAAGGATTCTGTTTTCAAAGCCCACCGATCAGTGATTTCCACAAACTTTGTGAATACGTTATTAATGATGATGAAGACTTCTGTAAGCTACTAGAATTGCAAGAAGAGTCCGCGAGTTCTGAGACTGATAACGATAATTCTAATGCTGGATTGACCCCTCATCGCAGTCAGAGTACAGAGTTAAATACTGGTCTGCTCTCACAGTCCAATCAGAGTAAAAAGTCCTACGCAGGCTCTTCCTCTCAATCCCATCAGAGTACAGAGTTGAACACTGGCCTTTTCACTCAGGCAAACCAGAATTCGGAGTCTAATGCTGGCCTACTCTCGCAGCCCATTCAGAGTAAAAAGTCCTACGCTGGCTCTTTCTCTCAATCAACACAGAGCATAGAGTTTAATACGGGCCTTCTCACGCAGGCAACCCAGAGTCTGGAGTCTAATGCTGGCCTACTCTCACAGCCCATTCAGAGTATAAAGTCCTACGTTGGCTCCCTCTCTCAATCCAATCAGAGCACAGAAGCATCTGTTTTAACTTCGAATGTTAATAAGCAACAAGCATCAGTTTCGTACGGCAAGAACAAACACGACGCCACTCACTCATCTTTTACTCGCAGCGAAAATCCTAGAAACAACATATCAAACACTTACAAGCAAGCAGGCGAGAGCCAAAGCTATCCACTGGCTGATGCAAGGCTGAAAAACTATGCAGAGGAAATAATTATAAGTGGCAATCTAGGTGGATCTGTCACTCCAAGGAAAAGCCCAATGCAAAGCAGCGCTACCACGCATTATACTATGTCTCCGAAACACGCTGCAGTCAATTCTATGCGGGAAATTACTCTAGATCTGCTCCGAGCCATGAAAATCATAGCCCAAAAACAACTGCTTTTGCGGGTTTTCAATCGCCGATCAAAACTAAAAATGCTTTTGCAAGTTTTCATTCTCCATACAAATCCCCTTCTGCGGCAAATGATTTTACTGGGAGCTGGAACTGTTCCACTTCAAACAATCTTACTTATTATTCACAAAGGAGTTTTCTGCAGCGAAATAAAAATTTTGATATGAAAGTTCTAGCCGAGCAACGCAGGCTGGAAAACTTAGTTTCCAATAGCAATAATGATAGATGTGTTCCAAGGTACGGGCAGAATAGCTCTCCACAGTCGATACAGACGTCTTCTATGCACGAGATAAGTAGTTTTGGTGTTGTGCCTACAGCCTTTTGCCAGGGTAATATGCCTAACCATGATAATGGTACTGTTAGGGCAAGAAACGATTTATCGGCCAATTTCGAGTGTTCGCAAGCAATGTTCGAACCGGACATAGACACCCACGATGATTGGTTCATGGATGTTCAGCATGAAGGACTCTGGGAAGATTCTCAAAACGAGACTACGAAAGAAAATGATAAAATAGAATTAGTTGCAGATGAGATTCAAGAAATGCCACAGAGTTTCGATGATGTGTTTGCCAGCTTAGCAAAGTTTACTTCTGACAATTTTGATTAAAAACAACAAAAACACTCATTTGCTTGAGGAACTAACAGTTTAATGTTGTGTTCACACCTCTGTATATTTCTAATTCCTTTTAGCATATTTTCACGAGTTTTAAGGAACCTTTACTTGAGCATGAAAATCTAGACAGACGTTTGAAATGGTCTCAAAGTTCCATCTGTTTACATTTCACACCTCTGCATATTTCTAATTCCTTTTAGTATATTTTCACGAGTTTAGGAACCTTAACTTGAGCATGAAAATCTAGACAGACGTCTGAAATGTTTCTCTAAGTTTCATCTGTTTACACTTCACACCTCTGTAAATTTCGGATTAGTTTTAGAATGTTTTCACGAGTTTTGGAACTTTAAATTGAGCATGAAAATCTAGAAACAGACGTTTGAAATGTTTATCAAAGTTTCATCTGTTTGCTTTTCACACCTCTGTATATTTCGAATTACTTTTAGAATGTTTTCATGAGTTTAGAAACCTTAAATTGAGCATCAGAATCTAGAAACAGACGTTTGGAATGTTCATCAAAGTTTCATCTGTTTACATTTCACACCACTGTATATTTCTAATTACTTTTAGAATGTTTTCATGAGTTTAGGAACCTTAAATTGAGCATCAAAATCTAGAAACAGACGTTTGAAATGTTTCTCAAAGTTTCATCTGTTTACATTTCACACCTCTGTATATTTCGAATTACTTTTAGACTGTTTTCACGAGTTGTGGAACCTTAACTTGAGCATCAAAATCTAGACACACTCGTGTGAAATGTTTATCAAAGTTTCATCTGTTAACATTTCACACCTCTGAATATTTCGAATTCCTTTTACTATGTTTAGCATGTTTTCACAAGTTTAGGAACCTTAAATTTAGCATCAAAATCTAGAAACAGACGTGTGAAATGTTCATCAAAGTTTCATCTGTTTACATTTCACACCTCTGTATATTTCTAATTACTTTTAATATGTTTTCACGAGTTTTAGCGACCTTTACTTGAGCATCAAAATCTAGAAACAGACGTTTGAAATGTTTCTCAAAGTTTCATCTGTTTACACACTCGTGTGAAATGTTTATCAAAGTTTCATCTGTTTACGTTTCACACCTATCAACTTGACAACATTTCACGCCGCCATTTCTATTTCTATTGAGTTTTTTCAAATGTCGAAAAATTGGAAAATGGCGGCATTTTTCCACATAACCACAGTGTTTAAAACCTTTCCTCCTAAAATAGAATTTCATTAAATCCAAATGACTTCAGCTTTCAAAATGTTGACTTTTGCGTTGTTCTTTTTCTTGCAAACATAACGTGGGCGAAAAGGAAAATTTTCATTTCTTAAAAGAAACCTTAGGCCAACGTTTTTGTCTGTTCAGAATGCTATACAATGATCTCACTCAATCTTCCGCCCATGAGAAATACCTTGTCAAATAATGGCTATATTAAAATACTGTGTTATTGTGTATTCAATTTGTTTGAGGGAGAATAAAGGGCGAATGTTAAGAACTAAATAGAAGAAAAATTCTTGACGAAAGTCTGTTGTTTCCCTAGACACGGATCAACGAATTGTTTTCTCAATATTTCATCGCATTGTCATGCTAATTTTTCATTAACTTTCCCCTTCCTAATCAAAGTTGTCTTCACTCAGAAGTTTGTTATGCTGGGATTGTAACCCGAGAGGAAACTAGAGCTTCGTTTTCTGGAAAATATGGATTCAATTTCAACCGTCAGGTCGAAGGAATAGTTTCAAATTGCTGATGATGACTCAGAAGCACAGATAACTTCAAAAGAGCAGTCAATACGTTCAGGACTGAATAACGAAGATATATTTTGGGAGAAACAATTCCTAGTTTTATTACTTCATAACCTGGCAAAGTTTGTTAATTTGAAGAGGAATATTTTTAGGACAGTTGTTAAAAGTCGAGAGCTTATTCTTGAGGCATCATTCCCCTTTGGCCTGCTGTTTAACATGGCGCAAATTCCGAACTAAATCGTCATAAAAGTTAAAGGAAAACGCCTAAAAATCAGAAGAAATGCTGCCTTGTGAGTATATTTCATGGCAATTTTTTAGAAAGCATAAAATTACAATTAATGTTTTTTATTCTGAAGAACTTGTACGTGAATTTAGATGAATAAATAATTTCCGTTTCATATTCTGTGCGTTACTAGGGTGATGCTGATGAGCTGCATGCATTGCATGCATCTCGCGCACGAGGTTTCCCAGTGGGAGATCTTGGGTGTCTCCCCAACGTTTAAACCCCTATAATTTGTTTTTGTTGGGTATTGGGCTGTCTATTTTGTTGGGTAAAGTTAGAAATCTTCAAGCAAAGGAGTTCCATAGCCAAAGCCAGATAGCAACCTAAGGGGTCATGGCTAGCCCTCTCCCATGCCCTAGCCCTGTTAGCTTTTGTGCTTAACTTTCGATGGTAACCGGCAACAATTAGAAATGGTGGTTAAATTGTTGCTAAAAGCAATGGTCTGTCATGGAAAATTTCGAAAAAAAATTGGGGTTCAGGATATGAAAGTATTACAGATTCTGTGCCCTTGTTAAAAAGGTCCTAGTAAGAAACACCCCTCAAAAAACCCCACATCTGAGCATCAGAGTTCACATTGATCCCACATATTTCTTATTTTCGCCCCCTCCCCCCTGCAAAATCCTGACTCTGAAATTAATTTTTTTGGAAGAAAGAGGGGAGAGAGCCCCTTTAAAGAGTGTCTTACTGTACGCCTTCATAAAATATTATCGTGAAACAGGGCTGTATGGAGTTCATGAGTAAATAGGAGGACAAATTCTATGTTTTTTCCATCCTTGTGAGAGTCTAATTTTTTAGCTCATAGAATTTCCATATGAGAAACCTCTTGGTTATTAATTTTTAATTAAAGGAAATGAATGAATATTGTAAACATATACACAAAAATTCTTTTAATAATTTAATGAGATATGAAAAGTTTGCATATTTAATCTCAAAGCAATTCTCAACCAGTAAATGCTTGTGATTTAAAGATGAATATTTGTACTAGAAATGGGATTTATGATTTTTGGTTGCTGAAGGTTGAAGGTTAAAAGGAGGGTCCTGGAAAGCATTGGAAAGTTAATGGGAATAAAACTGGCCAGAAATCCCACCCTGTGGGGGGTTGGTGATCACCCCTAGGTTGGTTCAACACCCCCTTGCTGATATCTTTTACAAGGATTGTTAATATTGAAGCTGAAACCAAGTCAATTGAAGCAGTATAAAGTGTATGAAAACATTCTGACAATGAACAATGCAATCCAACAATGAACAATAGGTCTATTGTTTAAAAACAATAAATTTATTGTTCAGGCCATGTGAAATTTACAACAAGTCAATACTTGGGGGCAATCAGCCCAATCCCCTAAATTGCTTTACGCTGGACGAGGGGGTGTTTGGGTTTTACGGTTACACGGTTTTGCCAATATTTTCGGTCGGATTTTCGGTTTTTTCTGAAAAATTACGCGGATTTTCGGTTTTGAAAATCTCGTCGGTGAACGGTTTTAAGGTGTTTCTGGCCAATTTTGCGTTTTTGGTACTGAATGCCAACTCAGCGAAGCTACGGATTAGTCCACAACGAAAACAAAAATTGATATGGCAGGAAAACGTCTCAAAAATGTGATTTTTATTAAAAAATGAACAGTAAAAGTTGACTAAACTAGAGTTTTAATAGATTCTGTGCAATTTTTGTGAAAACGTAGACTTAACATCGTGTCATACGGTTTTGTTATGTCCGGAGGACATATTAAGAGGGTGTTCGTGGTAATAGATTAATATATAGGCATATAGACGCTGTTTCCTGCCAAACCGCGTAACAAAAGGTAAACCACAAATGATAGGAATTAAACTTTGAAATCGCCGTTAAGTGTTGTCGTTAGTGGGCATAATTAACAAAATGCAATTGCTTGCCAAAAACATCAATTAGTATCAACTGTTATTGTAGCGTAGTGGAATAATGCGCTTATTTCTTGCGCTAAGGGTTGCGAGCTCGATCCAAGATGCAGGAAACTAAAAATTTGACACCAAGATTTTCTCGCAAAAAAGCCGGCTCGGTCGGGCTTCAAAAAAAGGTTTGACTACAATATTGCAAAATTTTGCTCAAATCTAATTTGATTTTACTTTTTATTTTGAAATATTTTCATAAAATTTTTTATTGGGTTGTTATTCTCAGAGGTTTCTAGAAGTCCTCTTACATGTAAGATATTTTCGTGTGAAGAGAGGAGGAGATTGTAGCGCAGTAGAAATTGTTGCCAAGTTAGACAGAAGAATTTTTTTCAAAACAGTTTGCGGCTTCGAGAATCATCTGAAAATAAATGGTTCAAAGTGGCAATCAATTTTTCAAAGTGCTACTAATTATCGAATATAGTCATCTGCATAGTATGCGAATTCTTATGATAGCTTTGGAGATTCTAGAATAATAATTCATCATTTGAAGCTAAGATTACAGGTTTCGGTGCACTGAAGGGAGTTATTTGTTACACAGTTTAACCTATGAGTTCAAATTTATTAGTACATATACGTTACTAGAGGTTTTCTATTTTCGATTCAAAGTTTTGGGATTCTTTCAGGAAAGATTCATCTGATCACATTGTCAACAATCGCATCATCATCATAATTGATCATTATCATCATCACCATCATCATCACAATCACCAATCATTGTCGTTAACATGGTCATCATTGTTGAAGACGATGATGATCTTGTTGAAGACGGTGGTCATCATTTTCGTCTTCAACGTGATCATCATCATCGTTGTCGCCGTCGTCGAGTATCATAATCATCATCATGATCATCATGGTCATTGTCATCCTCTTCAAAGTCATCATCATCTTCAAAATCATCATCATCATTATCATCATCATCATCATCATCATCATCATCATCATCATCATCATCATCATCATCATCATAATCATCATCATCACCAACTTAATCATCTTTCTCGTCATCGTTGTCTTCTTCTTCGTCATCTTCGTCATTATTAACATCATCTTCATCATTACTATCATCATCATCAGCGTCCTTCGGACATTGCTACAGCGTTGCTATTTTTATCCTTGGGGCAATTGGGGGCACAGCAATAATACTCGTCACCATCTACTTTTGCATCAAATCAGAGAAATGTTTCTGCAATGTGCAAGGGGATGGCAGGGATGACACCCCTGATATTGAGTATGCCAAAGTTGCAACTGAAGACACTGCAACCGAACGAAGTGAAAGCACATCTCCCATGATGCCCATGTCGAAGCAACACACGCTAAGCACCCCAAACATTGCCTCACACAGGCTCATGTCATCCGATGAGGAGGAGCCCCCACCTGGGGTGTCAAAAATCGAGGGGCTTGAGGACCAAAGAGTCTCGGAGCTGAAACGTGAAAGCTTGAAAATGTCAGCCAGAGCTGGAAAAGGGCGAAGTAAAAGTTTGGAATCACTGAAACACGAAATTGGCAAGCTACATTTGACAATACAATACTCAAAGAAGGATCTATTTTTATTTGTTATCATTCACAACGTCATCGATCTAAAGCCTGAGGAAATCCCAGGCGTTGATCAAGTCCGCATCAGTATGGTCTTATTACCAACAAAAAACACCGAAGCAAGACCAAATTTGCATCGGTTGATAACCCTGTTTATGGAGCGTCTTCCAAGTTCTCAAATGTCTCCAGGATGGATTTGTTTCAGTCTGCAATGCGTTTTCGCCTATACGGCAGGCACGTAAGGCTTGGCATGCATTTTGGAAAAGAGAGACTTCTCGGGGAATTGACTGTGCATTTAGCAGATGCAGCACAAAAAGACAAAGTCATAACTACCAGACCATTTAAGCCCCCAAAATAAACGTAGACTACGGTTTAATTAACACTGGTTATATCTTAAATATGTGCTTTTAGAAAAAACGCAAGAACACAGGACGGGGTTCCAATGAATAAGACTATCTTATTTATATTTTTGAATATTTTATTGAGATTATTTTAATACAACGAACTTCAGTGAATGTTAGCCAAACCCTTCAGTGGCAGTACATGATATATGATAAAGTACATGTATATGATAAAGAAATAATCCTGCAAAAAAGTTTTAATTAATAAAACGCTGCATTAGATTGCTGGGGAAATGTCCACAAAAGACCGAAACTACTAACGGACCCCTAACTGTTCTCTCATCCAAACCTAAAATTATAGTTCTGAATAACCCTGATTTAACCTTACTGCATGTTTAGTACCCTTTAGGCCCTGGCCAAAATATCAAACATTGCTTGTCAAACATTCGAAATTTCCTCATCAAACAATGTTTTAACGTTTGGCCACGTCACAAAACATTGTTCAATGAGCATATACTGTATAACAAGAATTCCTTGAAAAACTTCGAAAAGTTTCTTGCTTGATGCAAGCAAAACATGTTTGACGAGCAATGTTTTGCGACGTGACCAAACGGTAAAACATTTTGCTTGACAAGCAAATCTCACATGTTTGACAAACAATGTTTGATCCTTTGGCCAGTGCCTTAGAGGCAGGTTAGCTCCATTAGTAAGATTTCATGTAAAATTATAAGCGTATATGCTGAAGAAGATATTTTATTTTAATTATGTTCGCTTTATAAATCTGAATTAGGAACCACTATAGGTACGTGGTTAATAAAAGTCGAGAAAAGTCGAGAAGTTACTGATTATATTGAAGTAGATACGAATTGTGTTCAAGCTAGAGATAATTATACTTTTAAACACGTTTTTCAGGGGATCCAGTGTCTTTATTTCAATTCATTTAGACACACTGGATCAGACGCGCATTCAGATTCCTTGTAGTAGATACCAAACGTAGACATACGTAGTTAGAACCATAACCTTGAATTCCAATCAATTGTTCCCCTCCAAGGAAACATTTCTCTATAGAGGACAGAAAGTTTTCCTGACCATAGACCATAGGATATTGCTTTTAGGACTTCTACTGTGGTCTTCTTGACCATGGGGTATTGATATTGGTGTCCAGTGCTCAAACTAAAGTTTATTGTACCTTGAAATACGTTTGCAGAGGGATACAGTTAGTGTCTTTAGTTCAATTCATTTAGACTGATTCAGATAGGGTATATAATTAATTAAAAGTCTCTTTATTTCGTTGCTAGAGCTAATATGTGATGCGTTGTGTATTGAACCACTTTTCTGTATGTCGATATTTTATGATCAGCTAATGAATGGTCTTTGTTAAATATAGAGAAAAAGGACAGAAATGCATAATATCCACGAATAATTAGAGAGAATTGACGAATGATCTCGAATAGTTAGAGAGAAATGGACAATAGTCTTGAATAATTAAAGAAAAACGAAGAATAATCTCGAAAAACTACAGAGAATAATCTTGAGTAATTAAAGAGAAAGGAAGAATAATCTAATAATCAGAGAGAATTGAAGGATAATCTCGAATAATTAGAGAGAAATGGACAATAGTCTTGAATAATTAAAGAAAAACGAAGAATAATCTCGAATAATTACAAAGAATTGAAGAATAATCTTGAATGATTAGAGAAAACTGACGAATAATCTTGAATAATAAGAGAGAACTGAAGAATAATCTTGAATAATTAGAGAGAAATGAAGCATAATCTCGAATAATTAGAGAGAATTGAAAATAATCTTGAGTAGTAAGAGAGAACTGAAGAATAATCTTGAGTAATTAGAGAGAAATTAGGAATAATTTTGAATAATTAGAGAGAATTGAAGAATAATCTTGAGTAATTAGAGATATATTAAGAATAATCTTGAATAATTAGAGAGAATTGAAGAATAATCGTGAGTAATTAGAGAGAAATGAAGAATAATCAGAGAGAACTGAAGAATAATCTTGAATAATTAGAGAGAACTGAAGAATAATCTTTTTTTTTTTTTTTTTTTTTTTTTTTACATACTTTATTTACAGTTGGTTTTTTTTGTAGCTGAAGCTAATTTACACCAACTATTTAATTAACCAAATAACAAGTATAACTAAAATCTAAAACTAAAGATAACCTAATTAAATCAATTTATATCATACAATACATGTTACAGGAAATTGCAACCTATGTATGATCTAAGCAACAGCGATATCTAATTGAGAAGAACAATTAGTGAGATATGAAGAATAATCTCGAATAATTAGAGAGAAATGAAGAATGATCTCGAAAAATTAGAGATGAATGATGAATAATAAGAGAAAAATGACAAATATTCACTAATAATGAGAGAGAAATGAAGAATAAGGTCAAATAATTCGAGGGAAATTACGAATAAAACTCAAATAATTAGGATAATCTCAAATAATTAGAGATACGCGACGAATAATTAGAGATGATTGAGGATAATTAGAGACAAATATTCACGAATAATTATAGAAAAATGACGAATAATTTTGAATAATTAGTGATAGGTGACGTAGGATTAGTATTCAGGAATACTTAGAGAAAAATGAGGAATAACTTCGAATAATTAGATATGATTGACGCTAATGATACATAAATATTCATGAATAATTAGATGGAAATGAAGAATAATTTCGAATAAATTAGATATTCGTAAAGATAAAGAGAGGACTACAGGAGCTCCAAATATTTAGAGCGATTTAGAGTAGGAATCCACATTTTTGTGTCACGTTTTCTGATAAAGGGGACAAACATCAAACTTTGCAAGGCGAAGAAAAGATAAGAGGCAAGACTTTGTCACTGTAAAAAATCTCCAAAAATGTCTTTCGAAACAGAGTAAGTATAAAAGAATTAAATCTCCTAATAAACAATTTTTATTCAATTTTATAATAACATTGATAATCAAAGTTGGTTTGTTGTGCGAATATTTATTCTAAATATTAATGATGAAAGCTATGTTTGAAAGAGAATGTACAGTTAAAAAGAGCTAGAGGCTTTTGACTGTCCGATTCACACATGATGCACAGTACTAAAGGACAACATACTATATGCCGTGACTAATAAACATGGTTACTGAGTTACTCAAAAAATGCAGAATGAAAGATCGTCTATACAATATTATTATTATTATTATCATCCATAGAATTTAATAGAAAACTACAAAAATATCCAATTACAGTTCAGTAATTCAATAAAAGATAGGGTTTCATGCCAATTCATACAACATAATTGTTTGTCTTGCGCGATGTGAACTCGAATGGATGAGCGAAACGACCGAGCGAGATCAACGAAATGTTTTTGATGCTGGAGAACTGATAAAAAAGGGAAGATCATCGTAAAAATAGAATGCATTGCTTGTAAAATTGGCTTGCACCTCAGAGAAAAAACGGGGGTCGTGAGAGGACATGATCTCAAGATTTAAAAAGTCCTTTGCCTGTTGTGATGTTTCTTGTTGGCTTGTGTTTCTATCATTGGTTTCTTTCGTCCTCTTCGGATTATGAACTCTTGACATCATAGAATTTGGATTTTAGAATGCACCCAAATACATGTAAGTAACATATTTTCTCTAACTAACTTACTATAATTGTTGTTAAATGTTAATAATTGTTGAAGGTCGCCTGTGAAGAAGGGGCCTTGGGCTATCCGATCGATGGTCGCGCTGTGGGGCGGGGCATCTATGAATGGTTCGATTCTCGTAGAGGTCTCTTTCGCTCGTTGTTCAATGCTGCAGCCAGCACAGCTGCCCTGCCTGCCCTGATGGCTACCGATTTGTTTATGGAATACCTCCCATAAGGATTTCACTTTGATGTGTGTACTAAGTACTGTCCTGTGTTTATTGTTCGATAAACAAAAGACATTGATTAATGCACAATAAGGCATTGAAATTACAAATAAAGGCACGCAGAGGTTTCAAAAAGTTGTCTGTCTTCCTGTTGACATTTGGACACAAAATCTCGAATTCTACACACAGAATGTAGATAAATCTCGATCATTTTTGAGAATAAAGCTTAGGATAGATTTAGTGTTCATCTAGGGCTTTAGTTTCAAAATATTGCAAGACGTTGCACGAAAAATTACAAGAAGTTTCGAAGTGGAAGTGCCTCAGGACGCAAAGGAATGTGCTGACATGACCTGAATTGCCTGAATTTCAAGTGTCAAAAAAGGCCATTTTGCTGATTTATAAATCAAACATGAGCTTCACTTTGCCGTGTAAGTATGAACTTAAATAAAATTCGGTTTTAAATTTTAATTTCGGTTCTGCTTTTTTAACTTTGACGAGTTCTCAATTAAAGTACAAATTAAATTAGCCAAATTTGTTACACAATTTTTAAAGTTTTCTCAATTTTTCATGGGTGTTTGGAGCTTCCCGGAACTGCGCTGCAGGCAAGGAAAATATAAAATTCCAACTGCCTTCCTCCCTTCCTCGAACGCATTTTTAACTTTTCAACTTGTTTTTGTGGGGTAGGGTCTCACTTCCCACGAGGACAAAGAAAAATTTGGCATAAATTCGCCTTAAAAACTATTTAAAATGATTCCCTAAAATATTAGAGAGTTTCACTAAAAATATGCTAAATTTCAGTTCTTGTCCTAAAGTCTTAAAAAGCGACTTTCGTCAGCGCCTGTGCAGTACACATGGTCTCCTTTTCAAATTTATCACTGTTGTTTCTTGTCGCATAGCAACACCACAACCGCAACAGTAACTAAAGAAATACAAGTAAATAAAAATGTGAAACATTCTTTTATGATAGATCGCCACAAGACCTCAAAATATAAATAAAAGACCCTCCCTTTGGCCTTAAGGCATGAAAAAATACAAAAAGGAGTTTGCAATAATAATGTGAAAAAATGCGAAGGTCTACCATGTTAGTATTTGCATTACAAAGCTCTCTACTTCTCGACATTTCAAAGAAAGGAACACGCACGCGGAGGCGCAGACCCATAGCCACTGAAGCAGGCTACACGTTTTTTTTATAAGAACACTTAACTTCGATTTCAGCCTGCCTGCTTCTTATTTTGGAAGCAATTTTCATTAACTTAGCTTGTCACCCCTACGCCCCTACCCTAATAATTGATTTAGATTAGTTTGCAATTAGTAAGCTAAATGAACATATGTATGTGTAAACACAGGGGGGGTGGGAAGCGGGCTCGCGCATGCTCAATAGACCACTTTTTGATGAGAAGCTGATGGCGGAAAGTCGAAGTCATTTTTTTGCCAACTTTACGAGTAAGTATCTTCGAAATATCTTTATTTCTTTTATTTCTTTGAACTAATTCATTAATTTCAATCTTATCTAGCTTGAATTATAGAAATATTTTAGCGATTGTTTCAATTTTTCATTGTAAACGACGTGATTAGAAATCGGCACTTTTTGGCCTATTTTTCAGAGTGCCACAGTGCCTCTCTTCAACAGGATATTTTTTTGCGAATTGTTTGGGGTTCTTTTAAATAGAAACTTGGAAAAGATAGAGTAAGCTTTAAACTTTTCGAAACTTTTAAAGAACCCCATAGAGCCCCATGGCTAAGTGGTGAAATCGCACTTTGAAAGCGTGGGTTTTTTCGGAATTTTTGTCGTCCATTTTTAAGTTGACGGTCAACTATGCCATACAAATTGTGACCATCAGAACGACACTGGCAATTGAAAACAGGGATCAGTTGCGTAGAAGGGTTTTTTAATATAATAATCTTGCCTTTATGAAAATTTTGAAGAAAATGGACATATTTTGAAGATATGAATATTAAGATTTATTGACTCATTTTGCAGAACAAAACATGCAAAACAGGAGCTCATCTTGGCTGCAATAGTGGATGCAAAGAGGCCCTGTCTAGAAAGGATACCCAGATGTCTGATGAATTCAGTTGGTGATACAAACCCATTTGATGTTCAAAATCATAGAATATGTTATCTGAGAAATCACCAAAACTATAATTGACTTTAAACTTGGCCTTAACCTTCACTTTAGTCTTTATGTTGCAGTTTACCAGTGTAACTTCCTGTTAAAAATTATATTAATGCTGTATTTGAATTAAATTGTTCCTTGCTTTCATATTTCTGCTTCTCGTAGTTTTTGATTTGTTATAACAGCTTTAACAGTTGTCATTTTTTGTAATTAAAACATTTTTCGTCATAGATAAGGGAAGATTCTTCAAATAGTCACTGCTTGATAGAATAAAATTTCACTAAACAGTTTTTCAAAGCCATGTTGCATGTGCATCATTTATAAAACAAAATATACAATTTTAGTAAAGTCGTGAATTTACCAAGAAAGTTCAAAATTATATGAGTTGCATATATACATATTTACATCTAAGGACAGTCACAAAGCATTGTATTTGTATCCCTACTTTTACTTCAGCCATACCAAATTTTACCCTAATGCTAACACCTAATTTAAACTGAAAAGAAAAGGTGACTGTCCATGTCTTGAAGCATTAGGGTGAGTGGTTAAAAGACTTTGTCAGCTGCAAAAACATTAGAATTTTCAACAAACAAGTATATATAGTGTAATATAACAGAGTTGAGTTGGTACATGAAGGTAGAGACTTATTGACTTGGGTCAGTTCAGTCCATTTTCATTGTAATTTTGGCTTGCTTGGCATGCCTATGAGTTTTGAGTATGACCCACAAACACACAACAACCGTCAGGATTGACTGGCTTGATGGCCTTTGCCCCCAATTATAGTAACTTTTCAATCTAACTCAAAGTTTAATTTGTTTGTTCTTCATAAAATGTCCATCACCACTTGATAGGAGCAGCACATACCACATAACTTAAATTGGAACAGCAAATGAAAAAGCTTCCATGTTCAAGGACCGTTCAAGTTCAGGCCGTTCAAGTCAACCTCTGATAAAAAAATATCTTTCTTTCATTTTATAAATGTTGTTTATTCAAGAATAGTAAGCCATTGAAATGGTATTATGCGTGATTGCAAAGAGTTACACAGATATTTGTAGCGGCCTAAGCCATTGCAAGGTGCTTCGAGATCCGCACACAAGTATGACAAGATGGAACTGGCTATTCCTCGATGTATCAGGACGAAAATATAAATACACATAGTAGTCTATAGATTTCTATCAAAAGACAAATTTCGTCCAACTCAGCCTCTCCTTGATGCTGAGACAGAAGGACCAAATAGTAGGTACAGAATAAAACCGAAACACTCAATCAATACAATAGATAACCGTGAAACAGATACAGACCTTCTGGGCTTCCAGAATGATATATCCAGTTAATATCCAGTTAGAGAGAATCCGACACAGTGGCTGGGTTTCTGGGTTGCAGGGTTGCCAGAATGACATAATCATAATCATGACTGAGAGATACAGTTAGAGAGAAAGAAAGTTACAGAATCCGACACAGTGGCTGGGTTTCTGGGTTGCCGGGTTGCCAGAATGACATAATCATAATCAGAACCGAGATATACAGTTAGAGAGATAGAAAGTTATAGAATCCGACACAGTGGCTGGGTTTCTGGGTTGCCGGGTTGCCAGAATGACATAATCATAATCAGAACCGAGATATATAGTTAGAGAGATAGAAAGTTATAGAATCCGACACAGTGGCTGGGTTTCTGGGTTGCCGGGTTGCCAGAATGACATAATCATAATCATGACTGAGAGATACAGTTAGAGAGATAGAAAGTTACAGAATCCGACACAGTAGCTGGGTTTCTGGGTTACAGGGTTGCCAGAATGACATAATCATAATCATGTCTGAGAGATACAGTTAGAGAGAAAGAAAGTTACAGAATCCGACACAGTGGGGGGTTTCTGGGTTGCCGGGTTGCCAGAATGACATAATCATAATCAGAACCGAGATATACAGTTAGAGAGATAGAAAGTTATAGAATCCGACACAGTGGCTGGGTTTCTGGGTTGCCGGGTTGCCAGAATGACATAATCATAATCAGAACCGATATATACAGTTAGAGAGATAGAAAGTTATAGAATCCGACACAGTGGCTGGGTTTCTTGGTTGCCGGGTTGCCAGAATGACATAATCATAATCATGACTGAGAGATACAGTTAGAGAGAAAGAAAGTTACAGAATCCGACACAGTGGCTGGGTTTCTGGGTTGCCGGGTTGCCAGAATGACATAATCATAATCAGAACCGAGATATACAGTTAGAGAGATAGAAAGTTATAGAATCCGACACAGTGGCTGGGTTTCTGGGTTGCCGGGTTGCCAGAATGACATAATCATAATCATGACTGAGAGATACAGTTAGAGAGATAGAAAAATACAGAATCCGACACAGTGGCTGGGTTTCTGGGTTGCAGGGTTGCCAGAATGACATAATCATAATCATGACTGAGAGATACAGTTAGAGAGAAAGAAAGTTACAGAATCCGACACAGTGGCTGGGTTTCTGGGTTGCCGGGTTGCCAGAATGACATAATCATAATCAGAACCGAGATATCCAGTTAGAGAGATAGAAAGTTATAGAATCCGACACAGTGGCTGGGTTTCTGGGTTGCCGGGTTGCCAGAATGACATAATAATAATCATGACTGAGAGATACAGTTAGAGAGATAGAAAGTTACAGAATCCGACACAGTGGCTGGGTTTCTGGGTTGCCGGGTTGCCAGAATGACATAATCATAATCATGACTGAGAGATACAGTTAGAGAGATAGAAAGTTATAGAATCCGACACAGTGGCTGGGTTTCTGGGTTGCCGGGTTGCCAGAATGACATAATCATAATAAGAACCGAGATATACAGTTAGAGAGATAGAAAGTTACAGAATCCGACACAGTGGCTGGGTTTCTGGGTTGCAGGGTTGCCAGAATGACATAATCATAATCATGCCTGAGAGATACAGTTAGAGAGATAGAAAGTTACAGAATCCGACACAGTGGCTGGGTTTCTGGGTTGCCGGGTTGCCAGAATGACATAATAATAATCATGACTGAGAGATACAGTTAGAGAGATAGAAAGTTACAGAATCCGACACAGTGGCTGGGTTTCTGGGTTGCAGGGTTGCCAGAATGACATAATCATAATCATGACTGAGAGATACAGTTAGAGAGATAGAAAGTTACAGAATCCGACACAGTGGCTGGGTTTCTGGGTTGCGGGTTGCCAGAATGACATAATCATAATCATGACTGAGAGATACAGTTAGAGAGAAAGAAAGTTACAGAATCCGACACAGTGGCTGGGTTTCTGGGTTGCCGGGTTGCCAGAATGACATAATCATAATGAGAACCGAGATATACAGTTAGAGAGATAGAAAGTTATAGAATCCGACACAGTGGCTGGGTTTCTGGGTTGCCGGGTTGCCAGAATGACATAATCATAATAAGAACCGAGATATACAGTTAGAGAGATAGAAAGTTACAAAATCCGACACAGTGGCTGGGTTTCTGGGTTGCCGGGTTGCCAGAATGACATAATCATAATCATGACTGAGAGATACAGTTAGAGAGATAGAAAGTTACAGAATCCGACACAGTGGCTGGGTTTCTGGGTTGCCGGGTTGCCAGAATGACATAATAATAATCATGACTGAGAGATACAGTTAGAGAGATAGAAAGTTACAGAATCCGACACAGTGGCTGGGTTTCTGGGTTGCAGGGTTGCCAGAATGACATAATCATAATCATGACTGAGAGATACAGTTAGAGAGATAGAAAGTTACAGAATCCGACACAGTGGCTGGGTTTCTGGGTTGCCGGGTTGCCAGAATGACATAATCATAATCATGACTGAGAGATACAGTTAGAGAGAAAGAAAGTTACAGAATCCGACACAGTGGCTGGGTTTCTGGGTTGCCGGGTTGCCAGAATGACATAATCATAATCAGAACCGAGATATACAGTTAGAGAGATAGAAAGTTATAGAATCCGACACAGTGGCTGGGTTTCTGGGTTACCGGGTTGCCAGAATGACATAATCATAATAAAAACCGAGATATACAGTTAGAGAGATAGAAAGTTATAGAATCCGACACAGTGGCTGGGTTTCTGGGTTGCCGGGTTGCCAGAATGACATAATCATAATAAAAACCGAGATATACAGTTAGAGAGATAGAAAGTTATAGAATCCGACACAGTGGCTGGGTTTCTGGGTTGCCGGGTTGCCAGAATGACATAATCATAATCAGACCGAGATATACAGTTAGAGCAATAGAGATATACAGAATCCGACACAGTGGCCAGGTTTCTGGGTTGCCGGGTTGTCAGAATGACATAATCATAATCATGACTGAGAGATACAGTTAAAGAGATAGAGAGTTACAGAATCCGACACAGTGGCTGGGTTTCTGGGTTGCAGGGTTGCCAGAATGACATACAGTAATCATAATTATAGCAGAGACACAGCCAGAGAGAAAGTTACGGAGGCTCAACAGTTATTGTGTGGGTTCCTTTTTAGAAAGACCACCTTCTATAATTTTGTGAGTCTGAAGTTGAGACAAAACCAATCTCTCCGAAAAATAATATAAACTTGCATACTCGTATTTAAATGTATTTTATTTTGTCATACAGTATCCAACAAAAGTCTTCAGCTAATGCGCGTTTTACAAGGGAAGGCTTGCGCTTGATTGATTACTTTTCTTCCCTTTAATTCTCTTTTTATATCCTTCCACAAAGCAGCAATTTTAACGGAATCATATACACATACTAATTATTTCACATCGCAACTGAAATTCTTTTACTGCAACTGCAATTTGCTATTCAAAATTATCGGGAAGACGAAGACGGAAGAGGAACCTGTATGACGACAATTATGGTGAAACAAACAGCTTGATTTTAGGAGATATAACAGAACGATGACAAGATATGGCCTTGTGACAAATCATAAATGCTACAAAACAAGACGAGAAAAAAACAACGTGCAGTACTGACTGGTAATAAGTGAAGAAACAAACGAGATGAAAGAACACGTTTTTTCTCATAATAAAAACACGACTGACGTACTGCTGATGAAAAATTTGAATCACTGAGGGACCTACCATGCGCATTGTGTTACCGAGTGATCATGCCCTCTTCTCCTCCAATCAATTGCTCTCCTCAGGCCTCGTCACTTCCTCCTCAGACCGCACCTTTTCCTCCTCAGGCCGCGCCTCTTCCTCCTCATGCCGTGCCTTGCTGCTCTTCAGGTCTCACTTTGCTCTCACAAGGTACAACTGTGAACTGTGTCCTTATAAGCGCGCTGTACATACTGTAATTTTGCAGCACAATGAGAGAGTTACCAACGCTAATGCTAACTTATAACTTTCACACCCATATCACGCACGTTTTGTTGAAAATTTACACCATAGTTTCTATAAAAGTGCTTTATTTTTGCATCAAAAGTCTTATGTTACGCGTTAGAGCATTTTTTCTAAGGGGTTATGCATTACTCCAAAGCATCTTTATAAAAGTGCTTCATTTTGCATCAAAGTGCTTCTTTTCGCATCCGAGTGTCAGAGCGTATATCTAAGGGGTAATGCATTACTCCAAAGCATCTTTATAAAAGTGCTTCATTTTGCATCAAAGTGCTTCTTTTTCGCATCCGAGTGTCAGAGCGTATATCTAAGGGGTAATGCATTACTCCAAAGCATCTTTATAAAAGTGCTTCATTTTTGCATCAAAGTGCTTCTTTTTCGCATCCGAGTGTCAGAGCGTATATCTAAGGGGTAATGCATTACTCCAAAGCATCTTTATAAAAGTGCTTCATTCTTGCATCAAAGTGCTTCTTTTTCGCATCCGAGTGTCAGAGCATATATCTAAGGGGTAATGCATTACTCCAAAGCATCTTTATAAAAGTGCTTCATTCTTGCATCAAAGTACTTCTTTTTCGCATCCGAGTGTCAGAGCGTATATCTAAGGGGTATTGCTTTACTCCAAAGCATCTTTATAAAAGTGCTTCATTTTTGCATCAAAGTGCTTCTTTTTCGCATCCGAGTGTCAGAGCGTATATCTAAGGGGTATTGCATTACTCCAAAGCATCTTTATAAAAGTGCTTCATTTTTGCATCAAAGTGCCTTTTTCGCATCCGAGTGTCAGAGCGTATATCTAAGGGGTAATGCATTACTCCAAAGCATCTTTATAAAAGTGCTTCATTTTTGCATCAAAGTGCTTCTTTTTCGCATCCGAGTGTTAGAGCGTATATCTAAGGGGTATTGCATTACTCCAAAGCATCTTTATAAAAGTGCTTCATTCTTGCATCAAAGTGCTTCTTTTTCGCATCAGAGTGTCAGAGCGTATATCTAAGGGGTATTGCATTACTCCAAAGCATCTTTATAAAAGTGCTTCATTTTTGCATCAAAGTGCTTCTTTTTCGCATCCGAGTGTTAGAGCGTATATCTAAGGGGTAATGCTTTACTCCAAAGCATCTTTATAAAAGTGCTTCATTTTTGCATCAAAGTGCTTCTTTTTCGCATCCGAGTGTCAGAGCGTATATCTAAGGGTAATGCATTACTCCAAAGCATCTTTATAAAAGTGCTTCATTTTTGCATCAAAGTGCTTCTTTTCGCATCCGAGTGTCAGAGCGTATATCTAAGGGGTAATGCATTACTCCAAAGCATCTTTATAAAAGTGCTTCATTTTTGCATCAAAGTGCTTCTTTTTCGCATCCGAGTGTCAGAGCGTATATCTAAGGGGTAATGCATTACTCCAAAGCATCTTTATAAAAGTGCTTCATTCTTGCATCAAAGTGCTTCTTTTTCGCATCCGAGTGTCAGAGCATATATCTATAGGGGTAATGCATTACTCCAAAGCATCTTTATAAAAGTGCTTCATTCTTGCATCAAAGTACTTCTTTTTCGCATCCGAGTGTCAGAGCGTATATCTAAGGGGTATTGCTTTACTCCAAAGCATCTTTATAAAAGTGCTTCATTTTTGCATCAAAGTGCTTCTTTTTCGCATCCGAGTGTCAGAGCGTATATCTAAGGGGTATTGCATTACTCCAAAGCATCTTTATAAAAGTGCTTCATTTTTGCATCAAAGTGCCTTTTTCGCATCCGAGTGTCAGAGCGTATATCTAAGGGGTAATGCATTACTCCAAAGCATCTTTATAAAAGTGCTTCATTTTTGCATCAAAGTGCTTCTTTTTCGCATCCGAGTGTTAGAGCGCATATCTAAGGGGTATTGCATTACTCCAAAGCATCTTTATAAAAGTGCTTCATTCTTGCATCAAAGTGCTTCTTTTTCGCATCAGAGTGTCAGAGCGTATATCTAAGGGGTATTGCATTACTCCAAAGCATCTTTATAAAAGTGCTTCATTTTTGCATCAAAGTGCTTCTTTTTCGCATCCGAGTGTTAGAGCGTATATCTAAGGGGTAATGCTTTACTCCAAAGCATCTTTATAAAAGTGCTTCATTTTTGCATCAAAGTGCTTCTTTTTCGCATCCGAGTGTCAGAGCGTATATCTAAGGGGTAATGCATTACTCCAAAGCATCTTTATAAAAGTGCTTCATTTTTGCATCAAAGTGCTTCTTTTTCGCATCCGAGTGTTAGAGCGCATATCTAAGGGGTATTGCATTAATCAAAAGCATCTTTATAAAAGTGCTTCATTCTTGCATCAAAGTGCTTCTTTTTCGCATCCGAGTGTCAGAGCGTATATCTAAGGGGTAATGCATTTTCCCAAAGCTCTATATTCAAATGCTTTATTTTGTATCCGTGTTTATTATGTTCACGGGGGGTTCTTCTAGAGGGGGTCTCTTCCATAGTAAAGGTACCTGGGGATGTGCCGCGCTAGGGGGTATACTTTTTCGGATTTCTAGTCTAGCCAAGGGTATACTTTTTTGCAATTTTGGTCTAGCAAAGGGTATCATATTTGGCAATGCAGTGGTCATGATTTCATCTTTACGAGTCTTTACAAGTAGAAATTTCATCGTAAACTTTGTTAAAAGAAGCTGGTACAAATAAAAGGTTGACCGTTGAATTTTCCGACGTAAGATCAACAATTTCGAGCGTATTTCTCTAGCCAAGGGTTTCATTTTGGTAGAAATTGGTCTAGCCAAGAGTATCATTTTCTCACAAAAATTTGTCTAGCCAGCAGTACCATTTCGAATATGCCGACGGCAGACCCCTACTCAAAATTTAGCCAACATCCCCCCCGTGAGTATGTTACGCATCAGCATTTACGTAAGGGGTAATGCCTACTTGGACATAACGGAGGCGGTTAACTTGTGCAAACAGCAGGGCTCATCAATAAGAAACTAAAGACGCTAGCTTTAAAAGTTGGCAAACTGCACACTTTCTATTCCCAACAGGCTTTTATTGCTTGTAAAGATCTGTATATGTTTTACGCTGCCTAACCGCCTCCGTTATATCGACTCCGATAAAAGACATAAGTTCTGCGATGTCGCGTATCGTGTAAATATTCACGATTGTGGTATATCTAAAAGGATAAATTCGTATTTTGCATTGTGCCCCTCATTGTTAAACACGACTTTTATGAGAAATCTAGCTTTACAGAAAAAAACCAAAACTCTTATTGAACTAGGGTGGAGTGGGGTTTGCCGAAAATGGAATATTTCAAACAACTTAATTAATAAAAGAAAAGAAACTGGCATACCAAAATAAAACACTAAAACACGAAAGCTTTGTAATAATGCATTACCCCTGACATACACCCTCTAACACTCCGATGCGTAACATAAGCACTTGGATACAAAAATAAAGCACTTTCATCAAGAAGATTTTGAAAAATGCATTACCCCTTAGATACATGCTCTACACGTTTTTTTTATAAGGAGCCTTGTGAGTTGAGGCTTGAGTTCCTTAATTTTTCAACAAAATGAGGCTGAAATTTCCTTATACTGTTCCTTGCGGTGAGATATGTTTAAACACTAATTTTTACAGCAAATTCATATTAATTTGCTTCATTATTTAACTTTAAATATATATGGAGTCTTTTTTGGCAGAACGATGAGAAATATATTGTTATTCTGTAATTTTCTGTACAAATTGTCTTGTTCTTGAAAAAATCTATTCCTAGTTTTTCATCCGAGCCTCGACAGTTCTTTAAAGTTCCTTAATTTTTTGGGAATTGTCAGCCTCAAGTTTCTTATAAAGGTGTCTTTATAGAAAAACGTGTAACGCGTAATATTAGAACTTGATGCAAAAATAAAGCCATTTTATAGAAACTCTGGAGTAAGTTTTCAACAAAACGTGCGTGATATGGGTGTGGCTGGGAGTTATAAGGTAGCATTAGCGTTGGTAACTCTCTCATTGTGCTGCAAAATTACAGTACAGAGCGCTTATAAGGACACAGTTCACAATTGTACCTTGTGAGAGCAAAGTACACACTTTTTTTATAAGAATACCTTATTTTTTGCCGAGCCTCGATTATTCTTAAGCTTATTCGATTTTGAGCCTGAAAATATTCTTAAATTATTCTTAATCATCAATGTTGTAAATTGGCTAGAAGATCAAGAGAAATAAGAAATTTCAGCAATTTTCAGCCTGAATATTCTTATAGACTGTATTCTTATAAAAAAAGTGTGTAAGACCTGAAGAGCAGCAAGGCACGGCCTGAGGAGGAAGAGGCGCGGCCTGAGGAGGAAAAGGTGCGGCCTGAGGAGGAAGTGACGAGGCCTGAAGAGAGCAATTGATTGGAGGAGAAGAGGGCATGGTCACTCGGTAACACAATGCGCATGGTAGGTCCCTCAGTGATTCAAATTTTTCATCAGCAGTACGTCAGTCGTGTTTTTATTATGAGAAAAAACGTGTTCTTTCATCTCGTTTGTTTCTTCACTTATTACCAGTCAGTACTGTACGTTGTTTTTTCTCGTCTTGTTTTGTAGCATTTATGATTTGTCACAAGGCCATATCTTGTCATCGTTCTGTTATATCTCCTAAAATCAAGCTGTTTGTTTCACCATAATTGTCGTCATACAGGTTCCTCTTCCGTCTTCGTCTTCCCGATAATTTTGAATAGCAAATTGCAGTTGCAGTAAAAGAATTTCAGTTGGGATGTGAAATAATTAGTATGTGCATATGATTCCGTTAAAATTGCTGCTTTGTGGAAGGATATAAAAAGAGAATTAAAGGGAAGAAAAGTAATCCATCAAGCGCAAGCCTTCCCTTGTAAAACGCGCATTACCTGAAGACTTTTGTTGGATACTGTATGACAAAATAAAATACATTTAAATACGAGTATGCAAGTTTATATTATTTTTCGAAGAGATTGGTTTTGTCTCAACTTCAGACTCACAAAATTATAGAAGGAGGTCTTCCTAAAAAGGAACCCACACAATAACTGTTGAGCTTCCGTAACTTTCTCTCTGGCTGTGTCTCTGCTATAATTATGATTATGTCATTCTGGCAACCCTGCAACCCAGACACCCAGCCACTGTGTCGGATTCTGTAACTCTCTATCTCTTTAACTGTATCTCTCAGTCATGATTATGATTATGTCATTATGACAACCCGGCAACCCAGAAACCTGGCCACTGTGTCGGATTCTGTATATCTCTATCGCTCTAACTGTATATCTGGGTTCTGATTATGATTATGTCATTCTGGCAACCCGGCAACCCAGAAACCTGGCCACTGTGTTGGATTCTGTAACTCTCTATCTCTAACTAACTCTAACTCTCTAACTGTATCTCCCAGTCATGATTATGATTATGTCATTATGACAACCCGGCAACCCAGAAACCTGGCCACTGTGTCGGATTCTGTATATCTCTATCTCTCTAACTGTATCTCTCAGTCATGATTATGATTATGTCATTCTGGCAACCCTGCAACCCAGAAACCCAGCCACTGTGTTGGATTCTGTAACTTTCTAACTCTCTAACTGTATCTCTCAGTCATGATTATGATTATGTCATTCTGGCAACCCTGCAACCCAGAAACCCAGCCACTGTGTCGGATTCTGTAACTTTCTAACTCTCTAACTGTATCTCTCAGTCATGATTATGATTATGTCATTCTGCCAACCCTGCAACCCAGAAACCCAGCCACTGTGTCGGATTCTGTAACTTTCTATCTCTCTAACAGTATCTCCCAGTCTTGATTATGATTATGTCATTCTGGCAACCCTGCAACCTAGAAACCCAGCCACTGTGTCGGATTCTGTAACTTTCTATCTCTCTAACAGTATCTCTCAGTCAGGATTATGATTATGTCATTCTGGCAACCCGGCAACCCAGAAACCCAGCCACTGTGTCGGATTCTGTAACTTTCTATCTCTCTAACTGTATCTCTCAGTCATGATTATTATTATGTCATTCTGGCAACCCTGCAACCCAGAAACCCAGCCACTGTGTCGGATTCTGTAACTTTCTATCTCTCTAACTGTATCTCTCAGTCATGATTATTATTATGTCATTCTGGCAACCCGGCAACCCAGAAACCCAGCCACTGTGTCGGATTCTGTAACTTTCTATCTCTCTAACTGTATATCTCGGTTCTTATTATGATTATGTCATTCTGGCAACCCGGCAACCCAGAAACCCAGCCACTGTGTCGGATTCTATAACTTTCTATCTCTCTAACGGTATCTCTCAGTCATGATTATTATTATGTCATTCTGGCAACCCTGCAACCCAGAAAGCCAGCCACTGTGTCGGATTCTGTAACTTTCTAACTCTCTAACTGTATCTCTCAGTCATGATTATGATTATGTCATTCTGGCAACCCTGCAACCCAGAAACCCAGCCACTGTGTCGGATTCTGTAACTTTTTAACTCTCTAACTGTATCTCTCAGTCATGATTATGATTATGTCATTCTGGCAACCCTGCAACCCAGAAACCCAGCCACTGTGTCGGATTCTGTAACTTTCTAACTCTCTAACTGTATCTCTCAGTCATGATTATGATTATGTCATTCTGGCAACCCTGCAACCAAGAAACCCAGCCACTGTGTCGGATTCTGTAACTTTCTATCTCTCTAACTGTATCTCTCAGTCATGATTATTATTATGTCATTCTGGCAACCCTGCAACCCAGAAACCCAGCCACTGTGTCGGATTCTGTAACTTTCTATCTCTTTAACTGTATCTCTCAGTCATGATTATGATTATGTCATTTTGGCAACCCTGCAACCCAGAAACCCAGCCACTGTGTCGGATTCTGTAACTTTCTAACTCTCTAACTGTATCTCTCAGTCATGATTATGATTATGTCATTCTGGCAACCCTGCAACCCAGAAACCCAGCCACTGTGTCGGATTCTGTAACTTTCTATCTCTCTAACTGTATCTCTCAGTCATGATTATTATTATGTCATTCTGGCAACCCTGCAACCCAGAAACCCAGCCACTGTGTCGGATTCTGTAACTTTCTATCTCTCTAACAGTATCTCTTAGTCATGATTATGATTATGTCATTCTGGCAACCCTGCAACCCAGAAACCCAGCCACTGTGTCGGATTCTGTAACTTTCTAACTCTCTAACTGTATCTCTCAGTCATGATTATGATTATGTCATTCTGGCAACCCTGCAACCCAGAAACCCAGCCACTGTGTCGGATTCTGTAACTTTCTATCTCTCTAACTGTATCTCTCAGTCATGATTATTATTATGTCATTCTGGCAACCCTGCAACCCAGAAACCCAGCCACTGTGTCGGATTCTGTAGCTTTCTATCTCTTTAACTGTATCTCTCAGTCATGATTATGATTATGTCATTCTGGCAACCCTGCAACCCAGAAACCCAGCCACTGTGTCGGATTCTGTAACTTTCTAACTCTCTAACTGTATCTCTCAGTCATGATTATGATTATGTCATTCTGGCAACCCTGCAACCCAGAAACCCAGCCACTGTGTCGGATTCTGTAACTTTCTAACTCTCTAACTGTATCTCTCAGTCATGATTATGATTATGTCATTCTGGCAACCCTGCAACCCAGAAACCCAGCCACTGTGTCGGATTCTGTAACTTTCTATCTCTCTAACTGTATCTCTCAGTCATGATTATTATTATGTCATTCTGGCAACCCTGCAACCCAGAAACCCAGCCACTGTGTCGGATTCTGTAGCTTTCTATCTCTTTAACTGTATCTCTCAGTCATGATTATGATTATGTCATTCTGGCAACCCTGCAACCCAGAAACCCAGCCACTGTGTCGGATTCTGTAACTTTCTAACTCTCTAACTGTATCTCTCAGTCATGATTATGATTATGTCATTCTGGCAACCCTGCAACCCAGAAACCCAGCCACTGTGTCGGATTCTGTAACTTTCTATCTCTCTAACTGTATCTCTCAGTCATGATTATTATTATGTCATTCTGGCAACCCTGCAACCCAGAAACCCAGCCACTGTGTCGGATTCTGTAACTTTCTATCTCTCTAACAGTATCTCTCAGTCATGATTATGATTATGTCATTCTGGCAACCCTGCAACCTAGAAACCCAGCCACTGTGTCGGATTCTGTAACTTTCTATCTCTCTAACAGTATCTCTCAGTCATGATTATGATTATGTCATTCTGGCAACCCGGCAACCCAGAAACCCAGCCACTGTGTCGGATTCTGTAACTTTCTATCTCTCTAACTGTATCTCTCAGTCATGATTATTATTATGTCATTCTGGCAACCCTGCAACCCAGAAACGCAGCCACTGTGTCGGATTCTGTAACTTTCTATCTCTCTAACTGTATATCTCGGTTCTTATTATGATTATGTCATTCTGGCAACCCTGCAACCCAGAAACCCAGCCACTGTGTTGGGTTCTTTAACTTTCTGTTTCTCTAACTGTATTTCTCAGTTATGATGACCATCACTGATTCATCCATCACAACTGTAAAGGATCTATTGACATTCATTTCATAATTAGACACCCTTTACAGTATCTAGCAGCATACCTACAAATTATAGTATGCATTATATGACATGAAAAATATATCTATGTGCAGTGTGGGTCGGTCAGTTGATCATAACAATTGTCATAGACTGGTTACCCTGTTATTTATTTCGTTCTGATACATCGAGGAGGAGCCATGGAACTGAACGGTTGTAGCCTCTTTCTCGCGCGTCTGAAATGAGCATGCGCTAACCCGCTTCCCACCCCCCCTGGTGTAAACATTTGCATGTGTATATATTTGCAATCGATTCATAATAAAATGAACAAACAAACAAAAACAAAACCCTTCTCAAAAACATTTTTAAAATGCGTTTCCGTGTTTCCGGGCAAGGGCTTCACGCCGGTGAACTTTGTTTGTCCGTGTCTCAAATATTTTCAAAGATAGCAAAAAAGGTTTGACCCCAATTTAATTTCAGCCTGGTGTTTCGTTTCTTATAAAGGTTGTTCTTATAAAAAAACGTGTACGCGTCCCATCGAAGATTGCGCAATAGAAATCCCCGAAATTAAAATTTCGAGGTGAAAGTTCCTTAGCGATTTTATCCTTAGAAGAAAACCTTTTCTTTGAAAAATTTTTTGGGCCTCCTACGTAAAATTTCTTTTTGCAAAAGCGTACAGGCGTACAAGCGTAGAGTCAGGTTTCTTATATATTGTAAGGAAAACGTGTAATTCGTTTCGTTAACTTTTTAAAATGTTGTTAAATTGAGTAAAGGGCACTTGGCTCGATAGCTCTTCTGAGTTTTTTCCAAGTGTCCTAAACTTACCTAATTAATTTTATTCCTATTATCATTATATTGTAATTAAAAGTTTGAATTGAAATGAAATGAAAATGAAAATGAAAGGCTATAGATAAATTCCTAAAAGGATACTTATAAGAAAAGTTATAAGCAACAAGAAAAAATTCACCTGAATGTTCAAAGAAAATGTTTGAAAATTTGTAGTTCGTTCAGTTCGATCATTTATTCATGCATTTCGTTAGCTTTCAAATGTCTTTTTCAGCAAGTGCATAAAAATAAAATTACGTACGATTTAGTTCAGTTCAGTTTATAATAAAAAAAACTTCCTCCCCAAACAAAAGAAACTTCCACCCGAAATCAAAAGCAGATTTCTCATCAAAACAAAAAGAAAACAAAACAATACATACACACAAGACAATGAGGATGCCCCATGAGCCTTTTCTCGAACCAATCTTTCACGGAACAGCGAAGAATGGGGTACCGATGAAGGGGTACACAGCCCACCCCGTCCACGGATTGTGGACGGGGTGAGTTGTGTGATATTTCGCCCTCTGATAAATGCCTCTGATCCACCGTTAAGAACGGTTTTTGGGCTGAAAATCCCACGAATAAGTGGGAGGTCGTCTCGGTCGTCTCTGCGGCCGTCGCTAGAGCTTTCAAGCTGGTAGGGGGGCTGGGCTGCCGAAATATTTTGGCCGAAAAAATGGATGTGGGCTGGGCATGGCCTGAGTCTGGGCCATCGGAGCTCTTTGAAAACTTGAGGGGCATGTAGGGAACACCCCAGAGCTTGAATATTGTATTAAGAAAAAATTCTTACATTTCAGCAATTTTGAGCCTCGATACTCTTATAGACTGTATTCTTATAAAAGAAAACTGTGTATGAGTCTTAAACCTCCAACCTAACATTGGCTTGAGCCTGAACAACGTTGTTAGATCATAAATGCTTCATTAATTTTGCTTCAGTAAGCTAAACAAGTTCTAATTTTGAATCTTTTTCTTTTAGGGTACTATATTCCTGTGATATTCCTGGGTGCGTTGTTGATAATCTTGTCATTTCTGATATTCTTGCACTGGTTAGCGCAGTTTTATTTAGACAATCAGGAACGCGACGACTCCGAGGACATTTTGGATTCCGATGAAGAACAGTATGCGTCATCTTACGAGCAACACCTCAAAGATGAGAAAAACAAGTCTAGATTGAAAAATTCAACCAAAAAGTGAGACAAAAAAGAAACTTTGATAACAAACGCCCGTCTTTCCCGACCATAGAAAAACTGAAAGTTGGCAGCGACGGTTCTACGGTTTCAGATAAAAGTGTAAAGATTAGGACTAAAAATCGTTTGGCAGTTAGCTTATCTGTAAAACATTCGAACTTGGACATGAGGTTGTCCGGAATGATAAAGGTGTTACCGGCCTGCAGTTTCCCGACCATGGAGGCCCGGATAAAATCCGTTTCAAGCTGAACCTGCGACCGAAAAAACGGAAAAAGAGTTTCAAAACATCGTTGCATATTCCTTTAGAAGCAAGTCTCCTCATTCCGTTTCAGTTTAGGCTGATAAGAAAGACGGAGTTATCGGACACGGTACTTCATCTCCGGCTGTACGGCAAGAAAGAAAGATTCGGACTGCCAATAGGCCCGGAACATTGTTATGGCGAAGCCTTTATCTCGCTTTCTGACCTTGCAACTAAAGTCGATGAAATAAATATCGTTCAAGAAATAATTCCCTTGGGAAGCAAGCCGTTCAATAGAAAATCCATAAACATCCGCGTTGCTAGTCCCAAAATAACAACGCGAGAAGTTAAAAGTCAGCAACTTGAAATTACCACAAATGATTTTAATGTTCCGATGCAATCCGCTACGGATTTTGAATCGAGAGAAGACATTTCTGCAATTTCTGCCGTTTCAGCAAGCAACGAGACACTTGAAGGAACGAGCAGGGATACGGTCGACGGAACTGAGACACCGAATGAGAATTTCGATGAAGAAGTTAAGGACAGTTAACATTAAGGTAACTTAAAAAGTTCTTCACCATAAAGTTGTTTTTCATTTTGCAAGCGTTTGAAACTATTTCTTAAATCACGCTACACATTTTTCTTTAATAATAAACTGTCATAAGAGTGTCTGTAGGGTCACCAGGCAGTAGCTAGAAACTTCGAGTACTGGTTAAGCAATTTGTTTAGAAACTTTTCACATTTTTGCATGTTTCAGAGAACAAAATAGCAAAATGGGTACCTTATGGGCATCTTATTTTTACTGTAATAATCAGAAAATTCATTTTATCCTTCAAACAAAACAAAGTTTCTTATAAATAGAAAGTGTTGGGTGTGCGGCATTTGAATTCTGCAAGTTGTTGATTTTTATCGAAAGGTGAAATGAAAGCCTATAGGTAAGGTTTCCAAAAACTAACAACGCGTTGTGTTCTTGAAATTGAGGATTAAGAGTATATTTTTCTCTGTATTTTACCAAAATGCATTGCACTTTATAACATCATGAACATTCACTTTATAGCATTCGATGTTTTGAAGGCAATGCATTTTCATAAAATCGAGGGCATTTCTTCACTCTTGCGTACAAGATTTCCGTCAAAACAGAGGGATTTCCAAGGGATTTCCGTGAAAATAATAGGATTTCAAGCAAACGTGTACGAGATTTTAAAGGAGTGATTAGCGCCTGGGATTAAATCCCCCGATGCCATCTTTTCGGGAAGCTTCAACAGTTTTGTTAAGGCGCTCTAGGAGCCCCCGAGACGAATTGAAAAACTGCGTTCCTGTGCTGATATAGTGAGGCCCCCCTTCCATATCCATGAATTTTTTCACGTAAATATGTGTAAAATCGATTTTTTTCTTGCGTTTCTGAATGCCTAAAACGCATTCTTTTTCCATTAGAGATACGGAATAGACCCCAGGGGTACTTGACTTTTTCAGACGGGGGTGTGAACTCAAAAATAATTTTTGACCTGACCCTAGAATTTTCCCTCCCAAATGATACCCGGCTTTACAACAAATCAGCGAAAAGTATACTCCAAAAAGTAAGAAATACATTGGCAACATTGAAGTAACAGTTCACTCTTACAAAATATTCCTTTTGGCAACCGGCTTTAGAAAAAATACTTTCTTTGGATACCCGGCTCTAGAAAAGAGAGGCGAAATTGATACCCGGGAAGGAGTGCACATCCCGTCAACAAAATATACTAATACCCCCGGAGGAATAGACGCATACCAAGTACGCCAAATACCTCATTCTGATGCCCGAAACTCTCCCGAGGGCGAAGATTTAAAGAAAAAGTCAACCTAGCGTTTTATAATTGTATAGTTACAGTATAATCAATTGATGAATAATGAGAGTTGCTTTCCATGACTTAAATAAGTTGTGCTGCTTCTAGCTACCAGAGTTTTTATCATAAAGATAAGGATAAGACAGATAAGAAAATGCAATATGTTTTAGAAAAGCTTTTTATTTTGAAGACTTCTGAACTTGGCGCCCACCCGGCGTCAGTAGCTACGTGCGCCATCAGCGAGGCAAATTCTTCTTCACGTCTTCGAAAGTACCATGTCCCTCCCAAGGCTGACTTTTTCACCAGAGAGAAATAAAACTAGCAAAATTTCCAAAAGATTTGAACGCGTACATGAAGAGCGTTCCAAAGGAAGGTGCAGAACGTATAGGCTGTATACGGCCCTGGCAAAACGATCAAACGTTGTTAGCCAGACATCTGAGGTTTACTTTTAAATCAAAGTTTTGACTGTTTTGCCACATCATAAACATTGCTTGCCAAACATTTTTTGTTTGCGGCAAAGTAACTGTGTTTGCAGCTCTAAACCTATCGCCTAGTAAAGCCTAGCACGAAAATAACTAGTGCCCAGATTCTTCGAATGCTCGTGGCATCTTAAGCTATGTCTAAACTAGGAGACATGTCGAGCGCGACATTGTATTCGGCGTGTCTCCAAGGGTGGCTAAACATGCAAGTGACAAGCGAGCAACATGTTCCCTGAGCCATTTGCATGTTGAGGAGTTTAGCCAGGCCTTTAGTAAATTATGGCGTCCTATCGCTAAAACAGCCTAGAGTTGCTAGAAAAGGCCTGGCTAAGCTAGGAGACATGTCGTACGCGACATTGATGTCTCCTCGGTGTCTCCCAGTTTAGCCACCTCGGAAACTTTGTAGCGCACGAAAAAATTTGTAGCAAGAGACACGCAAGTGTTTCTGGGAGACAACAGAAGCATTTCTTGTATCCGCGACATGCAAGTGCTTCGGGGGACACGTTGCTCGCTTATCACTCGCATGTTTAGCCACCCTGGGAGACACGCCGAATACAGTGTCGTGCCAGACTGATTACCTGAGTCGTAGTTTCGCTATTGAATTGAATTGCTGGACGCTTGAGCGATCTCCTTTTAGTGCTAGCCTGGGTCTCATGAGCGATAACTGGGACTCAGGTAATCAGTATAGTGTCGTGTGCGACAAGTCTCCTAGTTTAGTCATAGTTAAAGATTTAAAACGAAAGGCTAGAGTTCTTTTGCTGAAAAGAAAACTATATTTCCTTCGAAGCGTTAAAGATGGGAATAAAGAGTAGCGAATAATTCCAGTCACGCTTTATTCACTGTAGTCAAATGAGGGTTAAAAAGCATGGCTTTTTTGTTTTTGCTTTTACGATTGCTCAACGGTGTGGAATGGATTATAAAATTCAGGGATTGTTTGATCATAAAGCCACAACTGTAGTACTGTAGCATGAAATTGTTCTGGCAATTTGATTTGGACTCAAGATATTTTGTCCTGCCCTAAAGTCGAAGTACCAGCACTATTGACATGAAAAGATTGCCGAATTTCGACGGTAACGTGGATAATGACTCTGCAATGTGAGTACTTTTATATTTAATCCTTTTATAGTTTTACTTTCGGAAACTGGGAAAGGTATTTCCTACAAGCTAAGAGAGTTGCCTTCAATTCCAATGTTGTTTCGAAGCTTGTCAGTCGCCATTATTGAACAGCCTGTCTATTCATGCTAAAGAAACTATCAGATACTTGATACTTTAATTCTGCAGCTACCACATTCGTGAACCAAACACAGAAAATTTTTTAGTTCCTATTGATATCTATTATTATGTTTTATTATTATTATTTTCATTATTACTATGATTGTTTTTATTGTTATTATTATTATTATTATTATCATTATTATTATTCATAATTATTATTATCACTGCTATTATAATTATTATTATTACTTTTACTTTTATTATTTATTAGTTTATTATCAACTATCATTTTTATTTTCCTATTATTATTTCTATTTTTATTATTATTATTTGTAAATATATATATTTATATTATTATTATTATCATTAGTATCGTTTATTTAAGTCTTCAATATCCTTAACCCTTTGTTTACCACCATAAGAAATATTCAAGATAACATTACTGAAACCGTTCAGCAAGGTAGATATGTGTGAAGATAAGACAAAATCGGTGGAAAAAATGTTCAGGGGGGAAGGGGCGATTTTTTTCCAAAAAAGCCCTAGGCTTGATAATGGCTACCACCTTAACTCTTGCCATCACTTCATATCTAAAACGAAAGTGAACTCGAAAAGCTGCAGAAAAAGTACTTACTTTCCCCCACTATGTTGTTTACTTTCAGAAAAATAACAATTTTTGACTTTATAATTAGGCCAAAAGTTATTCTGGCTGAAAAATTAGCAATTTAGGCCAAAGCAAATGTTGAAATATTCAGCCATTATGATAAAGAAAAGCTGGGAGGAAGTCGTAATTTAATGACCAAGTATTACTCTATGTTAAAACACACGAATGGAATCTGTACCTTGGAACTGGAATTTTTCACAGCTCTTTTCCCATGCCGGGACTTATAAGTCCCGTCGGTAAACAAAGGGTTAAGAAGGCCTAAATCCCAGTAACATAAACAAGGTCCATCCCTTGAAAGAAAATTTTTGATTGATTTTGCTTTACGTTTGGAAAATCTCGAAATTGTTGGGAAAATGGAAGAACAGCTAATCTTTTATGAACAAAAGTTCCCTGTCTGAGAGGCCAAAAGTCATGCGCACTAGAAAATCTTATTGTCAGAAAAGATCACGTGACCTTTGCCACTCGACGCTTATTGGTTGAACCAGCATTAATAACAACCATGGTAACAACAACAACCTGCTTTGGAGTTAGGGAACAGACGAGACGATGGGCGTTGGCTTGGCAGTCAAGTTTGTATTTGCCTAGTTCTTACAGCACGGCAATGGCCTGACCTTCGGCGCAACACAGTGCTGGTGTAAAACTTTATTTGCAGCTTTGAATCGATTTAATGTGGGCACTGTTTTACCTTCAACGCTAAGGTTGTTCCATACATGTTCTCCTTTATAAGAAAAGCACCGCTTTGACCACTTGAAGTCTTTGAGAGGGGCAGCTAAGGTCTGTATTAGTATTACGAAGCTCTCTGACGCTATTATCAGACAATCGTTCGAACAGAGTTGTAAGGTAACTGGGCGCTTCCTTATTAATCGACCTGTACACCATCCTAGCAGTTTCCATTTCAATTAGTTCTCTGACGACTGAATTGGTTTTTTTTGTTTTTGCGATTTTGCCATTCTTGTTAATTAATTTACCATTCTTCTGTTTTAGGGTATTTGCCTGCAACGTTATTTCTGATGTTTTTGGTTTTTTGCCTGATAATCCTACTACTTGTGTATTGGAAAGCAAACCGATATCTTAGAGTACCGAGCGGTCCCGACAGTATCGCAGAAGAACCCGAAAACATACCGATGCGTGAAATCGGCAAAAGCCCAAGGGAGAATGAAGAAGTTCCGAAACAGAAAATCGGTGTTGAAACCAAAACATTCCACTCTATTTCACAAGAAACAATTGAACCAGAAAACGAGATTATTGCTGATGCTACTCTTGAACTCGCCCTTAAATACGACGAAAAGACTCGCTATTTATCGGGATCTATCGAAAATATTCGTGGCATACGCGAGAATTCTAGTCAAAAGATGAACTATGCAAGATTTCACGTTGCTACTCTCCCGTCAAAAAGAGAAATTTAAAACAAGTTATAGATCATTTAAAGAACTCAATGTTAATATCGCTTTTGGTCTCAAATTAAACAACCTACGCGATGCTTCCTTTCGCCTACGATTATATGCTCGTCGTATTGATTTCGGGGTACCATTCGGCAAAGAAAAATGTCTCGGTGAGATTTATGTGCAACTGAATCAATATCTTTCTCAACTCGAGGCTGGGGCAACAGTGCGGACAAAGTATGCGATATTGCCGAAAGGCGATGAGTTTCCGAGAGCGAAAGCCGACTAATGATAACGATAAAGATAAATGTAATATTAGAAATTATACTTTTTTCAAATATATGCTCTTAGCTATATCAAATATTTTGGTCATCGAATTCCCAATTTATTGGTATTTATCTTCATCAAACTGCGATATCATTCATTATTATATGGTGTTCGAAAATTATACGTTGTTCGGACCGGCAGCGGCGCAATCTGATTTGTTCTTCAATGGTCTCAGGAATATATTTGGATCTCAGCTTCTGGTACGAACCTCACTACGTTCGGTTCGTAAGTCATGCTTCGGTCCGAATATTTCCAGCATTGACCTCACAATCGCTCAATAACCGCATACTAATATCCTTATCTTTCAATAGTAAGTGGCTAGGATTATCGTATATCTTGATATCGACCAGTATTAACAACCATCAGTCGACACCTTAACTCCAATCATTATTAATATGGACAAATATCATTGAATTCGGGCATTGCATAATATCATCCATTGCTTTCAGAATATTTTTTATATTCTAATCGCAGAAGTGTAGTCATACCCACTCAAAGAGTAAAGTGAAAAATATTGTCCTTATTGATATTAACAAATATCATTTTTTTCAATATTCATTCAGTTCAATATTTTTTTATATTTTTCAATAGTTTAAGATTATGTTTTTTACAACAAATATCGTATATCGATAGATATCAATTAAAATATTATGACCTACTAACATATATCTCATGGTTTGTTAATATTATCGAATGCTGCCAAATATCGTTCAACAATGTCTATTGTACGTTCAATAAATATATTTTTCGATATGTCAATATTTTTCTGCTAAAAGTAATATTACTCTATGTTCGATACAAAATCCACCCTTTTATCTACTAACACTATAAACTATAAGATATGCAGTATTTCTCTTAAATACACCTTTTCAACTATTAAGAGCCTTGTTTTCAAAATTTTCTTCGTATCCACATTTTCGTATCCCAAGATTCGGATTAAGCACATTCATTTTGGTATGGAGGGACTTTTTACTCCTCTAGTCCTTACGATGTTGATTTTATAGAGATTAAAAGTCCGCAAATTTATAAAGGATTTGACCGTGAAAAATTGTTGGAGGTGAAATTTTACACCCCAAGTCATTTTTCACGGTCAAATCCCTTACAAATTTTCAAACTTTTAATCGCTATAAAATCAACATCGTAAGGACTAGAGGAGTAAGAATTTGCCTCAACACTAAAGGGAAGGTGCTGAATTTGAATATGAAGTCGAAATGTTTCTACCAGGCAATTTTCAAATCTTTTGAAAACGAGGCCCTTAGTTGAAAAGGTGTATTATCAAGTTTAGTCATTAAAAACAACGGACGCTCCCTTTGGTAAAATATTTTTCCACATGGTAACCCCACCTTTAAATTTAGCTATATCTGACAAACAAACAAAAGCCTCCCCTAGACATTTTTCTCCCCCTGGAACACCAAACTTGGACCTTCTTCCGTAAACTCTATATCTGATTGCTATTTTGCTTAAATCTGGAAAAACTTTGAATTTCATTTTGAAGTATTCGTCCATTTTTGTGGCGATGTTCAAATTATGGTACCGCGTTTTCAGAATGTACCGCTTTGCCGGTAAAATAACCAAGTGAATTTTTATCTGATCCGGGCCATTGTCGTTTCTACTCGGCATGTCCTCGATCTTTGTTACTTTTCCAGCGATGTATTTTCTATCTTCGTTATAGATAAGCGATAATTGAAGCCTTGGTGATTTCGAGCCTTGAAATATATTTGTCCGTAAGCTGTCTCGTTGCCATTTTTCATCTCCGTACGCAGATACGGAGCCTCGTTCGCTGACTGTCTCCATGTCCGAAATACATGGCTCTGCGTAATCCTCCTTCACAAGGGTAACGTTATGAAGCTGCCTAGGAGTAGTGTAATCGTCTCCGCTATCCCACAATGCTGCACTGAAATAAGTGTTTCTTGCTCTTCCTGTACTTTTTTCTTCCGTTGGTAGCTTTGAATAGGAACTTTCACTATGTCGTAATTGCTCCTTGCGTCGTAACCATCGTAAAATAATTATGGATATTATTGCTATGAGAAGTAGCCCACCGAGCACTGCTATCAATATACCGTACCCTAAAATTGAATGGAAGAATCGTATTAGTGCTTTTTTAATAATTTTCTAGATATTTATAAGTTTAGCTTTACACATGCATCTTGTATTTATTATCATTTGTAACTAACTAGAGAGCCCCTTAAAACCAGGGTTTACTGAAGGGTGCTCTTTCAAGGTCCTCTGCAGCGTCCTAAATTTTTCGATTCAAGCAAAGCAAGGGTTGAGTGTCTATCCTCTCCTTCGGAGGCTGCGCAAAATTTTGGACGCTGCGGAGGAGCGCAACCATCTGATGCTTGAAAATGAATGAATGAAAAGTAAAATGCAGTAATTCAACGAAGAAAAAAGAGCATAAGTAGATGCCAGTGGTCAATTAAGTATTGGTACTCTAGTTCTCCACGTAACAAAGAAAAATATTTAATCTAAATGCATGTAATATTTGCAAGGCTTTGTGGTAGCTCATAGGTTTACTAAAAAACGTTTCAAGATAGACACAGTATGTGAATAGATACATAGATAGGCATAATATGCTATTTTAGCAAGCTATGGGTTTTGTGCTTCAGGGTAGCCCCATTGAATTGCCCCAGGCTAAGAAGAGGCCCCCAAGGGGGGTGCAAAATCACGCGCAATTTTTAGACGATTCACGCAATCACGCACGATAAAACTTCATTTTCACGTGCGCACAACTTCAAGCGTTGCTCCTAGAAATTTTGAGCAGGATCAATATTCAGGATGTTTAACTTCATATATCTAAAGGATTGGCTTTGAAAAATTCTTTCCACGACGAGTTTGTAACAGGGAATACACAAAATTAAGATTTTAGGGGACTTGATTAATTCATCATATGAGAGAATGACAGAAGAAATATAGTTAGCTGACAATGCTTCATGGATGAAAGGGCATTCCTGCATTCAAGATACCTCTACATTATGCCGCCAATACTGTAAATAACGAAATCACGAGCCATACCAAAGCATTTCACGCGACACACAAGAGTTTAGATTCACGCATTCACGCGCAAAAATTTCTCGTTTCACGAAATCACGCATGGAAAATGATCCAATAACGCATCACGCAGAACCGCTTGGGGGGGCCTCTAAGGATTACGATCCAAGTCCTTCGTCTCAATGTGACCATACCTCACGATGCCGTTTGCCTTTCCCTGGCTATACAAGCAGTTAAGTTTGGCTTCTCCTCACGCGACATGGCGAGTTTGACATTAATCGGAACTAAATGGGTCACATTCATAGATAGCGTGTGAGACTTGCTCACCACCACTCTCACCACTAATTCAATACCCCATTGAAGACCCTTTCTACCGTAAGCCAAGATAACATGCTTAACTACATACTACATATCTTCATTTGCAATATTCAATCTAAATGCACTTCACTTAATTGCCCCGGGCTAATCTAATAAGAGCGACCCAAGTCCTTCGTCTCGATGTGACCATACCTCGTGATTCCGTTGGCTATACATGCAGTTAAGTAAGGCACGGAATACAATCAGTTAAGTGTGGTTGATCAATGTACCAGTGTACCGGTCTTTTTTGAAAGCATAACGGTCAGTATTCGTGAAAATTTAGTGTTTACCGGTTTTCACGAACGCGCATGTTATGGTCCGGACTTTTTCAAGTGTACCATATACTGGGTTTCGTTTGTACCGTACCGTACTTGGTCGATTTTTACCTTGTCGTATCGTGTACCGGGTGCTCTGTACCGGCGGCGGGGAAGCTGTCAGCCCCACATAAGTTGGGCATCATCTCACACGACATGGCGAGTTTGACTTTAGCGGAAACAAAATGGGTGATTTTTCTAAAGATTGCGATCCTGAATCGCACACCATTCACGACCCCAAAATCGTCTCCCTTTATACGTATTTTCGCATTTCTATATTTTGTTGCTTTCATATTCTACTGGGCATATGCTGATAATCTTTTCAATTTTACTTCTTTCCAATTATCTGCATCATGAAACAGTTTCTGTTTTTTCCAAATTTTTTCAGACTGAGCAAAACCAAAAGAGATTTGCTCAGAAAACAGCAGAAACAGTTTGTTAAAGACCCTCCGTCTAACAAGAAGGCTCGGGTCGCAATTGCAACCCACAATCTTAGACAAAACTAGTTGAGACAGATCACGTTTGTCCTTCTTTTTGCAAGATAGTAACTCTAGACCTCTCCCCCCCAATCAATGTTGGTTTTTTACCAAAATCAACATTGAATTGGGGGGAGGGGCTTGATTTTGTCGGTCAAAACAGCTAAGTTGGAAATCGTCTCAACAGTTTTGTCTAAGATTGTAGCATCCCTGCCAGTCCGCCCCTGGTTATGTAGCAACTTGCACAGTTCCGTTTTGTAAACATGTGATCTCAAAAGACACGCCTTATTTCTTCCTTTTTATCCAAAGCTGGACATGTTCTTACGTTGTTCTTATTTTTCGGGAAATCGAACCTCGACGTTCTTATAAAGTGTGTTCTTGAAGATTGTACCTACACTGGGCGATATTTAAGAATTTCTAATCCAACCGCTAGGTTTTGAAATTGAAAGATAAAACAAAATGCACATACACGCAGTTTTTTTTATCAGCAACTTCGCCAGGTCTAGTTAGTGTACCGGGTGCTCTGTACCGGCGGCGGGGAAGCTGTCAGCCCCACATAAGTTGGGCATCATCTCACACGACATGGCGAGTTTGACTTTAGCGGAAACAAAATGGGTGGTTTTTCTAAAGATTGCGATTCTGAATCGCACACCACTCACGACCCCATAAGTTGAACAGTGCGTTCTCAGGCCAATGGGTTGTAGCTAATTTTTTCGGAACGACATGATTGTCATTAGAACGTATGCTCTTCTAGGAATTCAATTTCCAGAGTCAGGAAAAAGTTACGGTCACACGGTCGTTGACCGGAGGAAGGTCCATTAGAACAATAGAAAATATTCAGCCACACCCAAAACACGCCTTTTTTCATTGTTTAGTGAGGAAGGTTTCCAGCTAGGGGTATTTTTGTCTGGAGGAAGGTTGAATACTTTTCTGGACTCTGTCAATTTCAATTGTTAGTGTTCATGTACCCAGCAACAGTAGAGTGCAAAAGTTGCTTGTTAGCGTCTTGTAGACTCAAAGTCGTAAAATTCATGAAAGGCTATTCATAGTGAGAAGGGGGGGGGGGGGGCAAAGATTTTGGAAATCTTTCCAGAAATAAGTAAAATCAGCTTGGCTTCCTTTCTGGGGTGGAGGGTCACTTTACAGTTTACGTTGTTTCGGATAGGGATGTGCCACCCAAGAATCTAAATGCCTACCCATATTTATACCAAATTCCTGAAAATGTATACCCAAAATTATACGAAAATATTAACTCCTACACTGCTATATATGCTTTAATGTACTATAATGTGTAAATTCGAATCAAACTTTACCAAGAGAAGTGAAAGCAAACGAAAATAAGACCGTTTTTTTAATACTGATCATCGATAAACTAATACCCTTGTGCCAATTTTCAGAAAAATAAGACCCATGTTTATACCAAAATCATGAAAAACGATACCCTTTTGGGCGGCACGTCCCCATCTCCAGTACCCAAAATATGTTAATTACCCCGGGGCTTCCTTATAAAAAGTCCCAAAAAGTGCGTAATGATGAACGCTTTTCCACAGTATATTGTGTTTTGAAGTCAGCACTTTTGCAACCAAAACGACCAAACTGTTTTTTGTCTACGTATGATTTGGATAGAATAAAATTACCTAAGTAAAAGGAATTTCTCTTCCCCTTCCCTCGCAAAGCAATGTTGGTATTAGAATTAACTTGTGCCGTGTATGAGACGCCTGCGAGCCAAGTTATCAACACAACATTGCTCTGTCGAAGGGAGGAGGGACGTTCTCTATGCTCCTATGAACAATATAATTAATGGTATCTTTAGCTATATACTTTCGTTATGTACAAAGGCGGTCTGGCAGTGAATCTTAAGGGTTGCTATTTCCAGCAAAAGGGGCCTGTTTCTACTATAGCAGTTTTTCTTGTTAGTTGCTCCTAGTGAGCTCCTCTGTAAAAAATCAATTGGAGGCAAAGGCTACTGTTCATGTAAATACTTCTTTTCTTATTTTGGATTTGCTCAGAAAACAGCAGAAAAAGTTTGTTAAAGACCCTCCGTCTAACAAGAAGGCCCCCGGGTTGCAATGTTCTTACGTTGTTCTTATTTTTCGGGAAATCGAGCCTCGATGATCTTATAAAGTGTGTTCTTGAACAGTATACCTACACTGCACGATATTTAAGAATTTCTAATCCAGCCACTAGGTTTTGAAATTGAAAGATAAAACAAAATGCACATAGCAAAATAATAATACGAATACAAAGAACTTACACGGTATAGCCATTTGAATTCAAAATCGCACCCAGATGAAACGCCAGCAAACTGAAAGCGGAATCAAATAACAAATGTGATGTGACATTAACAACAAAAATGTTAGATTATGCATGACTTTGCTGTTGCCTTAGACTTTGTTTCCAGACCGCGAGATTCCAATTATGAAAATCTCCACGTTTGTAAAAACGATTCAGTAACTTTTAGAATACATTTATTCTCACTTGGATTCACTTGAGCTGAATTGAAAGAAGGGCTTAATTTTATACATTGATTCAATCATGATTAAAAACATTCAATTCAACCCAATCCGATCTCATGGTGTGAAATGCACTCTTTTTATAAGAAACTAGTTTATAGGAAGCTCACAGGTCTCAGCAATCTTTAGAATTAGAAATATAGCCTCGAAAGAGGAACTTCTTTCTGTTGCACGCAAAATGTCTATTTTTCCAAAAAGGCAGCTACTGTAAATGTTGATCGCATTGATTGTATTGCATCATCATGACCACTCCTCTTTATCATTATCATCATCATAATCGTAATCATCAACATCATCATCATCACCATCATAATCACTATAATCATCATCGTTATCATCATAATCATTACCATCATCATCATCATCATCATCATCATCATCATCACTATCTTAACCACCATCATCATTATAATCATCGTCATTATTAACATTATCGTCATCATAAGCACCACCACCATCATCATCATTATCTTAATAACCTTCATCATTATAATCAGCGTCATCATTAACATCATCATCATCATAATCACTGTACTCATCATTATTATCATCATCAGCGTTATCGTCATAATCATTGCCGTCATCATCATCATTATCATCATCTTCATCACCATCATCATTATCATCATCGTCATAATCATTATAATCATCGTCATCATTAGTATCATAATAATCATAAGCACCACCACCATCATCATCATTATCTTAATCACCTTCATCATTATAATCATCGTCATTATTACATCACCATCATCATCAAAACAGTCATCACCAATGTCATCATCATCATCATCATCATCATCATCATCATCATCATCATCATCAACATCATCATCAACATCATCAACATCAGCATCATCAATAGCAACATCATCATCATCATCATCATCATCATCATCATCATCATCATCATCATCATCATCATCATCATCATCCTCATCATCAACATCATCATCATCATCATCATAATAATCATCATCAGTATCATCAATAGCAACATAATCATCATCAGCATCTTCATAATCATCATCAACATAAATACTCATTAATCATCATGATCGTCATGAGCTCAGTCATCATCTTAATCATTGTGATTATGATCACGATCATGATCATGATGATCATTATTATCATATGCGAATCCTATGTACTTCTATTCAGATTTCAGGAAAAGCTAGCAAAAAAGAGCGCAAAAATTATTGAAAAAATTATTTCATTGATTTATCAAAGCTTCAATAAAATCTAATTTACTAGTAATGAATTTAAAACATTATCTCGGTTTTATCTATTTATTACTACTGTAAATCAAACGCAATAAAACTAAAAGATTTTCCATTCTTCGTGTATGCATCAATTCAGGGTTGAATCTCATCGATCTCCATGCATCTAAACTGTTAAGAATTAAATTAATAGACACTTAAATCTGGTATTCATTACACACGGTCTTTTCTCAAATCGAACATTCTGTAAGACCTGGCCAAACGATGAGAAAATTGTTTCTGAAACATTTGAAATTTGCTTATCATGCAATGTTTAACATTTTTCCATGTCACAAAACATTGCTTGACAAGCAATGATATGCAGGGCAAAGTTTTGAACAACTTCAACAACTTCAACAACTTTTTGAACATTTTTCACTTGACGCAAGCGAAAATGTTTGACGAACAGTGTTTTGCAGCGTGGCCAAACTGCAAAACATTTTGCTTAAGAAGCAAATTTCATATGTTTGGGAAACAATTTTTGATCGTTAGGCTAGGATCTTTATGTTAAAGCAGTAAATTTGATTAAAAAGATTCAGTACCAGGAAAGAGACAATTTTTACGCCGTCTCGGGCTTTACCTTTTAAGGATTATGTCTTGTTGCCTTATATCTTTCAACATTTATAGCTACATATTTTTATTCCAAGAAACCAAAGCAAGGGGTAATTAATTAGAGTTTCTTGAAACGAAAAAATTTTTGTCCCAAGGTCATTGCTTTGTAAAAAGCCTCCTCCCTACAAAGGACAAAAATATGGCTATTCCACTGTGCCCAAGAACCAGTAATGAAACGTTTCTTAACTGCTTCCATTTTGTTATCATGATGATCCTGATACGTACGTGGTACTGGTGGTCCTTATAAGGCATCTTTGGATCCCTCCTGCCTTTATGTAGAAATACATTCAAATCCTATGAGCTAGAATCTTTAGCAAGGGGTCCGCTGATGAAGAATACTCTAGTTATACAGAAAACTCTGAACCCCCTTTTCGAGCCAGGGAGATTAAACTTAATCTCCCTGGTTCTAGCCCTGTTCACATCATGAAAACCAGCCAATGCAAATATTGTTTAACGGAAGACAAGGCTTGGCCAAGGCTAGTGTGAAAGTGAAAACTTGGGCAAAAACGAAGGCCAATATGTAAAGAAATTGCACCCGTTTACACTAATCTGTCTGGTTATCGTAATACTGGGCCGAGTTAAGGACGAGGTTAAGGCTACTTTTTGTACTGTGAACATGGCCTAATTTTTTTAACATGACTTTATTCGTTATACAAATCAGCCGTTATTATACTGTATGTACAGATGGGGTTAATACAATAATTAATTATTATGATTATTGATTATTCACTTGAAAATTGACTTGGAAACATTAAAACCGAGGAATTCATAAATTTTAAATCGTCCAGTTGTTCTAAGAATCCTTTCGCTTCATTGCTAAGGTTGTTTTTCAAGGAAACTTTGTTCAAAGCGTTTAAATTAAAAGGCAAACTTGCTGAAGCCTTTTCTGCTTGTGATTGTTGTGCGACTTGTTGGGAGTCTGTGCCTCGTTTAGATGCAGATATATCAGCAGACGTTATTGAAATCGAGTCAGAGGCGATGTTGAAGAAATTGACGTCATTCAGCGAAGCAAGATCTAGAAAAGGAGAGAATTATTATAATTTTGCAAAGACATCGCAGAAGTTTGCTTTTTATCATTTTAAACAGATGTTTGTTCGCCTGGCCTGCTAGCAAATAAAATTTTAAGCGATTAGACATTTGACTCAAATGTTTGCAAACAATGTTTGATGTCCTCGGCCTAAGCTGTTGTGAGGAAGTATTCTAGGAGTCTGGAACGAGACTTGAAGGACGGTTTTGGAAAACGTGGTTTTAAGGCGTAGACGAGAAAAAGATTTTGTTTTTTGGCATGGAAGTGATTTTTGTTAAGTAATAAGTTTATGGTTTGGAAAGATAGAAATTGGAGTTTCTTGTGTATCTGTTATTCTATTCTACTTCTTTACACTGTCTGCGAAACGATTGTTTTAGCGATAAGAAGTAGCAGTTGATTTGCAACCAAAATGTTTGACAAACAATGTTCGAAGCTTTGTCCTGGGTTTAACATGTCTGCGGATCAAATGTTTGAAATGATATCAAACGGTAAAACATTGTTTTCCAGAAACATTCAAATGTTTGACAAACAATGTTTGACTGTTTGTTCATGGCCTGATACGTCTTCGATTAAACGTTCTGGGATGCAACCGTACGGTCAAACACTGTTTCGTTTTAAGCAACATTCAAATGTTTGACAAACAATGTTTTACAGTTAGTTTATGGCCTAATATGTCTGCGGATCAAATATCTGAGATGATACCAAACGGTAAAACATTGTTCTGGAGCGACATTGAAATAAATATATTTGGACTTATCAAGGCTCTTTCTGACACTGTATTAGACATGATAGTCACCACTTATCGTGGCAAGCCTTTGCCCAACTAAATAGCAAAGGCGTGTCATGATAAGTGGTGACTATCATGTCTAATACAGCGACACTGAAATGTTTCCCAAACAATGTTTGACAGTTTGCCCACGGCCTAATATGTCAGTAAAGTAAATGTTCTGGAATGAAAACATGCTCGTACAAAATTGTTTTGAGCAACTTTTAAAATGTTTCACAAACAATGTTTGACAGTTTGTCTATGACCTAGTATGTCAGTAAAGTAATGTATTGGAATGAGAGCGTGCTGGTAAAACATTGTTTTGAAGCAACATTCAAATGCTTGACAAACAATGTTTGACAATTTGTTCATGGCCTAATATGCCAGTAAAGTAAAGTACTGGAATGCGAGCGTGCTGGTAAAACATTTCTTTGGAGCAACATTCAAATATTTCACAAACAATGTTTGACGAGTTTGTTTCACGGCCTAATATGTCAGTGAAGAAAATAACCTGTGATGAGACCATACGGTAAAACATTGTTTTGGAGCAACATTCAAATGTTTCACAAACAATGTTTGACAGTTTGTTCATGGCCTAATATGTCAGTAAAGTAATGTACTGGAATGAGAGCGTGCTGGTAAAACATTGTTTTGAAGCAACATTCAAATGTTTCACAAACAATTTCCAATACTTTGGCTAAGGCCTTCGAATTCAAAATGGCGGACATTGACTATAAGATGAACTACTCTGACCTTTATTAGATTGTGAAGATGTAACAGATGCTACACCACTAGAGAAGAACTCGAGATCCAATGAAGCCGTTTCAGATGTGGTTTCTGAACCACTGTCACCTACAAAAAGACAGAAAACACGAAGTAGTACACAGTAAGGTAGTAAAATCAAAATATTCATGTCATCACCAAACAGAAAATATAAAATTCTTTTTGTTTAAAGACTTTAAAGTCAACGTTCTGAAATCAGTAGCTATAACTAGAATTATTACCTGAGTCCCAGTTATCGACCAGAAGACCGAGGCTAGCACTAAAATGAGATCACTCAAACTGGGACTCATAAAAGATTAGCTGAAAAACTTGTCAGCTTGCCCGGGAAACCCGTAGTTGTAGCGGGGTGCCGTGGAGGTGGAGGAGCGGCAACTAACGACTCAAGCAATAAGTCTAAGCTTTATCCAAGCCTTAAATGGTTAACAAGAGAGAGGTTATGAGCGGTTGAAACTCTTTCACAGTCATTTATAATTATTAACTAGAAGTAACGATACGTTATAGACCATTTCGGGGGTTCACGACGCCATATTCTAAATGGGGCAAAAACCGCTCTAAAGTCAACGGCAGCCTATATAAGAAAAGTTTAAAATTCGTATTCTGAGAAAATAAACTCTCAATTTGTCTCCAATTTATCAGGTTTCGATGTAAAATACAATTTTTAAGCATAACAAAGAGTTTTTAAGCCTATATTGATTGAAACTTAGCCTGTACTCACTACGAAGTTTGCCGGTTTTGCGCAATCTGTCATGGAAGTGCAACAGAATCTAATGTGGCATCGCGAATTCATAGTGAGTACAGGCTAAATTTCAATCAATATAGGCTTAAAACTCTTTTTTATGCTTGAAAAGTGTATTTTACATCGAAATCTGATAAAGTGGAGACAAATTGAGAGTTTATTTTCTCAGAATAGCAATTTTAAAACTTTCTTATATAGGCTGCCATTGAATTTAGAGCGGTTTTTGCCCCACTTAGAATATGGCGTCGTGAACCCCGAAATGGTCTTTTAAGTGTGCGCAAGTTTTGTAAAACCAAACAGAAAGCTGCTGAACTGATGATAATAATACCTTTCTTCAAACTTGAAATTGATGGTACTCTATGAAGGTCCAGCTAAAAAGAAAATAGCACTTTCATAATTTTTCCAGGTTTGGATAGATACACTAATTGGATAGTCCTTCGTAGAGGTTTGAGTCTGCACGCAGGCTAGATCTTGTCTTGCCAAGGCTAATCTGGTACTATGGTAAAACTGGGCTGCCTGCGTAGCAGGCTTAAAGTTAAAAAGCTAGTCTTCTGAAATAAACATCATCAGTAAAATTAAAACAATCATTTATTTAAGGTACAAAACTGTTCGTAAAATTTGGATATTTCCTGTTGACTAAGGAGACCCAAGAAACTAATCTAACAGGTCCCGTTGTCCCATTTGTCTGAGCTGAAAAATTGTTTGTTGACCACAATCATCATAATAATCATCATTATCATCATCTTAATCATAATCACATCATCATCAGCAGCATCATCACAATCATCACAATCTTCATCATCATTTTCACCATATCATAGTGAGCAAGTGGTACTGTATTCATAGACGTGAGGGATATATCTGACTGTGTTCTGTGATTACAAAAAGATAGTTTGCAACAAAAATAGTGTAATGAAGTCATAATGATATCATATTATGATCAGCTCGCGCGAATATGGCCTAATAATTGTACTAAGAAAAACTACAAGTTACAATGAAGGATGCCAGGGAAGGAAACGTTTTAAATGATAAACTAATTCGATGATTAACGGTATTTTTTACGCACCTCTTTTTGTTGGCTCTGAGCAAGCAATGTTGGTTTCAATAAAGAGCTCACTTTTCCCGCTGGCTCTGGAACTAGTATTGCCATTGGTTCAACAGAGCTATCTACGTCCTGTAACAAAAAGAAAATTCCAGTTACGGGTCAAGATAGCAGGCAGAATTCAACAGTGGAGATAATGATAATGATAGTATCAGTGTATGTTGATGATAGTACGGCTACTAATCAACCCTGACATGAAGTGATGAGAGATTGCATTATGGAAACGATTTGCTGCAGGCAAAGCAAACGGATTTATTTTCAAGAACACCCATTTCGATTAACACGAATCATCTTAATCAATACAAAAAATATTATTCTTTTTACTTACGAAACTTGCAACAGACGATGTTGGCGATAACGAAGATTGTGTATCGTGACTTGAATGCTTCCACTTTTTCTACAAGAAATAAATAAATAGACTGAATGAAACCAACTTCATAAGGGCATCATAATTTGGTGCAATGCCTCTGGCGATGATCATAATCCTCCATGGTCTATGATCCTATGAGTGGAGTGAGTAGTCAAGCTTCTCAGTCAGTACTCGTTAGACAGCTGAAGTTAAGCTTCGTCTAGTGAGGTCAGCATCTGGATGGGTGACTTTCCAGATGGATGACTAAACAACTCACTCTGCCGTCCTTCGGAAGGGGCGTTAAACTAGGGGTCCCATGCTTGGATGCGGCATGCATAGTAGGCCTAAATTAGCTGAAAAGGCTAGAAATAACAGCCTACTCAAAATAAAGTAACAACAACAACAACAACAACAACAACAACAACAACAACAACAACAATCCTATGGTACTTGAATGGTATGTATGGCATATCTAGTACATGTTGTACGGTACATATAATTCATTAGTGCCTTTGAGCCCCTTGAGGGGGGGGGTACTTGACCTTAAAAATGTACAGGGATGAGTCACTGAATTTTTACGAACCAACCCACCTTTAAGGTAGTTAATTTCAATTTCTTCCCCTTTCAATTCTTTTGAAAACGAGGCTTTTAGTTGAAATGGACTATTATACAGAGACACTCTTATGTGAGCAAAGCTGGAAACTACGTAAGGAAACATTTGATACATGCGTAACATACAATTCATATGAGTTTTCACTGCAAATGAATGGAATCGGCTTTCTAGTTCGTTATTGTTTGCAGTGATAACAATATTCAAAATTGAAAAGCATCTTAGCGATTTTATCTTTAGTAGTATATATAAGTTCTTAAAGTTTTCGGTCTTCTACATGTAGGTTCCTTATAAAGTGGTTCCTTATAAAAAAGCGTGTATTTAGCTGACATATGATTGTATGTCGTATTTAGTTTGACTAATTATTGACCTTTGAAATCCCCGAAACGTTTCACGGACTTGTTGGTATAGATTTTGGATTTACCAAATCTGGTTAGTTACGCCATGATATCGGCTTAGTCTTTTATGCTACAAAAAACCCAAGTTTCTTCCTGGTCTTGTTCTTTATACTTAATTTGATCAAAAGCCTGCGGTTTCCTGAAAATATTTCCATTTTCTGAACGGATTGAAAACATTTGAGAATTATACTTACGACAATATGCTCATAGGACACGCCGATTGTTGTCAGCGTCCATTTGAAATTCGTGGAAGACTGGAAACTAAGATTCCAAGATTGTTCAACCTCCTCTGAGCCAATTAGCTTGCTCCACACACAAGGCAACCTTCGGAAAATGATTCAAAATTTGAAAACTAATTATGCCGAAAAGCCATAGAATAAAAACGCTCTAAGGGCCTGTTTATATGGGGAAAATCATCCCACCTTCCAGCCCTGTATCTGAGAGGTGAGATCTCACCTTCCAATGCAGACCTTTGCATTTTTCTTCTTCTGTTTATATGGAAAACGTTTCATCCCGGTCAAGTGAGATCTCACTCGTTGAGAGGTGGGATCTAACCTTTGTGGGATGAAATTTTCTCATATAAACGCTGGAAGGTGCGGCGAAAGCTGGACGGTGGGATGAAATTGTTCATTATGCGCAAGCGCCAGAAATAATCCTATTGTCTGAGAAGATTAAACAAAAGCGGAAATATGAAACAAGTGGCTGGAAGGTGGGATGGAATTCTACAAGCAAACTCCTGAAAATTTCGTCTCACTGCTCAGCTGACGGGCTGGAAGGTGGGATGATTTTGTCCAAATAAACAGGCCCTAAATTGTATATAGAGAATGAGAGTGGAGACGTCTTTGGACATACTTAAAAAACTTTTTTCGTCTGGCTCACCTCAGAGTATAAACGCCAGAGACAGACCGAAACAACTGATTTAAAGTGAAATTATACCCAGATGCGGATGCACATAGTGGATAGTGTCCCCATAGCAGTTTTTATTTCCCCTTAGTCAATTGTTTCGGTCTGTTTCTGGCGTGTATTCTCGGAGGAATGTCAGACCCGTCAGACGTAAAACAGTTTTAAGTACGAGCAACGATGTGTCCGATATTTCTCGATATCTTCAAGTTTTGTACAACTCAAAGATTAGTTTGAAGGCTACATTTAGGCCCGTTTCATGAAGAAAAATACTTAACTATAGTTTACCCTTTCAAGGGAAAAATGATCGTTGAAATGAATGTTTTATAGCCTGCTTGCAGTATACAACAAGGACGGGTCTAAGGGTGCATGCAGAGGTGGGCTAGAGTTGCACACAACTTCAGGATAGCGGGGGGGGGGGGAAGGGACAACTTTTGTTTTTTGTTTGACACTCCTCCGAGCGAGAAAAGTCAGAAAAAATTGATGAAGGCAGTATATTAACCCAAATGGGGATCAAAATACAGATAAGCTCATGGAATACAGCTGGAAGACTAATGGAAATAGTAAAGTGGTAAAATGGTAGAGCCGCTAACCAAGGGAATTAGTATCAGCAAAGTGGGAAGAAGGAACTATTAGAAATAGGTATGTTTAGGTATTCGGTATTATAAGGGACCGGTCAATATTTATGACTGGGTGGGGGCTGAAGAGAAAATGGGTGGGTAACTGAAAAATATAAGTTATTTTGATTGGGGTTAACCAAAAATAAACCTTGAACATATTGAGGGTTGGGTTATTGTTTCTGTTTTTAGTGATGGGGTAAAGAAAATTTTAGACTAAAAGTTGGTGGGGTAAAATTCTTTTGATGGTGCAAAATACTTTCTCTTCGGCCCCCAACCCGGTCATAAATAATGACCCTCCCTTAGTAATAGCGTAATTCATGCAAGGATTACTCGAAGCTTACCCATTGCTTTTCTCTTGTCCAAGGAAGCTTTTCAGAAGGGAAGAGTCACTCGGCGTCGGCAGTTTACCAGAAGGCAAATTGTTGGTTTTGGGAAAACACGGAGACAGTAGAGGATGCAGCTTTGCTGAGAGTTTCTAAAAAGGAAAAACAGAAAGTCTGATTAAGCGCCCTCTCGAATAAGACCACCCTTTGGGTTCCAATAGATTTAAATCAGGGCTTTTTTCTGGCCACTGGTCTTTTCATAATCACAATGAAGTCAGGATCATTTCCTTTGATGGTTATTTCTTAGAGTTAAGCGTGTGCCGATGCAGAAACCTTTCTGGTTTCGTTATACCAGTCTTAGTGACTACAAATCTTTGATAACTCTGAGATGAAAACAGATAGAGCTTTGACTTTTCTACAAGATATATTTATTAGGTTGAAGTTTACCTGGTTAAAGTTTGGCAAGATTTTGCGACAGTAAAGATTTTATATAAATTTACTTTTGGGGGTTACTTTTAGGCCCACCCAATAGATACTCGAGTAAAAGTCTAGGTTACAAGCCTTAGATGTCTAGCAATGACCCAGGAAAAGGCGTAGTTTTATATTATCTTCACATATCAAATCTTAAGCAGAGAGTCGGCTTGCTATACAAATAAAATCTGTTTAAAAAGGAGGAATTTAACCCTGAAAGGATTTTGGTAAAAATGACAGGATTACTTTTCTACGGAATATTATAAATAGCTCACAGCAGCAATGCCTTTGTTTTGCAAAGTCGCAGATTCAGGAAAACTGGGTCGTTGATTGAAGTCACCGAAGTCATTCGCTTTGCTGACGTCACCCGCACTTTTACTTCCACTCAGGTCACTTTTCTTTGCTGAGTCAAAAGACGCCCAGTTATCATCATCCTCCTTTTGAAGACGAGGTACAGTTGAAAACGTGGAGTCTCCTTTTGAAAACGAGGCAAAGTTATCAAAACCATCATTATTTTGCGTAGTTGCTTTTGAAGTGAAGTTATCTTGATTCGAGCTGAAATCCCCCCAGTTTTCGTTCTGTGAGACAGCTTTTGCAGGGAAAAAGCTTGCATCGCCGGGGGTCTTGCTGAAATCTTGAAAGGTTGCAAAATCATCGTCATTTGATGTGTGTTCACTGGCATTACCAGTACTTTTAGGACTTGTGTTATCATTCAATTTACCCGTATGCTTTGTGACAAAGTCCGATTTTTTGTATTTTGAATCTCCGAAAAATCGCCAAAATCATCATTGTCAGGTTGATTAACTTGCGCTGCCATTAAACTTGGTCCTTTTGTAGTCTTGAACTCAGAAAAATCACCAAAATCTCCACTTTTAGATTCAGGGTCTTGTGCTGTCATTACACCGGGCTCTTTAGTATTTTGAAATTCCGAAAAATCGCTAAAATCATCGTCGTCAGGTTGATTATCTTTCGCTGTCAGTAAATTGAGGTTCATTTGTACTCTGGAACTCCGAAAAATCACCAAAATCTCCACTTTTAGACAGGGGGTCTTGTGTAGTCATTACACCAGGCTTTTTAGTATTTTGAAACTCCGAAAAATCGCTAAAATCATCGTCGTCAGGTTGATTATCTTGGGCTGTTTCTAAACTTGGTTCTTTTGTACTCTGGAACTCCGAAAAATCATCAAAATCAGTACTTTTAGATTGGGGATCTTGTGCTGTTTTAAAATTGGGCTCTCTAGGATTTTGAAGCTCGGAAAAGTCACCAAAATCTTGGTTGTCAGGGTTTTCCATTTGTTTTCTCGAAAACATGGGCTCTTTCGTACTCTGGAACTCAGAAAAATCACCAGAACTATTGTTTTTACATTGACTGTCTTTAGCCATGACGAAGTTTGCTTGTTTTAATCCCTTTGATTCAGAAAAGTCACCAAAACCATCATTTTCCGACTGGGTTTCGTTTGTTTTCGCTTCCAAATTTGATTCTTTTGTACCCTCAGATTGTGCAAAGTCATGAAAACCTTTGCTGCCAGATTGAGCAGATTGACCATCCTGTACTGTCAAAAGCTTTGGCTCATTCGTTCCTTGAAACTCCGAAAAAGCACCGAAATCCTCGTTTTCTGATTCAGTGTCTTTTGCTGTAACTAAATTTGGTCCTTTTGTACCCTTGAGCTCTGCAAAATCACCAACATCATCAACATTTTCACCAGGGAATGTTGCCCCAGTAGTTTCACTTGGCTGAGACTCATTTGTGTCAATATTTTCCTTCAACGGAGAGTCACAAGCACTCCCATGGCCAGATGAATCATCACTCCTAGTGGTAAAAAAACCACTTTTAGTCTCCTTTGACAAGTTATTTTCTTCTAAGACTGTTGCATTATCAATAACTCCAAAAGCATTAAATTCACCAGTAATTTCGTTCTCACTTATGCTGTTGCTTTTCGATTCAAACTCTGGTCGTTGAAATTGTACATTTGTACCAGAAAATGAACCAAAATCTTCAAAATTCCCAAAATCATCATCATCAGGTACGTCCTTAGCTTCTCCACCTGACAATAATTCCGTCTTTTTCTGGCAATTTTCAAAACCAAATTTATCGCTACATGAATTTAAACTTTGTGTTTCTAAATGACCAGTATCTATGTTTTCCTTGACACTGGATAACTTTGCAGTGTCTAGTTTTGCTTGATTTTTAGCCAAATTGCTTTTTGTGGAACCAGCATCCAATAGCTTGTTTTGTGAATCAAAACTGTCATTATCCTCTTTTTGAACAGAACAACCTTGGTTTTTATCACCCACTGATTCAGTTCTCTGATTAAAGTTTGATATTACTTGATCAGAAGATTTCCTACCTTGGCCATGAGACAATTGAGGCAAGCCATGTAGGGTATCATTTTCTATCTTAGACAATGGAAGTGTTGAGTTTTTGGCCCCATCTTTCTCATCTGAAGATAACTCACTTTTACTAAATGAAGAGAAGTCTTGAAAATCATCTCCCTCACTCTGGAATCCAGCTCCTTCCTTGGGACCATCATTGTTTCCTTGATATGAATTAGTCTTGTTATGTTTCTTATCATCTGCAAAAAAACTCTCCTCAGTACATCTCCCAGAATCATTCCAATTCTCCTTGTCTTTATCCTTCGTCTTGAAGTTAAAACCATCAGCTGTCTTTCCTGACTTGTTTACCACCATTCCAACCCCATCTACATCACTTTTATTGGCATTTTCTTCGATATCAGACTTTACTTCTGATTTTTTATTTGTAGAATCCTCAGTGCACTGACTGAAGTCACCAAAATCATCATCAATGTTGAAGTCATTAGAAGCATGCTGACTAAAATCTCCAAAGCTATCATTATCATTGCAACTTCCAGAAGATTTTGAGCTTGTGCTTAGCGATGACTGGTATTTTTCACAATTTTTAGCTAACACTCCAATGTGTGTGCTGATTTCTTGATCTTGTAGAGATACCTCAGCAACATCATTTGAAGTACTAAAAACAGAATTTGGCACACCTGATAATGATCTAGCATTTTCCATTTTATTATTCCTGTCAGTTACATTGTTTGAATTTGTTAAGTCTCCATTCATTTTCTTAAAATCTCCGAAGTCTTCATCACATGTAACTTCTTTCTTATCCCGTTTCCTCTCAGATGAAGCAAAATTAATTTCTTTACTGTTATCTTCTACAAAAACATTTCTCTCCATATTTTCCATATTCATATTTCCATTAGTTTCAATTTTAATTTTTTCTGTTTTCTTAATTGAAAAATCTTCTTTATTATTGCTTTTATCTTTTAAATTCTCTTCAATCTTTGCAGAAGTGGGCTCCCTTCTACTAGCTTCTTCTCCAAAAGTATCAAAACTCTTAAAATTACCACTAGAATTAGGAAGCCCATTGCTAAGCATGCTTTTCATGCTGACATCATCGTTTTCATCATCTTGCTTCTTGTTTTTGAGATTATTATCTCCGCTGTCAAACGCACTAAAATCTCCAAAAGAATCATCTTCTTTGCCATCATTTTTATGATTTTTACAGCTTTGGCTTGGCCAAGCATTCCAATCTGTTGCTCCAACATTAGTTGATTGAAAATCGGCAAAATCGTCATCATCATCAAAGTCGTCCATGGGAGGGGGTTCATCATCAAATATTGGGGGGTAATTTGATGAACCATACATCCCCGATTCAGTTGATTTGCTTGTTCCTGAAAAATCCATTGTTACCTACCTCCTGTGATTGTGATGACTTTTTTCTACAACTGCAGGCAAAAACATCTCAGATCTCATACATACAGAAAGGTATTTTCAAGGCATAAAACGCAGTGCTATGTTTTAAATCGATACTTGTCTTGTAAACTTGACTTTTCTCTCCATAATTCAGTGCGAAAAGTAATAGAAATTTGATTTTGCTGACGACGACAAGTGATCTTTTGGGTTAGGCCAGCCCTGCCCGGGCTCGTACACAAGTTCAATGGTAAAATTCTTTCCCTTCCTTCTTTTGAAATCAAACCATTATTATTATGCATGAAATTTTCCTCAGAAAGTGAACTCTACTTGACAAAAACTTTGAATTTTTATGAAGCTTTATTATTGATACCTTTGTGCATAAAAAGAAGCACTAATCCAAATTAAAAAATCGTCGTACTAACTGAGAAGTCAACTTGTCAATGTGGCAGCCATTTTACGAAATAGAAGACTGAGACTTTATTCGTCCCCAGTCCTCCAATTCTGGAGCTGTTTACATGGAGTACTTTTCTCAAGTTCACCCACGTGACAAGATAACCCGCGAAGGACAAGTTTGTCAGTTGTGGCTAAAAGCTGTAGGGAAATGGTGAAGACCAGAAAAGATAGAAATAGTCACTCATCTTCTGCCTTTAGCAAAGAAACACTTGATTTATTCAAAAATCTAACTATTGAAGGTACTAAATTTCGCTTTGTATTTTAAAAATGTACCCCGATAAACGAGTTTTTCTAGTTCTACGAGAAGAACAGAGCAACAGACGAGGGCCTAGGCCAACGGCTAGATCTGCGCTCTTCATTCTTCAGTTTCTAAGAAATCAGTTTTCTAAATAATAAATTCCTTATACTCTAGGCTATATATAATAGCAAAAGTATTTAATGGCTAACAAGGATTCGTGTAATATTTGTCTTTTCTTCTCACAGGTGTTGGTCATGATTTGGTTGAGGCTCTTCAAAATGGTCTTTGTGACAACTTGTTGGATAAGCTTGATAAGCCTGACATTGGTCTGGAACAGATTTCAGTCATCAAAAATGTAGGCCTACATGTCTCATTTATTTCAAAACCCTAAATATGTATGTACGCTAAACATTGATGCCACCCACACTCCAAGGTGGAATCCATGTCATCTTTACGCCGGAGATTACGCCAATGAAAACTGCTTTCGCGCCAAACAAAACAATAGATCCATTGTTCTATTAGGAAAATAGTCATGTTTGCTATTGTTTTCTGACAGATTAACGCCAGTACCCCAACAATTTTCCAAACTCCACGCCGGATTTCTCCGGCGTAGGCTACATGGATTCCACCCTGGCCCACACTGCAGAGTTGGCCACTTGCACAAGTTGCGCACCCAAGTTTTTGATTAGAACAATGGGATAGAGTGATAGAAATGGACACAAGATCCATTGAAAAAAAGCAATGCTCTGCAAACACACTCAGGGGATGCCATGGTGTATTCCATCAATGTGTCAAGCAGAATAAGTTGAAGATTAGACAATAGAATAATAGAAAGAACAATAGAACATTTCTCTTCCACAATGGAGATCTTTGGCATATAGTACATTGAATGCAGCCTGAAGTGAGTGGGGCAGCCCCTCAAAGCGTGATCTAACATAGCTCTTGATGCCAAAAGCCAGTTTTGAGCGTGATTAGACCACCATACTACAGTTTTTTTTATTTTGGATAAACTGTTTGGATTCCCATCTAGGATCATAGGTCTCAACAAACCCAAGCAAGATAGTCTGAAACCTCCATGCTTGTCAGCTGGTCTAGTGGGGGATGACAGCTTCTTGGTACGCCGGTACACATCACCCAGTACACAGTACGACAGGCTAAAAATCGACCTGATATAGTATAATCACAGTCTGATACATGGTACACTTGAAAAATCAAAGCCATAACATGCACATGTGTGCAAACTGGTAAACAGGTTGTTTGTCACAAATAATGACCAGTACGCTTTGTAAAAAGCTGGTACACGGGTACCCTGATCATAGCTGTCACCCCCCACTCTGCAGCCAGTTTGCAGAGTATGGCAGTTTTCAATAAGATTTGGGTGTGCAAGAGCCACTTTATATTGTTCTATCCTACTGTTAGCCTATTGTACTATTCAAAATCTCACATTTCCAAGTGTCATACTCTGCAGTCAGGCTCTACAGCACACAGAGCTTTTAAATGCTGTTAATGCATATTTCTCAAAAAAGCAACAGATGCAGATCTCTGAATAAGTCCAAATTTTTCCATCTTCTTTAGGTTGGAAAACAGTTGAATTCAAGAACAGATGAGAATGCTGACAAGGGGAGTTTTGTTCTTCAAGCCTTAGTGTTTCTGTTTGTGAGGTGCAAAGCAAAGCACGCTGTACGACAGACCATAGCCAGGTATTTAATTAAAGTAGTATGTACGTTATATATGCAGACATGTGTGGTGGTAGAAAATTTCTTAGGGGTGGGGGGTGTGCCAGGCACCAAATTTCCAAGTACAATTTTATCAATTGGTCAGTTGTTGTTGTTACTTTTTTGAGTAGGCTGTTGTTTCTAGCTTTTTCAGCTAATTTAGGCCTACTATGCATGCCCCATCCAGGCATGGGACCCCTAGTTTAATTTCCCTTCCATAGGAGGGCAGAGTGAGTTGTTTAGTTATTCATATTGAAAGTAACCCATCCAGATGCTGACCTAATATGGCCAAGCTTAACTTCAGCTGTCTAACGAGAACACTCACTCTCACTCATTACCTGGTCTTCCTTCATTACCTTGGTGGTTTACTAAGTAAGCAGTTTAAACAACAGATCTGCTGAGTAAAAAGCTGATTTGTGATTTTGGGAATTTAACTGGTCCCTTTTTGTTGGCAGACATTGGGTCTTTAATATGAAACAAGGGCACAGATGACAGTTTGTCTTATTTTTTATTTTAGCATTTTCCAAGGGTTACCAGAAAATCTTAAAGCAGCTGCTGTCTCAGTGTTAAGTAAAAGTTTAGAAAGGGAAATTAGAGATTTGGAAAGAGAGTTGTTTGTATCAGATAAGGTACATAAACCTTGCAGTATTTTTTCAGCATCTGTATTTCATACCTCATTCATTAGCTATTTTCATTTCATACTGAATTTTTCAGCGTCATCCATTCATCCTATATTCTTTCTCTATGGTGTCTTCATTTCATACCATATTCATTGGCATTTTCATTTCATACCATATAGATTGGCATCTTCATTCCATACCACACTCATTAGAATCTTCATTTCATACGTTATTCATTGGCATCTTCATTTCATAACAAATTCATTAGCATCTTCTTTTCATACCATGTTCATTCCATACCATGATCAGCATTGTCATTTTATACTGTATTCATTAGCATCATCCTTTCACACCATATTCAGTATCATCTTCTTCACTTGGTATATGTATGAGAAAACTTAAATAATGTTTATTTTTTCAGATAACTGTTGACTGTTTCAATGATTTATTTAATAAAGGAATCAGTGCTATCATGGCATTTATGGAGAACTTTCCACTGGGTGTGTATGAGTAAATCACTTCACTTAGAGTATTTTTGCATTCTTACATGCAAAGCTCTCTGATCTTTGCATTGAAGGCTGAATTTTGGTTTTTGAAGGACATTCAATTCCTCAAAAAGGTGTACAAGATCCCAATTGAATAAGAAAGATTTCCAAGAGATCCCAGCCAAGAGTGTACTAGATTCAAAAGAGTGAATTGTCCTTGCTGGTTTTTGTTATTTAATGTTTGGGTATTATGTGGTGTTAACTATTGTTTTGTTTTGTAAACAGGAAAAGTTGCCATTCATGAAAGCAGACATGAAGGTATGGATTATTTTACAATCAAATTTATTATATCAAGAGTATGTGTTTTTTCCAAAAACTTCCGAATTTCGAAAGCAGAAAGTTTCCAAAAGCAGAATCCATGATTTTCAAAAAACATGAATTCTGGAAATCCAAGACATTGTTTGTTCCAAACCTCAGTCAATTTTCGCGCCAAATGTCTTGCTCACATCTTCCTCAGACTCTTTCGTGGATTTGGCAGCTGGTACAATTGCAGTAATTGCAGTCTCGTTCTAACTTCAAACCAAAAATTTCTCGAAATCTCGGAAACCTGCTTTTGATGGCTGAAGGTTTTGTACAGCTCCAGAACCCACCGTTTTTAGAAGATTGGCTTCGAAAAACACACATTCCGAAAAAAGAGGGCTACCGAGTAAAACTGGTTTACAAGAACACGCCCTACATATGGTTTTTGTAAATCAGATATGATATGCTTCACACTAACATCTTTAATTTGATTTCCAGATCGCATCTTGAATTTAAGATCCCTGATCGATTCCCAGAACCGCTGTTCAGAAAAATTCCACTGTTACCTCTCTCATGAATTAATGCTGCAGTTTTAGCAACGGCAGTTTGTGGGAGAGACCCTGGACATAGCGGAGTATGTTGATGCATTTGCCCAGCATCCAAATTATTTGTAATGGGATGCTGGGTAGGGTTCACATTAGAAAGAAGATGACTAAAGCTTTCACCTTCCTATTGCAGTTCCAAACCACTCATTCAAGATTAACCAGCGTTTGTTATTCAAATGTTCGTTCGTTTCTACTCTGAGGAGTGTCATGGGAAAACAGATTTAAATCCAAAGATGTTTTAACTATTGCTTGCTTTTTTGTTTCAATTTTTGTGATTTCCATTGTAGTTCTGAGTTTCTTGTTCAGTGGATTAACCAGAGAAATGTCTCAACTCAGGTTTGTATTTTTCAGAAAAAATATTGGGCAAATGCTTCATTTGGGTCTTGAGAACCTTTCTGTGATGAAATTCCGGTTAATTGTCAAACTGTACGTAAACTTAAACCAATTTAATAAAGAAATTTTGTGTGTGCTTGATTGGGACCAATTCTGAAATGGTATTGATCAATATGTTTTTGCTGATCATTTATTTTGTAAACAAAGGCCCTGGCCAAACGATCAAACATTATTCGTCAAACGTCTGAAATTTGCATGACAAACGAAGTGTTTTACCATTCAGCCTCGTCACAAAACATTGCTCGCCAGACATATTTTGCTTCTGACAAGGAAGAATTTTTATAGTTGTTCAATAACTTGCTAGCAGTTCTGCTTGTCAAGCAATGTTTTGTGACGTGGCCAAACAGTCAAACATTGCTTGCAAGAAAATCTCAATGTTTGGCAAGAAATAGCTGATTGTTTGGCCAGGGCCTTACTGCACCGAACGGACAACGGGTGTGGTGATTATTCTAACTGTGATTGGTGCATTTCAATCAGCAACCATCTGGGTGTACTGTGGTTTGCCACTTGTGGAAAAATCTATCCTAGTGTTCGCCATTCAGTACAAATATGTGTACATATGTATGGTGCTGAAGAAGGCTCAATATAGCAAAACACGGAAAAGTCAAACGGGGAAGAGATTCTTTGGCTATATAACTTGGAGAGTTACTTGGCGATTTCAGTGAGCTCTATAGCTCAGTGGAAACTTCGTTGGCTCTCTGGTCATGCAGCCCAAGGTTCGAGTCTCACTCATTGTGGTATGCCGCTTGTGGAAAATCTACTCTCAAAATTGTCAGATGAGAAAAGCTTTTAAGTATGTTCAAAGATGTTGCTGAAAAACTAAATGGGAAAAAAGGAAAAAGAAGTAAGAATAACAAAAATCAAAACAACATAAAATAAGTAAAATAAAAAACAAAAAAAAAGGAAGAGAGATACCAGTAAAGATAAATCTTGCACCCTGACAAGGTGTGCCCACTGCCCTGCGGTGGAGCGGATATCGTGGAATCTGGAATCTGAATCTGCACATCTTCACTACATTAAGTTTGTACGATGCTATATAGAAAGTAATTGACTTAAAATTTGTGGACTAAGATTTTATACCTTTTCTTTATTTCATTATTTCACAGTGTTGCTGCCTCCTTGGATGCTAGAACAACATCAATGATGAACTGTCTATCAACGTTGAAATCAACAATAGCTGTCCTACAGTGCTGCAAATCAAATGGACAACAGCAAATAGAACTAAAAAACGGTAAAACCACAAAAATATTACTAGAAATGTTGAAGATCTCTTTGCATATCACTATGTCATCAGATTTCCTACTGGACTGCAGAAATGCTGCTGGGGTCGCTACTATATCGATTTTACAAAGTTTGCTCTCGAAAGATTCGCTTGGTTCTGCAATAACCAGGGTATTAGTCAGGGATTCTCCAAGGGCTTCCGACGAATGCCCTACCGAGTCCGGAGATTATCCTATGCAAGATTCTGTTGATATATCTAGTGAGTCTTATAGTGAAAAGCTAGAACAATCTACGTGTGTAAAAGACGGACCAAACCGTACAGCAGAATCAATTGTTTCTAATGATAGCAAGATAAAAGACAGACTGGGGAAAACTGTTGAAGCTAATATACCTAGTGACTCTTGTAGTAAAAAGCTAGAACCAACTACGTGTGTGAAAGAAGGACCAAAACTTGCAGCAGAATCGGTTGTTTCTAATGATAGCAAGAGAAAAGACAGACTGGGGAAAACTATAGAATCTAATGTCATTGGATATTGTGAAGAAAAACCGGAACTTGCTACCGAGTCTATCGAAGAGAGAGTTGCTAGCATACTTCAGGATGTATATCGAGATGGAGGCCATTGCATGGTATCGAGGCTTGTTATTGCACATGGCGTCGTAACTAAGTTGGATTCTGATGTTTTGCATGGCGGAGTGAGCAGTAAAGAAAATGGTGGATGGGAAAGCCTCTGTGTCAGTTCAGAGCTGAACTTTAAGTCTTCACAGGGTGCTCAGACTGGAGGATTGTTTTCAAGTACTCTACTGGACACCCTGATGTCAATCTGTTCAACAGTAAACGAAAAAGGAACAACGGTTTTCGCCTTCAAAACGCTATTTTGTTGGACAGTTGAAGCTTTGACTCATTGCAAGAAACTAAAGGACAGCGGAAATTTAACTCATCTGAAGTTGTTCTCTCCACACAGCTACATAACTCCAAAAATCATCAAGACATTGAATAACTATCTAGATCACCCGATTGATGCAGTTCGACATCAAGTGCGAAACTCATTAGAAAACATAATCCGGATTATCAATCTATTTCCAGATTCAGATAATCATGTTTTGGATTTGCTAGAACATTGGGTCAAAGGAAGCCTTCGAGTGCGAAGTAACTGCATGGCTTTGTGTTGCATAATCAACTATGTTAAAATCAGTGATATTCTTCGGATTAGGAGCAGTTTTCCATTGGATTTAATCGATTGCTTGGATGATGCTAATCTGGTTTCACATATCTGTGACTTGTATATCAAATCAGCTACTAAACATCGATCTGAGATTACGGATTTGCAATCTGAGATTACGGATTTGCAATCTGAGACCTTGGATTACAAATCGAATTATTCTGGATGGATTTCGATATGGTGTCAGCCTGTTTTTGATGTTCTTTCTGCTGTTGATAAATCGAGAAGATCAGCAGTTGTGGATTATCTGGTTCCTGGATTACTAATCGGATTCCCAAACCTGATTAGGTTTATTCTGGATCGAAGCAAGGATTGTGTGGCTGCAAGGGACTATACCATTACTTCTGTTGTATTTTTGGCAAGAGCAAGAAGTTTGAAAGAATGTGCGAAACTTAAACTTGATCAAGAAAACACAGGTGACGTGGATTTATGGCATGGGTTAATCAAAGTAGATTCACTAAGACATTGCCTTTGTCATATCGATGACCAGGTAAGGAGATTTGTATTTTTGTTTTCATCTCAACAGCAATGTTGTCAACGTTGCTTATTAACTAATGATTTAGCTAACTAGCTAAGTAGCTAACTAAATAACTAGCTGACTGACTGACTGACTGACTGACTGACTGACTGACTGACTGACTGACTGACTGACTGACTGACTGGCTGGCTGGCTGGCTGGCTGGCTGGCTGGCTGGCTGGCTGGCTGGCTGACTGACTGACTGACTGACTGACTGACTGACTGACTGACTGACTGACTGACTGACTGACTGACTGACTGACTGACTGACTGACTGACTGACTGACTGACTGACTGACTGGCTGACTGGCTGACTGACTTACTGACTGACTGACTGACTAACTGACTGACTGACTGACTCATAACTCACTAGGTGAATAACTGAAGAACTAGCAAAAGACCTAAGTACATAACTAGTTTACTAACTAAAGAACTAAAGAGCTAACAAAATAACTAACTTGATAGGATCAAACAGCATGTTCCACCCTGAATATTCTATTTTGATGTTAATGTACCAGTTGTTGGAAAGAACTTTGTTAGTTATATATTTTGATTTGATAATTTTCTTTTAAGGTTAGAATTGATGCACTGTCGTTGATTTGCGAATCAAACAAATCTACAGAATCATTCAATAACCAAGATTTTGAACTTTTAAAATTTTTTATTCCTCTCAATATGACCAACCAAAATCCATTATTCAGAAATCAGTTTGTATGTAGTCTGAAGAAGGCTTTCTGTAGAATGACTGAACGATCAAAGACCATTTTGAAACGAAATCATGACCTGAAGACATCGAAAGTTAGAAATGACAGAGAAATGAACAATGAGACAATTGAGAAGGGCCTAAATGAAATTTCAATCTACGATAACTTCGCTCGCTGGTTGCTTAAATTTCTCCTGGACTGTTTACATCCTGGCTCGTCGTTTCCCCGCATAAACACAGCTTTAGAAATTATCCTAATCTTCCTAAAAATCCTCCATTCCTCAAAAGATTCCCAGACTTGCTTCACTAATTTGTTATCAACAAAAGATGTCTTCACGAAACTTGGAATAAGAACCCTGATTGGCTGTTTCCATGACAGCTTTGACACGAACCGCATCCTTGCCAATGAGATACTTAGTTTGGTGCCACGTGACTTATTCACGTTTGATGAAGATGAGATACTTTGCATGGTGAAAGAAACATTGTCAATGGCGAAGAGTTACCAGGCTGACGACACAAACACAGCACCGTATTTTATAAAGCTGTTTACAAGTGAAAACTTGGCGGAAATGGTAGAAAATGCATTGATTAATGGTTTTGTTGAATGCAAAGAGTTAGACAAGGATTTGGGTTGTAGATATACTATACAACTTATGATTGGGACCGTGTTGCTTAGAATGTTGCAGGAACAAATACAAATAGCAGAAAGAAATCTTCTCGACGCCGCCGTGAATGCCCCGTTGCATGGGACCTTGTATTGCTTGCGTCAATTACTTTCAACAGTAGTGCTAAAATCTGCGAAGAACCATAAAAGTTGGAAAACATTTGTAAACAATTTAATTGAAATGTGTTTCAGAGTTAGCCACATTACAGGACCCATTGTTAGCAGTAATGCACCTGAAGGTCACGTGATAACAGAATCCTCTGACCATAACGTCCTGGCATCGCATGTGGTTGATGACCTGAGTAGTAATTCAACTCAATCAGCGAAAAGTAAAGTCGAGACGCAGGCGTATAGGTCGCAGTTGCTTCTGTCGTGTTGCTGGCGGTCAATGAAAGAACTTGTTTTGATTTTGGGCGAAATCGCATCAAATGCTCCTATCTACGAGACGACTTTGCCGGAAGATAATCTCCAAAACGCAACAAGAAATATCGCAGTCTCAAACGAAGACATATCCCAGCCTCTCTCTGATCTAAGCATCAAAGACGCAAACGAGGCTAGCCTCGATGATTCTTCAGGCTTACTTACGCCAAATACGGTCATCAGAATCGGGGATTTGTTTATAAATATATTGTTATCATCACGTCATATTGGCGCTTTTGAGCTCGCTTATCCTGGCTTTGTGAAAGTTTGCTCAATCTTATGGAAAAGTGAAATCTCACATCTGAAAGTATTACCCAGCAAGTGGATTGAAGATCTTTTGTCTGACTTACAATCTTGCAAATCGGCGAAAACATTTTGTGCGACGAGAAGAAGCGCTGGGATTCCATTTTACATCAGCGTAAGTTTATTTAATGTCGACTTTTCACCATACTGTACGATCAATCTATGAGGCCCCATTAGGGTATAAGGGACATTGGATATCTCCAGAAATTATCAAACGGATAAGGGATAATTCTGGACAAAATAAGGGTTTAAGGGATATTTTTTATGAGATTTTGGGATAAAACGGAGAAAATTTACAGGAGATAAGAGACATGTTTGACGAGAACAATTGTGTGAGGATACAGGATATTCTAACCCTTCCTTTCGGGGCCTCATCTATATTGAAGCCCCATTTTTAAGGAATCCATGAAAACATTCTCTAAAGAGACAGCCTGAGACCCCGTTTAAACGAGAGATAAAGAAACGGGTCCATACGTTTTGGGTACGATATTTGTACGATTTCATTGCGTTTACAAGGGAACGCATCGAGACCGGATCCAAAGGAATCCGCTTTTCTAGCGTACCAAAAAAGATACGATCCCGTTCTTTAAAAGAAATTGATCCATGCTTACCTGTGCAAACGAAAAGCCTATCTTGACTTTGTGGGAAAGGTTCTACTCAGATTTGTTCCTGTGCGGACGGGTCTAAGTTTACCAAAGTATCCCTAAGTATCGCTTTTGACTTAAAGCGAAACGACAATACGGATAGCTTCCGTAGTATTCTATCTCGTAATTATAGCTTTAGAGTTACTTAAAATAATAATTGAACCAGATTTAAAGAATACGTGTTGAAAAGAATTTTATATTAATAAGCAGAACAAATCTTTTATTTTAGGCCATTTCCAGCACTGAGCCGGGTATTTCAAGAAGAAAGACTTTCAAGAAAGTCATGGAAGGTAGGTTTCCAGCAATTTTTGATATTCATTAATAATGATATCGTTCAAAAAATATTTGACTCATATTGGAGCTCATGTAATAAGTCTAAGTACATTTTTTGAGCTACATTTACACGCTTTTTTTATAAAGAACCTAGCTCAAGGCCTAGTTCTTAAAGTTCCTTATTTTTGGACTTCTTTTGAGACGATTGTAGTCCCAAAAGTTCCTTAATAGTTCCTTAATTTTAACTGCATGTTCAGTTTCATGACTACTATACAGAAACACTTAGATGTGAGCAAAGCTCGAGACTACTCACGGAAACATTTGATACACCCGTAACGTACAATTTATGTGATCTTGGACTGCAAATGAAAGGAACCGGCATTGTAATTCTTGATTGTTTGCATTGATAAAACTATTCAACAATAAAAAGTTCGTTAATGATTTTCTCTTTAGTAGTATAAGCTCTTTAAATTTTCAGGCCTTTTTCATGTAGGTTCCTTATAAAGTGGTTCCTTATAAAAAAAGCGTGTACCTTTCAATAGTATTTATTCTGTTTTTTTTTTCGTTCAACAGTTTTGATTGAGATCTGCCAGGACACAGCATTCTTTAAAGAAAGTTCTGATAATGAAATAGAAAAGACGAAAAAGGTAAATTAGTTGGAAGAACTTATGAGCTTCTTTAACAGGGGAAAATTTTGCAAGGACAAATCCTACCTCATCCCCAGGCCCCAAATCGAGTTTCCTCGAATCTCAACCGTCAAATCGATTTTGGCCCTGGTACCGGCCACAAAATATGCCAAAATACTGGCAAATTTGGCCTAAGCATCAAACCAAGATGTAGATTCCGAAAGAAGATGTTTTTAGAAAGGAAGTGCAAAGAGCTTCATCGATAACTGTCAACCAAGATACAATATCTAATGTAGCATCATCTTTTGGTTTTTATACGTGTTTTTGACATTGTTTTCGGCCTATTTTGGTGTGAAGTTGTGAAGAAACTGTGGCGTCACTTTAAAAATCTATTGTTTGAACAGCCAATCAAATTGCGAATAGACAAGGCCGATACCAGGGTCGAATATGGACAACCTAATTTGTTTAAAATTTGTGCTTTTTTCTTATGCTTGTGTCATTAGTGAGGTCGAAGCTTTATTTGTCTTGGGCACAACCTGTATGCCCACGTCAGCTGTCTATCTCCCCTATCTTCCTCAGTTCCTAAGGTGCGATAACCTGCATAATTTACTTGCCTTGCTGTGTGGCGAATGTGGTTGGGACGTAGATTCGGATTAATCTTTTAAATCTCGTTTAATGCATAGGTAATAGGCCTAAATATCCTCCGCGCCATGTTCAAAGATACCAAATTTGGCGAGGACGTGTTCCCGTATGTTAGCGACGGATTCATTATCTCTATAAATGGATTTTCTTCTGATATTTGGGCAGTAAGTTTATTCAGCTTTTTCTCTATATGAGCAATATAAACTTGTACAGAAAAATAGTAAATGGAACAACATTGTTGAAAATTTTTAATCTGATACCCTTTACAGTATAACTAAAACTGTTCGCCGTCAACCCCAATACGACCATGCTCTTTTTATCTTACATAGGCGAGGGGGGCGAGGGGGTTGTTTGTTTCACCCCTTTCTAAAATTGTCTCCCAATTCAAATAGAGCAATGAAACTTGCCACAGGCATTGACAAGTGTATTACAAGTAATGTGGATAAATTGGGCATCTCCCACTTGTATTATGACGTCATAATCTTACCTTCCATAATATCATTAAAAATCCGTTACTAGTAACTATTTTATATTCAGTATTCTGACAAGATTTTTTGGTATGAGTAGGCAATTATACGTATATGGTTTTGGCATGATCGCATTCCAAATAAGGCGATGTCCCGTGACCTATTGTTATGTTTTTGGGAATTTTATGGAGAGTTTTGTAGCTAATAGATATATGCAATATGTCAGCGAGTTTGGAAGCTTATACCCATGAGGCAACAGAACAGTTACATAAAACCTCACCCCCCCAAGGCAAATACGAAACTTTTTCGATTATAAATGATCTGTGTTTCTGCTTTAACTCAGATTATGTGTTATTCCTACAAACTCTTCTTATAGATAAGAAATTCCTGCACACTGTTATTTAGTGCCTTGATGTCGAGAGTCTTTGGATTGAAGAAGACAGTGTAAGTTATGAATAACAATATTATGCTTTCTGTTAGGATGCCTATGAAGCTGGAAGTTTAGAAGTACTTTCAGCAAAAAAAAATACACAGAAGATTGGCCGAGGTCAAACCCGACACTTCTTTTTTGCCAAAGTTGTAATAATTTTCGAACCTATGGTCTTTGCTAGTGAGGGTGGGACACTTCGTATTTCTTTCGAAATCATCGCTGTTAAGACGCATATTCCCTCCCTCGTCTCAGTGTTGGCGGAATTGATGTTGCTATGTCAGCTGCCCCAAGATTGAATCTGGGGGAGGGTGATTTAATATTAAAAAATATATTGTATAATGGGATGAACTTTCTTATAACGCAGTGTCCCCAATATTTTTGGCGAGGATCTTAGCACTAAGGGAATGGTCCTTATTTGCACAGCCTAGAAACCAATCTCAGGGCTTATCAGTGCAGCCAGACTGTGAGGACCATAGCTCAACGTTAGACGTCATGCATCAGGCTGTCTTCGGCATCAGGCTACGTCAGGATGTAGCAAATAAGAACGATAATGATGATGATGACGATATTGATGATGATGATGATGATGATAAAAATGATGATGAAATGGCGATGACGACGACGATGATGATAATTATGATGATGACGATGATGATGATGATGATGATGATGATGAAATAAATAAATAAAGATAGAAAGTCCATGTGTCTATAAGTATCAACATGAATAAGAAACTCTGAATGTACAATAAAGAGGTTTGTTATTTCTTTTAGGATGAGTGGAACAGAATTTTTCTCACGGTTCTCACCGTTATATCAATTCTTAGTCAATGAAATGAAGAGAATTTCTGGTGAATCTAGCAGAGAAGGTATTCTGTGATTTGATAATCTTATTTCTTTAAATTATGTTGACATGATTATGATGATGATGATGATGATGAAGTTGGAAATGAAAATGAAGATGAAGATGAAAATGAAGAATGTTGATAATGATGATTATGATTACAGTGATGATGATGATCTTGATGATGATGATGATGATGATGACAAGGATGATTACGATGATTATGATAATGATAATCAGGAAGACGATGACAGTGGTGATGATTCATTTTGAAATTTGCAGCATTTAAGATTTCTTATTTTTGTTTTAGAAACCAGTTGCAATTACATCCAAGTGTATTTCCAGTTTTGTATTTACTTTCTCATTTGTATCCTTCGTCACTGGATGGTAATTCGTCAGACATGAATCTTTCCTCGTTCATACCCTTCATAAACAGGTACATTTATTTTCGCATCATTTTATCTCATCTGTGCATAATTTCCAAATTTATGTAAACCTGCTTTACGTCTAATACCCCATAATTACTTCTGTAGAAGCCCTGGTTTTTGCACTTTTAAAGCTGCGGCTACACATGGCACAGCCTGTAGCCGGTTTCTTTTGCATTGGCGAAGCAACAGATTGTATTATTATCGTGCGTTTTCCTGGAAATTTTGTAGGACTTATTCTTCTTACCATAACAGATGATGGTTGCAGAACTTCTGTCGCTTAAAAACAATAGAAATGAGTAGTGTACCAAAGTTCGAGTCCCCCTAGCAAATACACCTTTGCAAGGCCCCCAAGATGTTACTATTGATCTTTTCTTTTCCTGTGCAGTTTCCTAAAATTATATCGTTCATACGCGCTGATTTTTATTTGATTGCATATTATTCTTGTTTTAGTTGCAGCGACAGCAATGTTTACAAAATCCGTGCAATGGCTGCTGATGCATTAGCATCACTCGTAACACCAAGCAAACTGACTGAGATTTTGAATGAAATCATTGACAGCATGCTGAGCTTGCAATCAGGGTAGGCTTCATTTATTTCGTCTCTGACTTTTTTTCGTCTGTATACTTGAGAGCAGCGTAGCGTATTGGTTAGCACTTGCGCCGTTTGGGCTCAAGGTCCGTGGTTCAAATCCAGGCTAGGGAGCACAAAAAACGTTGCTCTCTCTTACACCGCCCCAAGGTGGAAAATTGGTACTTTAGTGATGAAGGCCTAAAAACCCTCGCAGCGCCGACTGGCTGCACGCGAGTTGATATATACCCCCCCCCCCCAGGGACAGGGAGTATAGCAAAAATATGAAAATAAAGGCGTCAGCTAAGAGGGTAAATAGTTGTAAGGCGCTTTGATATATATGCAGTTATGGATAAAGACGCTACATAACTGCCATAAACTTCACTTTTATGTTCTGTAAGACACACCGCTCATGAACTTCCATCGATGAACAAATTCTGACTTTTAACAACTAATAGTTAGTCTGGAAAGGAAAGAAAACCTCGACAAAAAAGCCTGCTTTCTAAGCTTTTCCGTAATAATCTTGATGTTTAACCGCACTAGTTAGTTATAAACTTAGAACGGCTACTACTGATTAGAACAAATGCCTCATTTTAAGGGGGGCGCTTATAAGAAATGGGCGTTTAAATTAGGGGGTGTTTTTAACATAATTCAATTTTTAGAGGGGGTGTTCGTTCGAGATAGGGTTTAAATTTTATTTAAGAAAATCTGTCACCATGAAGATTTTGACTTAGGACATAATTTTTGTTATCCCTGATGTTTCCTGACATGATATTTTTGTCGAATTCTACTCATATTCCTCAATTTTTTCCCAGTGAGCCACTCAACAACAACCGGTTAAATGGATGTTTAATGAAGGCAAGTATAGTTTTAGTAATAGCTGTATTCAGTCTATTTGTATCTTTGTTTGAACTTTGTTTGTCAAACATCTGTAATTGTCTAGTCAAAATGTTTGACAGTTTGTCCATGTAGCAAAACATTGCTACATGGTGATGTGGCCGTGTGGTCAAGGCGTTCGGCTCACGATCTTAAGGTCGTTGAATCGACTCTCATCGGGACTACTTTCCACAAGCCTACAGTCAACTCAACTGTCCATCCTTTTGAGATTGGTAAATGAGTACCGAAGGTATTCGTTCTAGAGTATCAGTCTGGGGGCACAAGCTGCAAGTCCACATCAGCTGTATAGCTGCCAGAACCCCTGACCTGCGTTAACAAATAAAGATTGCTTGCTTGCTTGCTTGCTACTTGTCAAGCAAAGTCAGGTGACGAAACGATCAAACATTGTTTGTCAAACATCTGAACTTTGGTTGTCAAACAAATTGTTTGACAGTTTGGCCATGCTCTCTTTAGTATATCAGTAAAAAATTTGAGTTTCATGTGTGACAATTCGCCTTTTCAGATCAAAGCATTACTCAGAGGAAAGTCTACAAACACAGCAGTTTCCTCATCTCTGCGAGAGGAGATCATCAAAGGACCTCTGGTCAAACTGAGTCAGTTAATTTGGATTCTTGATAGGTAACCTCTTCGTAAGATGACGAATAATAACTTATCTAATGATTTGTTTAAGTTTAGTGAGCTTTTTAGACTTGATCTACAGTAGTTCAGAAAAAAGAAATTTTTTTGGGGGGTGGGGGCTGAATCAATAGGAACAATAGAAAGGCATCTAAGTTATATCCAAAACAATAGAATTCTGCTTCAGCTTCCCCCAACCTCCAGCCCCATAGGCCGCTTCGGCCTGATCTATTTATGGATGTTCTGCAGATATATTTTGTTAATGCGTGACATTATTAAGAACCTGCCTCATTGTCATTCTAGGAATCATCTTTGCAGTCTAAATAAAGCACTATTACTTGAAATCATTAAAGAAAATGTTATTGGAATAACTAGTGAAGGTTAGTATAATTTTATAAGATTATTTTGACCCTTGTTATTCAACAGTAGCCTGTGCTTACGACAAAAACAGCAACAGCCCTACTGATCTATGCTCACAGTAGCAATAAAATGCAAAATGGTTTAGAATCAAGTAGTTCAACTCAATAGCGATAAGCTCCACTCATGTAATAGGTCTAGCCAGTACTTCCGTCTCGTTTTCCACCCGTTTTCCAACGTTCAACCACTTTTTCGTGTTATTGTCAAGCCAGGTTGAAATGCGTATATTGTTAGGCCCTGGCCAAACAATCAAACATTGCTTGTAAAACATTTGAAATTTGTTTGTGAAGCAGTAATATCATACCGTTTGTCCTCGTCGCCAAACTTCGTCCAGCAATTTTCTTGCATCAAGCAGTAAATGTATGCAATTTTATCAAAAACTATTTGCAGCACAATCGGCTTATTTTTTACCGGGCAAAACGTTCAAACATTACTTGATAAGCGAATTTCAAATGTTTTACAAACAATGAACAATGTTTTATCGTTTGGTCGGAGCCTTATCGTTATCAAAAGATATGATGACAGCTTGGTAGAATTTTCTCTGTAAATTAACCATCGAAACAGGTAACTCCCTGGAAAAACATCATTTCATAATGCTCATTGGTGTGTAAATTTTGCCATCCGGGGGTTAACACCTTTGAGTTCAATTTTCATTCATGTTCTCGCTACTTTCTTTTTAGAAGAAAACAATTTATCTCAGCACCACATAGCCTCTTTATCGACTTTAAAAACTCAGTGTCTGGCCTGTTGCCTACAAGAGCTCGGTGTAACCTCGCATCCAAGTCACCTTCCTGGTGACGAGGCCGGTGAATTTCAGCTAAAGATGATTGGAAATGATCTCTTCCGAAAGCAATGCATTATGGTTGTGAAAAATTTCCTAGATAATCCAGATCACTTGTCTGTACTTGGAGGATGTCTGTCTTCGAAATTGCAGCCTGTGCCTCTCTTGCAGTTACTCGAAAACGAGGATCATGACATGCATTTGTCTTTGCTTTCATTGCTGGAGAGCAGTGATTGTCTGTTATCTCAAAACGAGGCTGCTTTCCAAATATTGCAGAGGAGGCTGTTAGAGGAAAATGATGTTGACTGCGCAGCCGGGGTGAGTTTTTATTAAATTTTAATCATTCCACCGATTTGTTCTTATTGCGACGAGAATGACTTGTTCTTAATAATCGAAATGACATTTTTGACGGTTCTGCCTAGCAAATTTCATGAAATGAAAACGTATCTTGTATCCTACCAGTAAATTTTTTTGTACGATTTATGATTTTGTTTAGGACATAGAATCAAAAGTTAAAGATTTTAATGAAGGGACATAGATTAGCCACAAACCCGATCAGCTTGGAAGTAACAGGCTGAAACTTGCTGAACTAGTCCACCGAACAAAGCTGGTTTCGTTAGCGTTACGTTAGGGTCGACGTAGACTAGACTCACTAAAAAGGTCATAGATTTGCTGCCAGCCCCAAACACAACACACCCCGCTCATGTTATGAGCTCTTACATTACTCATAGCTCATACACAGTTTGAGCTGCCGCCGTTAACAACAACAACACTTCTGATTTTGCAATCTTTTTGAATGAATTGAATTGAGGCGAAGGCAGAAAAACTACGAATTGTGTAATAAGTCTGTACGACTTGTGTAATAAGTCTAGGTTCGTCATCTCGTTCGTTCTACTACTTCTGAGGTCCTAGTGACTGGCACTAAAAACATCATTTCACCTTCGCCTTCAGTAGTAGTATCATAGTCAATGATAATATTCTACATCATTTTTTTCTTTGTTCCTATTTAGATCTGCCGTGTGCTTTCCAAACAAGCTGACAAGATTAAATTCCATGGATATTTGCAAAAGATGAAATATATTCCTGTGAAGAGGTACACTTTCCATATTTATTTAATTCTTTTACTTAAAAAGGTTTTGATTTCACATAGTCTGAGAAATTGAATGTTTTAATACTGATGTCATTATATGTGCATTATGGTCAATTCATTTCAGCAGTTAGACATTCCCCCCTATACACGCAGTTTTTTTATAAGCAACTTCGCTTGGCTCTAGTTCAAAAAGTTGCTTATTTTTGGACCTTTTAGTAGCAAAAGTTGCTTAGTAGTTGCTTAATTTAAACTGAACCTTTTTGCCCTAAGAATATTATAGAGGCTAGAAAAGCAGCAAAATCTAACGTTGCACATAAAAGGGAATGACTGGAATCATTTTTCCCTGGTCCCTACTGATATTGTTATTGGAGACTTTGCATTGAAAGTTAAACGGAAACCCCTCAATAAAATGCCTCACTTAACGAGAAGCACTCCGTTGATGTGCGAGTTTTGACGACAAAAGAATGGAAATAGCTTCTATGTTGATCAATCCTTGATTGCTTGCAGTGATATGAATTATCAAAAATTTGAAAAGTTGCTAAGGTTTTTGTGCTGTAGTACAAAACGTTGCTTAAACTTTCAGGCCTTCTACATCTTGGTTGCTTATAAGCAGTTGCTTATAAAAAAACTGCGTGTAAATGTATCATTTCTTGGTGTTTATTATATGGTATCCGTATCCTTTAGGCTGTTTATTTTACATAGGAAATTTTTATATTTAAGATTTGGCATCTTTTGAAGACCAAATTTTGCAAAAGTTTCAAGAGGTAAGCTGTTGTAATGCTTCTACTCTTGAGTAAGGAATAATCGTCCCCCGCTTTTTTAATTTTTCCTGAATTTCATCACAATTTATACTCAGATGTCGATCGAAATACACCAGTCAGAAAGTGAAGCCGAATTCGCATTGTGCTTTGAACACCAATCAGCTTGCAGGATACAGCGGGAAGATCAATAGGATTAACTGAAGAGTCCAAGTTAGAACATGAACTCTTTCTGTTTACACAGAACCGGCCGTTTGGTTTTGATGTAGACAGATTCCAAAACCCCTAAATGAAACAAAGATCTTGTAATTTTCTTGTAATCTTGTAATTGTAATTTTCTGCAAAGCAAAGAAGCTCCTCCAAAGAACTTTCATCTGCAACCTTCCTTGCCAAAATATGGAAAACAGGCGTGTCTTGGGTGTGGCGTAAAAGTTCTCTTTTAATGGACCTACTTCCGGTCAGTGGTCATGTATATTACCTGACTCTGCGGGCTGGTTACATCTTTTTCGTGTCATTAATAAGATTTTACTAATGTCTGTTTTCCAGAGACATTGTTCGCACATCACTCCTGCGTTTCTGTGTCGTTTTCATTTCGCATTTCACTCAGCAAATTAGCATCCTTGAGGTAAGTAGGCATTCCCTTCTTTCACGAAGATATGCCAGGCTGACCTGTTCTTGTATTTACTTGGAAAACGTCAACCCATTTAAGGCGGGGTCCCTGTACTCGATCAGCGAGATTTCGGCAAACTGGGCAAGCCCTGTAGCCCGGTTTACATATAAACGCAGACCCATGCTTAAAAACCTTCAACCAGATTCTTCAGATATGGGATGAAGGTAAGGAATGTCCTAAACGGGCAAGCCCGCCTCGTAAAAACTGACCAGCCCGCCTCGTAAAACCAGGCCCAAAATTTGGCACTAGTAAAACACTAGTATAGATTTGTCCACAAGTGGCATACGGCAATATATGGGATTCGAATTTGGACTGCATGATCAGAGAGCCAACGATGTTTCAACTGAGCTAAAGAGCCGATGGCATTGTCGAGAAACTCTCCAAGTCATACAGCCCAAGGCTCTCCTCCAGTTTAGCTTCGCATTTCGGCTATATTGAGCCTTCTTCAGCACCATACATATTTCTATATATTATTCATTAATCGCAACCACTAGTTACATCTCCGTATTAAGGGGCAGAGTTTTCTTTTCAGACGTTTGATGATCATCAAAGAACAATGTTGCGCTGCCTGGAAGAAATCTTTACTTTTATGATGGATTCATGCAAGCCAGAAGAAACTTTCTCCAGCAGAATAGTTGCTGCTGAAATTATTGCAAGTGAAGAATATTTAGAAATAGTGAAATCTGTTAAAGACAGTTTGTCTCCTCTAAGTAAGTGAAGTTTTCGTTGTTTTGTTGTGAATAATATAAGATTTCGCTGAGAGAAGAGCTTGAGATAGAGACGGGCTTCCTATATGTAAGTGCAATTTCGATAGACAGAAGATCTTGAGATTGTCGTTTTAAATAGGGCAGAGAGAGAAAGAGAGGGAAATTATACTTCTCTACAAGGAAGGATGTTTCACTGAATGAAGAGAAGAAAGAGATTTGGGTTGTCAGAGGGGCTTCTTGGCAAGTGAATGAGAGAGGATATTTGTACAGAGAATAGATTTGCAGAAAAAGGTTTGAATTGCGATGAACAGCGGAAACATTTTCAGGCATACTTAAAAGCTTTTTTCATCTGACACTCCTCAGAGTATGAACGTCTAGAGAAAGGTTTCAACATGAAAATTAAAGGCTAAGAGACGGGCTGGCAGTAGAGATAGCTGTTTAGAAATCAGTAACTTCAAAAGTGCGATGCCTACCGAGACGAGAGTTGCTTTATATTTATTTATTTTTACAAAGTATTACGCGGTAAAGAGCGTTGTTTTACCCAGCCACCCTGTTTTTGGGAAGATTGCCCAGAGACTACGTGCCAAATAATTAGGAGTATCTCCACAAGTGGCATTTTCCACCCCACCCCGTGCTTTTCAGGATCCTCCGCTTATTAATTTCTCAGATTTTCAATGTAAGTTAGATTTTTCTTGTCGAGAAGAACCCGTTCACAACCTTATTCTTTTGATTTCTACATGATAATAGTATAACTCACGAGTCAAAATTCCCCAACCCCCTATTAATTAAGACCCCCGGTAATTTAATTTTCAAAACCGTCTCACCCCCAGTTCATGAACCCCCCGTTTATTTAGTACTGTATAGCAACTCTTAATCTCCAGTAGTTAACCTTCTTGCACCGCATTTTCCGACCCTTATTTTGCATTCCTTCACCTCGATCGCGTTCAGACAGTGTTTAATATAGAGAGAATGAAATGACGACTTATTGTATTGCAGAGGAAAGTGCTTGACGATTTGGATGGCTTAATTTTGAATAGTCTTAAGACAAAGTAATTGCATGAAAAAGAGGTTATGGAAAGAATAACAGCACATATATTAATTTGAGTAGAAATGAGATGGTCCAACAATATTTATTTTGCAATAATTGTTTACTGATTCATAATGTTTAATTTTTTAGTCACTGTTGTTTTTGACTATTGGAGATGTGTTATCAATCTTCTGCAAGACGAAGAAGCAGATATTCGATCATTAATTGCGAGAAAAGTTTTCCCATTTATCAAAGAGTGCAACATCGAAGAAACTCATGCGTTATTTTCAGGTTGAAACTTGCTTTGCATATTTATGAATAATTTATGGCCCCAAAATATTGGCCAAGCCTCTCTGTCCATTTCGTATGTTTTAGGCTGTGTTGTGCCTCCTTCAGTACCATGCATATTTATATATAATTGTCGTGTATGGCAAACACTAGGATAGATTTTTCCACAAGTGGCATACCATAATAGATGGAATTCGAACCTAGACTGCATGACTAGAGGGCCAATGATGTTTCCACTGAGCTATAGAGCTCAATGAAATCGCCGAGTAACTCTCCAAGTCATACAGTTCAAGGCTCTCCTCCCGTTTGACTTTTGTGTTTCGGATATGTTGTGCCTTCTTCAGCACCATACATATTTGTATTTATTTATTTATTTGTATTTATTTCCCATCTATTGTGGTATGCCAATTGTTGAAAAATCTATCCTCGTGTTCGCCATTTATGAACTATGAATATATAGAGTAACTTTTCATCACCAGTAGTTAACCTATGATCACAAAATATTGGTCAAGCCTCTCCGTCCCTTTTGCTTTATGTTAGGATATCTTAAATCTTCTTCAGTATCAAACATATGTGTTGAATTCGTTATGAATTCCAAACACAATGGTGATTTTTCCACGAGTGGCATACCACTGTTAATGAGACTAATACCTGGACTATATGTTCAGAGCTAACGACAATTCAATTGAGCTAAAAAGCCCACGAGCCCGATGAAATCGTCGAGGAACTCTCCAAGTCAAACAGTCCAAAGCTCTCCTCCCGTTTGACTTTTTGTGTTTCAGCCACGTTGAGCCTTCTTCAGCACCATACATATTTATATTTGTCACGAATGAAGAACACTAGGATAGATTTTTCGACAAGTGGCATACCACACACAGTAGATGGTATTCGAACCTGGACTGCATGACTAAAGAGCCAACGACGTTTCCAGGAAGCTATAGAGCTCATTTAATCGCCGAGTAACTCTCCAAGTCATACAGCCCAAGGCTCACCTCCCATTTGACTTTTTTTGTTTCAGCTATGTTGAGCCTTCTTCAAAACCATACATATTTGTATTTATTTATTTATTTGTATCTATTTCCCATCTATTGTGGTATGCCAATTGTTGAAAAATCTATCCTCGTGTTCGCCATTTATGAACTATGAATATATAGAGTAACTCTTCATCACCAGTAGTTAACCTATGATCACAATATATTGGTCAAGCCTCTCCGTACCTTTTGCATTATATTAGGCTATCTCAAGTCTTCATCAGTATCGAACATGGTTATGATGCTGAATACATTATGAATTCCAAACACTAGGAAGATTTTTCCACGAGTGGCATACCACTGTTAATGAGACTAATACCTGGACTGTATTTTCAGAGCTAAGGATAATTCAACTGAGCTTAAAAGCCCATAAGCCCCATGAAATCGTGTAGGAACTCTCCAAGTCATACAGCCCAATGCTCTTCTCCCGTTTCACTTTTTGTGTTTCAGCCACGTTGAGCCTTCTTCAGCACCATACTTATTTATATTTGTCACGAATGATGAGCAGTAGGATAGGTTTTTCCACAAGTGACATATCACAGTTAATGACACTCAAACCTGGACTGCAAGGTCCTTTAAGTATTACTAAGCTTTACTAAGCTTTATTAAGTATCTCAATGGAGTCCTGTGCATGCTTCATTAACTATATCAAATTTTGAAATTATTTCTCTCCACAGCAAAGCCAAACCTTCTATCTCATAAACTAACCAAGATCATGTTTCTATTTTTAGACGTTCCTGCTGACTACTTCATACAGCCTAACCTTGTTCTTGAAATAACAATCAAAGTAATAACACAGATATATTCGTCATTATATCCAAGAGAATTACTCGAGTTTCTGTTTAGTTTGGTCGTTGGAAAATCAGCATCAGAACTCGAAATGGTGTTAAAAGATGCAGGGAAAAGACGCTTATTGCAGGGCTGTTTTGACTCGGAAGACAAGAAGAAAGTAGAGGAGGTAGAACGCGAATTACTGCAGAGTTTAGGCAGCGGAGACAATGTTTCTAAGACTGCAACGTTTGGGCCAGATAACTTTGTTTACGATCAAGAGCGCATTCTTAATGGGGAATTGGAGTCTGATCTTGATACCGAGGCAAGATCTGTCGAGAAAAAGAGTTTATCTGGGAAGGAGACTGCCTCAACTGCAAAACAAGATACCATGGAAACCATGGGGATATTTGAACAAGGAGACTCAAATATTTATATGGAAACGATAACACTTGGACACATTGCCTTAACTGAACTGCAAAATCTGTTAACATTACAAACTAACTCTTGTACTGCAATTAATAGAAATTTTGTAGTCTATATTTGGTCGAATTTAAAAGAATGGATAGCCAATCCTAAATTATTTTATTGTAGAGAATATTTTGTTAGTTCATGCCAGATTTTAATGGGAATTTATATATTATTTTGTTTTGATGATGTTGTGATTAAAAATACTCTTAAAAAAGGACTTGAGTTGTTCTTTAGCCGATTGGGTGGAAATAATTTTGAAGAAAATGTTCCGTATTCCGCTTTGTATAATCATCTGAGAAACATTAGAATTTTATGCGAGTTTTAATTGAATTATAAAATCTGTTAACTTTAAATAAATTATTACTGTATGTACTTAAGATCTGAATATTTTTTCTTGAGTTTCAATCAACCTTCTTATGTTCCAGTCTGTGTTCGGTTCTTTGTTCCTGTTGCTGTTCAAAGGTCCCGGTCCCCGTTCCTTTTACTGTTCAAAGGTCCCGGTTCCCCATTTTCTGGAAATCATCAAAACGAGGCGGCTCATGCACGACGTGTCTCCTCGGGCAGCTCCCAACCGACAAGGGGGTTGCTCCTCTTGGTACTGGTTCATGATCCTAGCGCAAATACTCAAAGTAGGCAGTTTTTATAGAGCTAAAACTAAAATTTTATGATTTTTGGTTGAATAATACATTTCAAAATATTTTTCTGTATATTTTGCGTGCTATATTATATCGTATATTTTGTCCCATGTTTTGTAACGATGAAGAAAAGTTTTCGACGGCGCCCCCCGATTTTGATGGAGTTGCGTAGGAAAACAAAAGGTCGGATCATCAGTTCCATCTGTTTGGTTGCCTCTGAGAAGTGAAACGGAAAATCTAGGTTGATTTATCTTGAAGTTTTCTTGCGAAAATCGAGAAGTTTTTGTAAAGAACAACTAACAATTGTAAATTCTCTGGGAAGCTGCATGTTGGTGGCGCAGTTTCATGAAACTTGAGTGAATACTTGACCGGAAGTTTTATACTCAGCCATTTTTAATCTTCCGCCAAGGACTTAGGCCCATCTGTCTTGGCCTAAATGTTAGGCTAAAAAGTAAGGCCAGCGCTTACAGCAAGTCCAGTCATTGAACGCTTTGAATTTGCAGTAAATTTCAGATATTTTGGCAACTCAGAGATTTGAAGTTACTAATTGAAAGATGAGAGAATTATTGGTGACTTTGGCAAGCGCTCTGTTGACGTCAGCTGCTGTTGGAAATGCTTTTATTCAGAAGAAACAGTTCTTCCCGGCTGTGGTGTACATCACAAAGTCAAACCCAAGCATGGCGGTAAGTATGTTCAAATGCAGAAAGGGTTCATCTTAAAAGCAGATGGTAATGTGATAGCCTAGATTTCTATTTCTTGGACAACACAGCCCACTACAATCCAACAGTATCCACCAGTCCAGGAAAAGGTCCCAGTCAGAAACATGCAAGTTTTGGCCTACGCATAGTTGCGACAAAATTGAAAAAACAATAGATTAATTAACATAACAATAGGTCAAACAATAGGAGAGGTGCGAGCGTAGTTGCGAGTGCGAGCATGTTTTACAACCAGGCTGTCAGGTAACTTGATCAGGGAGCAGTTCCTCAGTAAGTAAGGGCCTGTTTACATGGAGGCGCGCCAGCCCAGTTAGCAAGCTGGCTCGGCCAAGCGAGATCTGACAGAATAATAAATTCTTTTGTTTGTGAATCTTGGGTTTACATGAACGATCACCCAGCCCGGTGAGGTGAGATCCATCATCAAAGGACACGAATCCCACCTGGCCGAAATTTGCAGGAGCAAAAGAATCTTTTGTTTGTTCACTTTGCGTTTATATGGAGAGCAGTCCAGCCCGGTCAGGCGAGGTGATATTTTGACAGGAAAGAATGGAAAAGCAAGGCTAGCTTGGCTAACCGGGCTGGAAAATTTATCCATGTAAACACTCTGAAAAAGGATGTTGCCTAACCGAGCCAGCTTGGCTAATTGGGATGACCAGCCTTCATGTTAACAAGCCCTAAGAAGCAGTTCTTCTGGTGGGTAGCAAATTTGTTTCCTGATTGGGAAACTGCTTCCCGGTTGAGGAACTGTTACCTGATTGGGACCTTCTCCCAGGACTGCCTGTTTCCAGGGATGGAAACTTTGTTGTGTGCCAGACTGAAAATTTTAAAAACCAAGCATGGAATTCTATTGTTGCAATTGTTTTACAAACGATATGGGTATTGTTTACATTGTTTTGGCCAAGATTGTGTTCTGACGTGGGTTATGTGCACTAAAGATTTTGGCTAAAATGATTCAAACAGGATCCTGATGTTTGAAAAATAATCGCCTTTGGTGTGGGGTTTGCAAAAATTCCAGTCGCCTGTTAGTATAGCTCAGCTGCCAACTTCCAAGTAAGGTCATCATGTGGTCATTTCAAATTGGTCCAGCCTCGTGGTCAAGTTGGCCTAGTCCTAAGCTGGTGCACATTGGTGTAAATGTCAGTGGCAGAGTTGAATATGGCATGACTGCCTGACTTCATAGTGGGCTGGCTTGTCCTGGTACTTGTTTACCAACCTTTGAAGAATGGACAGCTGAGTTGTCTATAGACTTGTTGACAATGATTATAGTCAGATTTAAACCCATTACCTCTCAACCCTGGATGGAATGTCTAATCTAAGCTTATTGCTAGGGTTTCCCTCTAACTGTTCTTTGCCAGCCAACTAGTTAGTAAGATAATAAACTGATGAATATTCTATTTTCTAAATTCATTCCTATCCCTTCTCAGGTTTTCTATATTCAAGCATTTGTTATAGTAATGCTTCTTGGCAAACTGATGAGGAAAATCTTCTTTGGGCAGCTCAGAGCTTCAGAAATGGAGGTTAGTATATCATATTCATTTTGTACCTTATTCATATCAAGACTGTGCCAGTATTGTGTAGATGCAAGGCCAAAACAGTATAGTTTTGTAGTACCGTATTTGTCTCATACCCACATTGTGTAAACAGTGTCTATGTAATGTTGCATTACACAACAAAGAATACCAGGTAACTCATGCTCAAGTTACATTCATTGCCCCCATCATTCATTGTTCAGAGATGTCTTTTTTGTATTTTCTTCAATAACTGATGTGTTTGTTTTTTATGATTTTAAATGTTTGTCCTCTTTATATAGCATCTGATGGAACGATCTTGGTATGCCGTCACAGAAACATGTCTGGCATTTACTGTCTTCAGGGATGATTTCAGTCCAAAATTTGTAGCATTGTTTACATTGTTACTCTTTTTGAAAGCTTTTCATTGGTTGGCTGAGGATAGAATTGACTATGTATGTGTTTTTGTTTTATTTTGGATTTTTAAACCACCATCATCATCACCACAATCATGATCCTGATCTTGATGATCATTGTCATCATCATCATTGTCATCATCATCATCATCATTGTAATCAACATCATCATCATCATCATCATCATTAACACCATCATCTTCATTTTTATCACTAATCATCACAATCATCATTATCATCTCAATCATTACAATCATAATCATGATCATCATTATTGTAATCAACACCATCATCATCTTCCTCTTCATTGTTATTACATTGTCATCATAATCTTCGTAATCATCACAATCCTGATCCTCATCATCATCATCATTATCAACATCATCTTCATAATAATAATAATCATCATCATTGCAATCAACATCATCTTTATCAACATCACAATCAACATCATGACCATCATCATCATAATCATCATCATATCAATCGTGATCACCATCATGATCATCATCATTGATCATCATCATTATCATTAGCATAATCAACATCATCTTCATGGTCAAAATATAAATCATCGTAATCAACTTCACTATGTTCGTAATCATCGTAAATCATTGTAATCAACATCACTATGTTCTTCTCATTGTAATCATTCATCTAGTAATGGAAACTGACTCAACCATTGAATTGATATGTTCTCTTTCAGATGGAAAGAAGTCCGATAATTACTTTGAAATTTCATATAAGAGCTATATGTAAGCGTCTAGCATCATTACACATTTTCTAAAATTTGTGCAACTTTCAATATGCCTTTATCTATTTTAAGCTTGTATAGCCTAATAGAAAATGCTCCAGATTCTTTCAAACGGAGGCCTGTCTTTTCGCTAGCAGAATTCAAATTTTTGCTTGATTTAAAATTATATTATAGATTATATTCTTCTCTCAAACTAGCATTACTTCTTTTCCTTGGTATGATCGATGCTGTATTGATCCATCATGCATTTCGAAGCACAGTCCAGCAAGGTGCAACAGTACAACTTGTCTTTGGTTTCGAGGTTTGTCAGCTTCATCTTGTTAAGTTATATTAGTTCGATTTAGCCCGATCGAGGGACATTTCACTCTTCGAAAAGGCGTACGAAATTTCTATTAAAACAAAAGGATTTTCAAGGGGTTTCCATTAAAACAATAGGACTTCTAGCAAAGGTGTACGAGATTTACAAGGATTGAATTACCCCTCGACCCTGACCCCTCTCGAGCCCTGGCAAAAATACTCTATTTTCAAGACAAGGAATCGAGTTAAAAATCGACTTGTTTGGCCTCCTTGTCAAGCGAGTCGTATGGCGTCGAATGATGCTGAATAAAGTTTGATCTGGATAAAAAAAGTCGAATGAAAAAGGTGTTGTCGATTGAAAAGCGAATCTTTTGGCCACCTTGTTGAGTGAGTCAGATGTCTTTCCGTGGGAAGTTGCAGAGGGAAGCCAACGTGGGGTGAAAAGATTGAGTGGAAAATCGAGCGAAAATCAAATCGTTTTGCCACATGCTCGATTTTGACTCGATTTTGAAATCAAATGTCGAGAGAAAGATTTGGGTTCTGGCAGCTATGCAGCTGATGTGGACCTGCAGCTTGTGCCCCAAGACTGACATTCTAGAACGAATACCCTGGGTACTGATTTACTGACCTCGGAAGGATGTACAGCTGAGTTGACTGTAGGCTTGCGGAATGTGATCTCGACGATATTTGAACCAACGACCTCACGATCTTGAGCCAAACGCCTTGATCACTCAGCCACACCACCTGATAAAATCGTAAGGCCTGAAAACGACCTTATTTGTTTTATTTCAGTATGGCATTTTGTTAACAATGGTTGTAACAACACTAATGAAATACGTCTTGCACACTGTCGACCTTCAAAGAGAAACTCCATGGGAAAATAAATCTGTTTATTTGCTATACACTGAACTCATAACAGGTAATTTTCTTGTTTTCATCTGTTGATTTTCGAGGGCTGAGTTTACCCAAATAATTTTTGTTTGGTGCGTTTGAATGGGACCAGTAGAGGCTGTCCTTTTTTTTATTTAGGATTTTCAAGGGGAATGATGGGATAATTGCCTTGGTTACGGGATAAGGGAATTCAATTGCTCTTTCTGGGAGAAGAGTTTGAGGCTGCACGCAGGCTAGTGTTTCTGCAGAGAAGTCAAATAATACCTGTTGTTTTTTTATTATGCTATCAACCAATCACTGAATTCTTGTTGTTTTCAGGTTTCTTCAAAACAATACTCTACATTGTATTCGTCATCATAATGATCAAAATACACACATTCCCGTTATTTGCTATCAGACCAATGTATTTAACACTTAGGTAAGCTTTTTCTCAACTGCATTCACCTCAACTTGCCTCGACTCGGCTTGAACTGATATTGAACTTGACTTGACTTGACTTGACTTGACTTGACTTGACTTGACTTAGCTTGACTTGACTTTGCTTGACTTGACTTACTTGACTTGACTTGACTTGACTTGATTTGACGTGACGTGGCGTAACGTGACTTGAACAGACGTGACGTGACGTGACGTAACTCGACTCGACTCGACTCCATTCGGCCCTACCATGTTAGATTATAAGAATTTGTTCATCAAATGAATTATTATGCATTCCTCTTTGTTCCAACTCCAGACCCTGAAATACTTCTAAGATCCATCCATGAACACTTCATGTCATTTTTCAGAGCATTCAAGAAGTCAGTATCAGATGTTGTTCTGTCAAGACGTGCCATTGCCTACATGAATACATTGTAAGTAACAAATAAGAACTATAAGTATTTCTAGCCACGTTAGAAGCCTTTTTCGATAAGAGTACTTTACCTTATCTAAACGGCAGATTTTGGAGCTCTCCAAAACCTTCTGTCATTGAGAGCAGAAGGTTTCTGAGACTTTTGAAAGATTCACGGTTTGAAGTTCGAAACTTCGAAAGAGACTTCCATTTTACCAGTTGCCAGGATACATTCCACGGATGGGTCTGGCGACGAAGCAAGTAAGAATTTTGGCGCGGAAGTTTTCAGACTTCCAGATTTCATGTTTCTTGAAAATCATGACCTTTGTTTTTGGGAGCTTTCTGTTTTCAAAATTCAGAATTTAAGAAGAACACGGCCTAACAGTATGCCTTTATATTGTATTGCTGGACCGATTGTGTCTATTGTTACTAGATCATCTTTTTAGTTGAAAAATCTCTTTTTAAGCCCTAGCCAAACGATCAAAAATTGTTTATCAAACAATCGAAATTTTGTTTGAATGTTTGGCCACGTCACAAAACATATTGCTTGGCAAGCATAAATAAGCCGAATGCGTGGCGGAATGTTTTAGAAAAACTTCATAAACAATTGCCAAGCAAGAATGTTTGACCAGCAGTATTTTGTGACGTGGCCAAAGGGGAAAACACTTTCTTGACTAGCAAATTTCAAATGTTTGGCAAACATTTTTAACCGTTTGCCAGGGCCTTGTGTTAGTTGATGAAGCAAACACGACACATTTTTAATGATTGATAATTTTCGACCATATATGAAAAGAGGGCTGCCCATTTGTATGATTAAGTTATCTGAAATGGACGCAGATTTAGAGATAAAAATTGGTTTGCTCTGGCCCAATTTCATGTTTTGACGGTCTTTGTGTCTTTCTAGATATGCTGACGCTACGGAGGAGGAATTAAGCCAACTGGACAATGTCTGTATCATTTGTCGAGATGAAATGACGTCGGGTAAAAAACTACCATGTAAACACGTGTTTCATGCTCATTGTCTTCGTTCGTGGTTTCAAAGACAGCAGTCATGCCCCACGTGTAGAATGGATGTTCTAAGGCCTGCTGAACAACAACAGCAACAACAGCAACAGAGGAGAAGACAAGACCAACAACAAGCTCAAGCTGCCCCGCAGGTCCAGCAACCTCAGAATGGTAAGTATTCTAGATAATACTTTCTATTCTTGAAGATGATGTGGTTTCGTGGCCTAATTTATCTGGCTGGTGGTGTCAGAAGCTCAGCGAGGTCGGGTTTGAGGCCCAGCTACAGAAGCGCCTCAGCCCGGGTCGTGGGTTCGAGCCCCAGATACGTTAGCGTGACAGCCACGGGCAGCCACGTTTAACTGTTTGACTAGAGTTGCTAAACATGCGAGTGGGGGCATCGGGACATCGAGGGGACATTAATGTCGCACGAAACATTTCTCCTAGCTTAGACAGGCCTTAATACTACTTTTTTTAATCCGAAAACAATATCGAGGAAATAATCATATGTTAGACTTCTGTTTTATGGCGTTGATTCTATTATATTTATTCCAGAGATAGGTAGCGAGGTTAAAAAAAGTACTTCAACGCTATTACTCATTTCCTAATGACTTGTCGTGTCTTATCAAGCAATGTTTGACCGTTTTGCCATACCACAAAACATTTTTTCACATAGTAGAATTCGCTCGCAATTTTTTTGAAAAGCTTCAAAAATATGTTCTGGTTGACAAAAACAAAAAGATGTTTGACGGCAAACGTTTGTGGCGTGGCCAAACGCCAAAACATTTTGCTTGACAAGAAGTCAATTACCATCTTGGCGTTCCGATAGTGGGCGTCCTTTGGCATAATTTTATCAAGTACTAGCCCTATATTGGAGTGTGCATGAAATTGATGCTTGTTTATCAAGAGAAAATTTTCAAAATTTGTACTCTTTTGTTAGTTCCTGGTTTCATGGGAATGCCACCTGCTCCGCCATTTGGCCTATGGAACCCAGCAATGCACCCTGGACAGGTGAATCAGCCAGGACCATCAGCCACTTCTGCAACGGCATCTGGAACGACAACATCAACAACATCCACAACAACTGCTTCGTCAACTGGTGCTACAGCCTCGTCTGCCTCGGGATCATCTAGTAGAATTGGCCAGGTAGTTAGATTTTCTTAGTTATCTAGGTGACTGCCTGACTGACTGACTGACTGACTGACTGACTGACTGACTGACTGACTGACTGACTGACTGACTGACTGACTGACTGACTGACTGACTGACTGACTGACTGACTGACTGACTGACTGACTGACTGACTGACTGACTGACTGACTGACTGACTGACTGACTGACTGACTGACTGACTGACTGACTGACTGACTGACTGACTGACTGACTGACTGACTGACTGACTGACTGACTGACTGACTGACTGACTGACTGACTGACTGACTGACTGACTGACTGACTGACTGACTGACTCACTGACTCACTGACTCACTGACTGACTGACTGACTGACTGATTGACTGATTGACTGACTGACTGACTGACTGACTGACTGACTGACAAGCTGACTGACAAGCTGACTGACTGACTGACTGACTGACTGACAAGCTGACTGACAAGCTGACTAGCTAACAATATGCCTGACTAACTAAACCTCACTAAAGAACCAAGAAACAAACTGACTAAGTAACTAACTAACTAACTTGCTAACTAGCTCTCGAATCCTGAATCTTATCCAGCAAAAGCTCTCACCCCGGCCAGAAAAGTTCAAAAATCAGCACACTCGAATTTGGTTCATTCATCTCTAAAATTGATCACGAGTTGTAAAGTTGTAAAATCAAAAGTTGTAATGTATGCCGAATTTCTTTCAGGCAACAGCAATGCCAGGGATGTCTTCATTCATGCCACCACCGTTCATGTCGATGCCTATGTTTGGTAAGAATTATATGTATTTGCTCTCATCCTTATGGTCTTAACTTTTAAAGAATTTTTTTCCGCTTTACCGCTTTACAGCATTTGACCAACAAGTTTGATTGTTTGGCCATGGCTTAATTAAGGGTCTTTCGCTTTTTTTGAACGAAATTATGCCACCAGCCAGAAAGTGGGAAGGTGGGTTCGAATTCTAAGATTAATTGCTTGATTATTTCGCCTCAGCTAGATGGTGGGATGTTGTTGCCCATAAAAACGAGCAACTCACATACAAACACGCACCTTTTTATTTTATACACACAATTTTCTGATTTCTACTTAGGCATGCCACCTCCTCCTCCGCCATTTCCATTATTCCAAAGGGCTACGCAGAATCTATCAGAACTCTCAGATGAACAACTCCGAGAGATGGAAGGCCAAGAAAGATCGAATATCGAAGCGAGGATAAAAGTGCTAAGAAATGTCCATACAATGTTAGATGCCGCGATTATTCAACTCAATCAATATTCAAGAGTCATTGAAAACATAGAGTGAGTTTTGTTATTGTTTTTGCTTCTGTTATTGTTATTTTTATTGCTGTCATTGTTATTGTTATTGTTATTGTTATTGTTATTGTTATTGTTTTTGTTATTGTTATTGTTATTGTTATTGTCATTGTCATTGTCGTTTTTTGTTATTGTTCTTTTATCTTCCTTGGTAATTTTATTGTTATTGTTTTGTTATTGTTATTATTATTTATTGTCATTATCATTTATTGTTATTGTTAGTGCATTTTTTGTTATTGTTATTGTTTTATTGTTGTTATTGTTTTTATTATTGTTAATTGTTATTGTTATTGTTATTGTTATTGTTATTGTTATTGTTATTGTTATTATTATTATTATTATTGTTATTATTATTATTATTATTATTGTTATTATTATTGTTATTGTTATTGTTAAAATTATTGTAATGATTGTTTTTGTTATGGTTATTGTTATTTTCTTTGTTATTTCATTGTTATTTTCATTGTTATTTCATTGTTATTTTCATGGTTATTGTTATTTTCATTGTTAATGTTATTGTTATTGTTATTGTTACTGTTTTTGTTTTCATTATTGTTTTTACGTTTGTAGATTACTATCTGCTGTAGCTGAATTATCAAAAGAAGAAAGCAGGAAGAAAGAGGAACTAAAGTCTGCAGCCGAAGGTAATGATCCGGCAACCGGACCTTCAGAGACAATAGAAAACCGGACAGCTGTGTCCGATGATAAAGAGGACATTGGTAATGAATTGCGCCGTCGTAGACTTGAGAAATTCTCCTCACAAGTTGAGAATATTGAATCTAAAGACGGTTCCACTAATATCGATAAATAATCATAGATTTTAGTTGGTTAGGGTTTAAGATTAGATTGGTATGGCATTTGAAAATTGTTTGTTTAACCGTTTGGTGTTCTGCGCAAAAATATTTCCAAAAGAGATTTTGATTTTAGGAGTTCGCTCCTTTTCGTGAACAAATTTTGACTTTGATGTGCTACAGTGGCATTATTCAGAGCCACAATAATTTTGTTATAATCATCGAAATCATCGTAATCAATATAATCATCATACTTTGGAAAACAATATCTGCTTGACGAGGCAAGCTTTGGAATAAGCTGATTCTCTAGTAGTTACGCTAATCGAAATTGTCACAGCGAACAATAGAAATGCAACATTCCCCCTTAGAAATTGGGGGTACTTGAACCAAAAATTTGGGGGTGTGCCTAAGTTTTTGTGCTTCTAATCCTGCCTTGGTGCTGTTTTGCCATCAAAGAAAAATCAACCATATAAATTTGAGCAAAAAGAGCAAAATAAGAAATCTTGCACCCTTTTGGGGCATTTTGTTTGAAATATATTGCCTGCTCCAAGGTGAAATCACTGAAATGATACCTTTTCTCTCTGCTTTTTTCTATCATCAAATTTTTCGAATTGGTGACAAGCTGATGGCTTAAGTAGCCGGGGATGTATGATTTAGAATTATTAATCTAAAAACTGGCCTAAATATGTTGTTTGTATCACTATATTATGTTATGTTAATATGTCAATTGAAAGTCTCGAAAGAAATCAAACAGCTTTTGCTTGTGAATTCTGCTTCTTTCACAAATTTAAAACGGTATGGAAACAGAATGGATCAGAATCTACATAATATACTTGCAGAGAAAAATTCCACTTATTAATCTATCTAAAGTCGAATTTTCTTCTTACATAAACTCCTAAACTAAGAGCCTAGATCCTTCGCTTGTTATAGCAAAACTAATTTGACCCTAGATCATATACAACTTGTGTCTTTATAGTTATCATGATAATGTTCACAGTCTTCATACATAGAGCACCTTTAGAAGTATACTCATTATTGCAGTGAAAAAAGCAATGGTTTTCACGTGTGAGTGGCCACCAGAAGTAGTCTTCCCTCTACCGGGCTGTGTCTTGTTCATTGGCATAATGGTCGTTGTGGAATATCGTTCGGGCTCTGCCTCTGGTAGCGCTGGGGCTCTTGATCTTCTTTCCGGCTCAGGAGTTGGGCAGTAGGATGATATTTGGGTAGTTGTCTGTCTTGAGGCAGCGGCTAACTGAATGACTAAATAACAACTGAAGATGGACAGAACGAAATGAATTGAACATCCAGCCATTTTCTTCCCTTTTCTAGCGTCTGCAACTCGTCTGGAAGTTTCAACCTTGCTCAACAATTCTCTCCTCAAACTGCTCTTTCTGATACAATCCAAAACTTTATGCCCGTAATGCAGCTGCTCTTGATGAAAAATGTTGCAGAAAACAACAAAAAGCTTGCTTTTTCTCTAACAAACAGCTTTTCTTACGCAGATTTCTGAACTATTTCTGAACTAATGAGGATAAAATTCGACGTCAAATGCGAATTTTCGAGTTTTCAAGCGGAGTTTCAATTCGTAATGCTTCTAGAAATCTTTTTCTGATGATTTTTAAAGTTTATAATGAGGAGTTTTCGGTGTTAAAACCGTGTAATCGGTTGAAAGTCACCGTATTAGACATGATAGTCGCCACTTATCATGACGAGCCGTTTCGGGAGAGATTCCTCTCCCTTCGTCGCGCAATGAGAAATGTGGCTTCTTTCCTATTTATTACAAAGGTCGGATCGAAAGTTGGAAGTTAACCGGACCTGCGAGGTAGCTCGGATTTTTCGGCGCTCCGTTTCTAAATTTATGGCGCCAAAATTTCGTTCAGTGCAACTTTTAATGTTACAGAATTCAACCAGATTTCTGGGATAGAGTATGATACTTGATTGAGACAAGGAGGTTGAAAGCCGTTTTTTGCCAAAAAAGCGCACATATAGCTCGCAGCGTGCCGGTCTTAGAGAAAGTTACCCATATTGCTATTAAAATTTGGTTTTTCTTGAGAAACTCATATATTTCTCTTTTATATTTTTATTCTGTCGTCTTCATTTCATTCTTTCCTTGCAAAAATTGCAGCTACCGGAAAACCTTTTTAGTTCCAGGCTCCCTTCCTAATCGCACAGGGCACCAAGGATGATTGATATTGTTTTGGAAACCAAAATGGCTGGCTGTTGAAGCTGTGGGTTGAATTTCGTTGCCTCAAAAACATCATAAACATGGCAATGGACCCGCTTTTTCTTGCAAATAGCTTCTTTAGAAGACGGAAGTTTGATGAATGCATCGAAGTTTGCACAAAATTGCTTGCAAAGAATCCTTATGATCAGGTAAAATTGGGAGGCTTAATTTAATACAATAACAAGCGAAGCGAGCTAAAGTAGGCGCGCAGCTGCGTTTAGGACTTCGAACGGTCTTGGGAGGGGGGCCATTTGCTGCACTGTAACCCAAACCTGACCCAGTAGACTGAAAAATTTGGCTCAGTGCTGGTTCCAGAAAATTTTGTTAGGGCCCCTCCTCTCCTAACCCTAAGGGGTGCAGCAGGCTCTAATGTACGGAGTAAATTTTGATCCAAAACTCAACTAGTATACCCAATGGAATAATAAAAGTTTTACCAACCAAATCACCAAAATTAAATTTTACCAACTAAAATTGCCAAAATCTATTCTTTGGGGGGTTTTGCACCCCCCAAACCAGACTGGAATCTCTACAAACTGCACACTGAAGGCCATTGTTTTCCAAACAATAGGTGCCATTGTTTTCTATTGTTTTTGCCAAAATTGTGCCCCTAAATTCTTTGCTGGGCACAACAAAGTTTCCAGCCAGTCCCCCAAACCCCCTCATGGAACCTGCCCTGCTCCCCCTGCAGTACCCAAAATATACATATTGCTTGCCCTCAGAACTTAAATGTAGCTAACGGCTCAAAATTTATTATCTCAAACAGGCAGCATGGTTCTTGAAAACCAGAGCACTTACAGAACAAGTATATGTTGATGAAGTCGAAGTTGACGAAGAAGGCATCGCTGAGGTATTAATGGATGATACTGCTATTGCACAAGTTGCTAGTAAGTCATGGTTAATGAATCATTTGTTATAACATACTTGTTATATGCTTAAATGCCAGGGTACATTGCATGTAACGGCCAGGCTGGAGGATAAGCCAGCACAAATAAACAGCTAAAAAGCCATTTCTTTCTTGGCAGAAAGTGTTTTCTCACTAAGACTCCTTAAGTAAATTCTAATGAACTGAGTAGCTTTTTGGACGGAAGCAAAAAAGAACTTCGATTTTCTTACTGAAAGCATCCAAAATAATATTGCTGCCACACAAAGCTTCACTCATGTTTGCTACTGTTTCTGGCTTAATTGCAAAGTTTATCACTCATTTTCTGTTTTCAGGACCTGGGACATCAATAAAGAAACCTGGGACTAGCCAAGGTGGACCAAGCCAGGCTGTGAGGTAGATAGCAAGATATATTCTTCTTTCAACATCAAGACCCCGTTTGCAATTGAATCTAAAAAAGATCACGATGGACATTTCATTTACATGTGTACAGTATGCACGGACCTGTTCCTTTTGGAAATTGGATCATATCTTTTTGGGTACACTAGAAAATTGATCCATCTTGATTCCTGTATAAGTGCTATGAAATCGTACTCATATTGTACCCAGAAGGTACGGATCTTTTGGACCTTTTCCTCTTGTGTAAACTGTTTCTTAATACTTTGTGTTGTTGTTCTTTCAGACCAGTTTCTCAAGCTGGACGACCTGTGACTGGATTTGCTCGCCCTGGGACCCAGTCTGGAAGACCAGGAACAATGGAGCAAGCAATCAGGACACCACGGACTGCGACCACTGCAAGGTACACATTATATGAATCATTTCTTGGAGATTTTCTTTCAGAGAGCATTTCTGGCATTAGTGGTAGAGATCGGTAGAGGTAAATTAGAGGTAGACAGGGGTAGAAATTTGAGGTAAGGAAAGCTGAGGTATACAGCATCGTCAAGTTTTTACATTCTTTCTAAGACCTCATCAACTGATTGTGGCAACTCCAGTCATTCTTGTTTATAGCAACTATTTTTTGCTAAATTCTATTTTATAGTATTCTTACACGTTTTTTTTATATAAGAAACTGGTTTATAAGAAACCTAGAACTCGACACCCCAAAAGTTAAGAAACTTTTAGAACTAGGAGGAAGGAGTTAAGAAACTCAAGAAATTTTAGAGTCAGTTTTCCAACATACTGATTTCACATTTGTTGAGGTAGTAATCAATTCTCAAGCATTTCCTTGCGATTTCTTGCACCCAGCATGGCTAATTTTTTGTAATACAATAATATTAATAATTTGCTTGCTATATTAACGTTTTTTTATCGTTTCTACTGCAATTTTTTCCATGAAATTAAGAAACTGTCAAGAAACTTTTAGGACTAAAATTGGGCCAAAAATTAAGAAACTTTTAGAACTAGGTGCCGAGCCAGGTTTCTTATAAAAAAAACGTGTATTGCTGTTTCTTAAAAACTTATTGTAACGTTTGTTTTGTTTTGTTTGCTTAAACGGCCCAGGCTAGTTAAGCTTTGTCTTTGCCTGGGTCGTATAGGATGTATACCTGTAATTAAATGGTAAATCCTATGAATGAGTTTAAATTGAATTGAATTCAATTGAATGGAATTGAATTTTATTTCTTCAGACCTGTCACAAGTGCCTCTGGAAGATTTGTCAGGCTCGGAACAGTAAGTTGACCTTATGAAATCAGAAATTTCCATGTACATATAAACCTTAAAACCTTATTCGATGTTATGGAAGACAGCAAATAAATTTTCATCTTTAATCTGTCATTTTCAGGCTTCTATGCTTTCACAACCCGATGGACCTTTCATCAATTTATCCAAAATTAATTTTTCAAAGTATGCGCAAAGACCAAGTTTGGCGAAGGTATGTATATATAGTCGATACATGTATCTCGGAAATAAGATGATAATCTCGCCAAAACACTTTTTGTTTTCAGCATGAGCATGCAGCGATGATATGGGAACATGTTTTCAAGACAGTTACCTAAGACAGTGGAGTGGTTGGCCAAACTTCTCAGTCAGTTCTCGTTAAGAAAACGGAATTAAGTGGGGTCGTGTGAGTTCAGCATCTGGATGGGTGACTTATCCAGATGGATGACTAAACAACTCACTCTGCCGTCCTTCGAAAGGAACGTTAAGCTAGGGTCCCATTCCTGGATGCTTCATGCATAGTAGGGCTAAATTAGCTGAAAAAGCTAGAAATAACAGACTACTAAAAATAAAGTAACAACAACAACAACAAAAGCAACAACAACAACAACATGTCCCCATCGACGCCGTTGTAAAAAACCACCTTTAAAGCTAATTGTTAACCCTTAAATACTCTATTGTTTTCCTATTGTCCTTATTGAAATATCAGGGTCTGAGTTTCTTATAGAGTGGTTTCTTAAAAGGGGACTTACGTTACTTTTCCAGCTATGGTGGAATATTTTTGGATAATTGTGTCCTTTATACCAAATCTATGGGGCTATTTTTCACTAGTCCTTTTGTTTTTGGTTATTAAGCCACCAATGCTAACTATCTTTGAGTCGCAAAATACTAAGATATATACTTAAATCGTTTCATCGTCAAAGCAACTCTTACAATTGCGGCCTGGACCAGTTGTCTTGTTAAAAAGCTTTCTTTACCCAAAATTGTGTGTGTTTTTCTTTGCCATTGCTAATGCTTGCGTCTGATTTTCCATTAGACCAAGATAAGAGTAAGAGAGCTGTTGCTCTTCTATTTTGTCTCCTTCTGAATATATTTAGCCTCGCTAACCATCATTTCTTACATATCACTTGTCTCTTTTAGGCGTTATTCGAATACATTTTTCACCACGAAAATGACGTCAGAAACGTAAGTCTGACGGTTACTCAATTACTCTATTTGCCAGAATTGTAGGTTTTGGCTTGTCAGGTTCACTAATTTGGGCCAGTCAGTAAACATTCTCACAATTCATAACCCAAACTCGGTTTTCTCACCTCACCCCCCTCTTACATATTGATTCCTCTCAGAAACCGGAAATGCGGAGCCATAAGGCCCGGTTTGCCAAGTTCACTGAATTTTGGGCCATTTTGGCAATTAACAACCCTAACCCTCTTTTTCATCCCCCCTGACGCATAATCTCCTCTCAAGAACCTCAAAGGACAAATCATGGGGCCAGTTCGTCAGGTTCACTGGTTTTTGGGTCTATAAGAACCATTATTGCAATTCATAACTCTGGCCATCTTTTTTCGCCTTCCCCTCTCTGACGTATAATTTCCTCTCAAAAGTTTAAAACCAGGGGGTTTGGTCTGTCAGACCCACTGAGTTTTGGGTCAGTCATGGCCTAAATAGTCCCTTAGTTTTACTTTGTAGAGATGTGATGTTATTTGACACGTGTTGTTCTTGCAATTCAGGCATTACAGCTTGCAGCTTTGGCAACAGAAGCATCGGAATTCAAAGATTGGTGGTGGAAAATACAACTTGGAAAATGCTATTTCAGGTAAAGAAAATCTCATTTCTTTCAATGATTGACAACGAGTCCTAATCTTTTAGGCTCTAAGGAGGCGTTCGTGCTCGCTCATTGGCAATAACTTCGTTGTTCCAAAGTGTTGGACAGTAACGTTTGTGGACGTGGCCAAGCTTTCAAACATTTGTTGTAAAGCCAATTTCAAATGTTGGACCAACAATGTTTGATCGTTTGACCAGGGCTTAACTTTCGTTTGCTTTCTACTTCAATTCATATCTCAAGCTAAATAATCCCTTCGTTGCTTAGATTGTGTAGATGGCGCATTTGTATTATTTTAATATTATTGATATCTGATTAGATTATTGTATGCTATGAATCAAGAAGCAAACAACTAGACCTATCCCTTCTCTTAAGGTCCGCCATTCCGTTCCGTGAAAGAAGAAATGAGAGTCATGAAGAAATGTATTGTTTTCACTTCCTCCGCCCTTGGTTTTTACGGAATGGTGGACCTTAGGAGAAGAATCTTATGTAGTGAAGCTAAATCCTACTGAAGCTGTGGTTCAACACATTACGCGCACGACATTGTATCCAGCGTGTCTCCCAGGATGGCTAAACATGCGAGTGAGAAGCGAGCCACATTTCCCCTGTTTTTTCCTAGAAATATTTGCACGTCTCTCACTACAAATTTGGTCGCGCGGTACAAAGTTTCCGAGGTGGTTAAACTGGAAGACATCAAGGGACGTGTCACCCGCGACATGTAGCGCGCGTTATGTCTCCTAGTTTAGCCAGGCCTTAACTATTGGTCAAAAAGAACCGACATTTAAAATGTAATTTTCGCTTTAGACTTGGTCTTTACCGAGATGCAGAGAGGCAAATGAAATCAGCATTACGTGATCAAGAAACTGTCGATTCATTTCTCTACTTATGCAAAGTCTACGTCAGACTTGATCAACCTCTTACTGGAATCGAGGTTCTTCTCAAGGTATATATACGCTTTACTTAGACTCACTACAAAAGCCGTAGATTCGCTCCCAGCCCCCAACACAACACGGCCCGCTCATACTCATAGTTTGAGCTGCCGCCATTAACAACAGCAACAACTATTTTTTGATTTTACATTTTTTGAATGAATTAAATTGAGGTGAAGGCAGCGAAAACTACGACTCGTGTAGTAAGTCTACGCTCTACTTAGACTTACTACAAAAGTCGTAGACTGAGCTGCTGCCATTCAAAACAACAACAACTATTTTTCCATTTTGTAGTTTTTGAATGAGTTGAATTGAGGTGAAGGCAGTGAAAACTGCGACTAACGTAATAAGTCTACGCATATGAGTTCTAATATAGACTATGCATAGATCCATTACAGATGCCCCAAACTTGAATACGTTACATACTAAAGCATTGAATTGAATTTTTAGCCATTACAAGCATTGAATTGCATTGCTACCTGAGTTGTTTTTGTTGTTGGTTTTAAAAGCATGTGTTCTTTTTCAGGGTTTAGATCGATTCCAAGGAGAGACAATGCTGCTAACCGGTATTGCAAGAATTTATGAGGTAAGTGAAAGACGTTGTTATCTTCTGTTGTGTCCAGGAAAAGGTAACTGTTTCGAACTACTTTTGGGGCGATGAAATTCACAATAACATTTGACAAGCAAAGTTTTGCGACTTAGCTTAACGGTGAAATATTTTGTTTTAGAAGCAAATTTCAGATACTTGACAAACATTGTTTGATCGTTTGGCCAGCGCCTAAGGCTACAATTCCCTTCTATTCTGTACTCTGATTTTTATTTCATTGCACGCTTTTTTTTATAAGGAACCACTTTATAAGGAACCAACATGTAGAAGGCCCTATAATTTAAAGAACTTATACTACTTAAGAGAAAATCACTAAGGAACTTTTCGTTGTTGAATGTTTTTATCACTGCAAACAATCAAGAATTGGAAGGCCCGTTCCATTCATTTGCAGTCGAAAATCACATAAATTGTACTTTGCGCATGTATGAAATGTTTCCTTGAGTAGTCTCGAGCTTTGCTTACATGCAAATGTCTCTGTACAGTAGTCATTAAACTGTATGTGCAGTTAAAATTAAGGAACTATTAAGGAACTTTTGGAACTACAATCGTCTCAAAAGTGGCCTTGAGCTAGGTTCTTAAAAAAAAGCATGTATATCTCCAGGACTCATAGGCGCTCAAACAAGCAAAACATGTTTGACAAGCAGTGTTTTGCGACTTCGCAAACCGGTCAAACATTTTTTTCACAAGCACATTTCAAATGTTTGACAAACAATGTTTGATCGTTTGGCCAGGCTATAACATTTGACTGTAACATTCTGCTTCTATGTACTCTGTTTTATTTTTACTGATTTTTTTATCGGTTTAGGCCATGAGTGACATAGCCAATTCGGTAAAGTTCTACAAGGAAGTATTACAACACGACAACACACAAGTTGAAGCAATTGCGTGCATCGCAACTAATCATTTCTATTCTGATCAACCTGAAGTTGCAGTGAAGTTTTTCAGGTAATCTTCTCACTTTGTTTTGTTTAAAATTCAACCTGATAATCACTGCTCATCTTGACAAGCCTTTGATATTCGTGGGGGCAACGTTTCAGAAGAGATGCATCTCCAATATGCATCTCCAATGATCGTGCAATAGAAACTATTGATCTTCAGAGAGTTAAAAGTTCCCGATGCCATAAGCGTATTGATCGGGGGATCAAACTTTACACCCCGACTCGTCTGAGCCTTAGTTGCATTGTTGCATCGTTTCTTGCTTTCTTGCTTGCTTGATTGCTTGTTTGTCTGATTGCTGGCGTAGTTGCATGGTTGCATGGTTGCTTGCATGCTTTTCTGATTGCTGTCTTAGTTGAATCGTTGCATCGTTGCTTTCTTGCTTGCTTTCTTACTTGCTTGATTGTTAGCTTGTCTGATTTCTGGCTGGTCTGTTTAATGGCTTAGTTGCATTGTTGCATCGTTTCTTGCTTTCTTGCTTGCTCGATTGCTTGTTTGTCTGATTGCTGGTGTAGTTGCATGGTTGCATGGTTGCATTGTTGCTTGCATTCTTTGTTTCTTATTTGCTTCTTTCCTTGTTTATTTGATTGCATGCTTGTCTGATTGCTGTCTTAGTTGAATCGTTGCATCGTTGCTTTCTTGCTTGCTTTCTAACTTGCTTGATTGTTAGCTTGTCTGATTTCTGGCTGGTCTGTTTAATGGCTTAGTTGCATTGTTGCATCGTTTCTTGCTTTCTTGCTTGCTCGATTGCTTGTTTGTCTGATTGCTGATGTAGTTGCATGGTTGTATGGTTGCTTGCATTCTTTGTTTCTTATTTGCTTCTTTCCTTGTTTATTTGATTGCATGCTTGTCTGATTGCTGTCTTAGTTGAATCGTTGCATCGTTGCTTTCTTGCTTGCTTTCTAACTTGCTTGATTGTTAGCTTGTCTGATTTCTGGCTGGTCTGTTTACTGGCTTAGTTGCATTGTTGCATCGTTTCTTGCTTTCTTGCTTGCTTGATTGCTTCTCGTCTGATTGCTGGCTTAGTTGTATGGTCGCATCGTTACTTGCTTACTTGCTTACTTGCTTGCTTTCTTAGTTGCTTCCTTTCTTGCTTGCTGGATTGCATGATTGTCTGATTGCTGCCTTAGTTGCATGGTTGCATCGTTGCTTGCATTCTTTGTTTCTTGCTTGCTTGCTTCCTTGATTCCATCTTGTCTGATTGCCGGTTTAGTGGCATGGTTGCATGGTTGCATGCTTGGATGCTTGCGTGTACAATTTGCTCTGAAGTATCTATTCAAAACTCGTATTTGAATAGAATTATTTTCTTCTCTTTCAGGCGTTTGTTGCAGATGGGTGTTTACAATTCGGAAATATTCAACAATATAGGCCTATGTTGTTTTTATTCACAACAATACGACATGGCATTGAATTGCTTTGAGCGAGCATTATCAATGGCATCCGATGAAAACATGGCGGATATCTGGTATAACATCAGCCATATAGCTATTGTAAGTCGTTTAATAATGCATTGATTTAACCTGTTAGACCCCCGTTTATTTTGGGAAATATCAAGCTGTTTCAATACATGTTTTCGTGCAATACGGAGGCATCCGTAACTCAAATCTGACGTATGGGATTATGCAACTAGTTTTACACTTGCGCTGTCGCTGTCGCTGTTGCTGTCACTGTCGCTATCGTTATTGAATTGTATTGCGAGTCGCGAGAAATTGAAAACAGCAAGCAAGCTGCGATAGCACCTGCACAAATAAAATTGCTTGCTTTATTGTTTGCCTGTCTGTTTGCTTGCTTGCTTGCTTGCTTACGTGCTTGCTTGCTGGCCTATTTGCAGTGTTGCATGGTTGCTTGCTTGCTTGACTCTACGGTCGCATGGTTGCTTGCTTGCTCTCTTGGTTGCCTGCATGCTTGCTGGCTTAGGTCGAAGGTTGCTTGCTTGCTGGCTTTTTTGCACGGTTGCTTGACTACTTGCTTGATTGCTTGCATGATTGCTTGCTTTGCTGGCTTGCTGGCTTTGTTGCTTTGTTCCTTGCTTGCTTGCTTCTTTGTTTTTTTGCTTGCTTTGTTGCTTGCTTGCCTGCTTGCTGCTTATTTTAAATGGTTGATTGTTTGCTTGCTTCTTTGCTTTTTTGCTTGCTTTGTTGCTTGCTTGCCTGCTTGCTGACTTGCTTTGTTACTTGCATGCTTGCTTGTTTGCTTTATTGCTGGATGTCTGATTTTTCATGCATCTTCGCGGCTTTCCACTTACAATAAATTCAAAATTTTTGGGGTGTTTCTTCACTAATATTATTGTTGATTATCATTCAAGGGTATTGGGGACCTAAGTCTGGCATATCAATGTCTGCGACTGGCTTTGGCATCAGATAACAATCATGCGGAAGCTTACAATAATCTTGGTGTTCTTGAGATGAGAAAAAGACGCTCTGATCAGGTAGAACAGGTATTCTCACATTAATAAAAACAATTTAGGAAAACAATGAAGAAGAACAAGTGACAGTTTATTCTGTGCATTGAAGCCTATATAAATTTCCATTCGATTTCAATTCAATTGTTTTTTCTGTAGAATTGAATAAAAAATCTATGAACTTTTCCATAGGCGAAATCCTTCTTCCAATCGTCAATTCAGCTGGCAGAACAACTGTACGAGCCACAATACAACCTAGCGCATCTCGCAGAGAAGGTAAATTTTAACAAGCATTATAATAAGCATCTTGTTTTCTTACCATATACGACATCATAGTATCTTCAGCGTAGTATAGTATGCTCCATAGTATGTTTATTTCCTATTGTGTTCAACAGCATGTCTATTCTTTACTGTATTCGTCAGCATGTTCATTTCATATTGCATTCGTTGGCATCTTCATTTCATACGGTATTCTTTAGCATCTTCATTTCATATCGCATTCATTCACATTTAAATTTCATACAATATTCATTAGCATCTTCATTCCATACCATATTCATCAGCATCTTCATTGTCATACCGTAATCATTAGCATCTTCATGTCATACCGTAATCATTAGCATCTTCATTTCATTCAGTATTCATTAGCATCTTCATTTCATTCAGTATTCATTAGCATCTTCATTTCATTCAGTATTCATTAGCATCTTCATGTCATACCGTAATCATTAGCATCTTCATTTCATTCAGTATTCATTAGCATCTTCATTTCATTCAGTATTCATTAGCATCTTCATTGTCATACCGTAATCATTAGCATCTTCATTTCATTCAGTATTCATTAGCATCTTCATTTCATTCAGTATTCATTAGCATCTTCATTTCATTCAGTATTCATTAGCATCTTCATGTCATACCGTAATCATTAGCATCTTCATTTCATTCAGTATTCATTAGCATCTTCATTTCATTCAGTATTCATTAGCATCTTCATTTCATTCAGTATTCATTAGCATCTTCATTTCATTCAGTATTCATTAGCATCTTCATTTCATTCAGTATTCATTAGCATCTTCATTTCATTCAGTATTCATCAGCATCTTCATTGTCATACCGTAATCATTAGCATCTTCATGTCATACCGTAATCATTAGCATCTTCATTTCATTCAGTATTCATTAGCATCTTCATTTCATTCAGTATTCATTAGCATCTTCATTTCATTCAGTATTCATTAGCATCTTCATTTCATTCAATATTCATTAGCATCTTCATTTCATTCAGTATTCATTAGCATCTTCATGTCATACCGTAATCATTAGCATCTTCATTTCATTCAGTATTCATTAGCATCTTCATTTCATTCAGTATTCATTAGCATCTTCATTGTCATACCGTAATCATTAGCATCTTCATTTCATTCAGTATTCATTAGCATCTTCATTTCATTCAGTATTCATTAGCATCTTCATTTCATTCAGTATTCATTAGCATCTTCATTCCATACCATATTCATGAGCATCTCCATATTATACCCTATTCATTAGCATCTTCCTTTCATACTTTATTCATTAGCATCTTCATTCCATACCATATTCATGAGCATCTCCATATTATACCCTATTCATTAGCATCTTCCTTTCATACTTTATTCATTAGCATCTTCATTCCATGCCATATTCATTATTATCTTCATTTCATATCTTATTCATTAGCATCTTCATTTCTTATCATATTCATTGACATCTTCATTTCATGCCGTTTTCATTAGCTTCTTCATTCCATAATTCGTCAGCATCTTCATTTCAAGACATAGCCTATCCATTGACAACTTCATTTCATGCCATATTCATCAGCATCTTTATTTCAAGCCATATTCATTGGCATCTTCATATCATACTGTATTCATTAGCATCTCTATTCCATACCTTATTCATTATCTCCCATTAAAATTTTTTCCCATAGTTGGGTGATGTCAGCACAAGTTTCAAGTCAGTGACAAAGTCCGTTGAAATATACCCAGATCATTCGGAAGGCAAAGAGCTTCTAAAGCAACTCAGAGAACATCTTACGAGTGTATAAGGGAGACATTTGACTGATTTAGAATATAATGGTTAAGACACAGATGAATTGAGGAGAGAAAGAGATCACTGACATGTAAATATGCACACTTTATAAATATATTTCATTTTATTGACTGTCACATATTTCGATTCTTTTATTTCAAAGCTAAAAGCAGGGATTCATTGTATCATAAATAAGGAAAGAATTATCCACGAAATTCAGAGAAATTTGACTTCTATGCATACAGTAAATTTTCTTTTCTTCGAAAAATCATCAAGCTTACTTCATCCTTTCAGCCGACAGTAAAAACAATCAAATTTTCATTAAAAAATTCATGTGCATTTATTTGCGAATCAAGCGACCTTGGTTTTATCACGTGGTGATGCAAAGTGCACGTTGATTGGCTACTTGAAATGTAAGCAAACGCATTGTTGAATGAATTACAAAGAAACCTATTTTTGCTTCGGTAGCCATGTCTGAACCAACCTCGTCCACAGGTTGAAGAGGCCTCTACGTGAAACTCCGCTGTCCATATTCGACCCTGGTATCGGCCTTGTGTATTCGCAATTTGATTGGCTGTTCAAACAATAGAAATTTTAAGTGAAGTCACAGTTTCTTCAAAATTTCTCACCACAATAGGCCGAAAACTATGTAAACAACATCTATAAAAACCAAAAAAGTATGCTGCATGAAATCTTGTATCTTGCCTTACGGTCATCAAAAAAATTCTTTGCATTTCCTTTCTAAGAGCATCTGCTTTCCGAATCTACAACTTGTTATGCCTAGGCCAAAATTGCCAGTATTTTGGCAGATTTTGTGGCCGGTACCAGGGCCCAAATCGATTTGACGGTTGAGATTCGAGGAAATTCGATTTGGGGCCTGGGGACGAGGTTGTGTCTGAACAAGGCCTATTTAACTTCAGCATTTAACGTTTGCCAGAGTTTCTTCGAAGAAACGGAATTTCAGGTTCTCGTAGGCCATGTCCAAAAGAACATTGTTTAACAAACATTTGAAACTCTCTTCTAAAGTGATGTTTGAAGCCACGTCAGAAAACATTGCTTGACAACAGAAAAAGCAAAATTACGTCAAGACTCTGACCAAAAAAATCAAACATTGTTTCTCAAACATATGAAGTTCACTTGTAAAGTAAAATATTATATCGTTTGGCCAGGTTTCAGCAATGTGTTTCTCAAGAATTTTTGGTTTAGCAAAAAATGTTTTTGTTTTGTTAAAAACATTGAGTAACACATTTTGCCTGTTTTTGCTCCTCAAACAAAGTTTTGCGACCTGGCCAAACGTCGAAACACTGCTTGATAAGCGACTTTCAATTCGGATGTTTGACAAACAAATTTCGATGGTTTGGTCAGGGCCTAAGTTTTGCAAAAGGTATTTTGGTTCAGACAGTCCAAGGACATTATTGGAAATCTTAATTCAAGCCTCAGAAATACACCTTAATAATAATAAATAATAAATCTTAAAACCAGGTAATTACTTCTGAAATTTTTCAGTGGGATATTCATTAGGATATTTCTTCAAATGTTCAAAACATTCATCTCGTTGCCTTTGGATTCTCACTGGCATGTCCTTGTACACGTCACCAAACATTTCATGAATTGGCGGCTTTTTGAGCTTCTCCGCTCGTTGGAAAGCTTCTAATACTTGGAATCTTGCATTTTTCTTCCATTGTGTATCTTCCTTCTCTGACCAGAATTCTTGGTTTTGGAGATAATTCCTAAAAAAGGTTGCGTTCAATTGGAAAATTATAGAAAGTGGGAAGGGGCAATCGACGATGGACTTTTCTGGTGAAGTTTCTTTTTTTCCTCTTAAATGACAGAGGGAACATTGGGCATTTTTTATGTCAGATTGCCGTTTCTGTTCGCGAAGAGTGAGACTTATGTAATGATATCCCTGCGAAAGACCTGCAGCTTAAACCTCAAGACTGATATTCTAGAGCGAATACCCTGGGTACTCATTTACCGACCTAGGAAGGAAAGCTGAGTTGACTGTAGGCTTGTGGAAAGTGGTCCCGACGAGATTTGAACCCACGACTTCACGATCGTGAGCCGAACGCCTTGACCACTCGGCAAAGAGAGCAAAGCAAAGAGAGAACATGTCATTGAAGAAAATCTCATTTCCTAACCTCATTCTGGTGATCGGTGAATCTACAGTCTGCCAGTATTCAACTTCGGAGCTTGATCTGTAGGCCGATGAATCATCACTTGTGCTATGGTGACCAACTCTGCAAATTGGAAACAGTAGATTATTTTTTAAGATCATAATGATTCTATGATATTATGACTTGAATTGTGGAGATAAACTGTGAAGGAAACAATCGTTTGAGCACAATAGCTTATCTAAGGCATGATAGCGTCGCGTTGAAAATAACGAAGGATATCCGAAAGAGGTGAATGAGAATACGACCTCTATTAAGAGAAGAGTGGAGGGATCGTCAAAGAGATAGTTAGAGGGGACCGAGGACTTCTTCGACAAGAGAGAGTGACTAGGTCTAGATGGCATCTTGAAGAAAATCACAAAGGGAGCAAAGGACAGTCTATTCTAGGACAGTACCATCTATCTACAAACTCGTATAGTACTTGCTTGGTCTTACAGTGCTAAAATACAGGTAAGCAGAAAATAGATGACAAAATGCAGTACCTGTATGTCATGGCCTCAATAATCACTGGTCTGTTATCATTGACGGCAATCTCTCTTGCTTTCTTGGTTGCATTGTAAACAGCGAAAAAATCGTTGCCATCAACTCTCATCGCTGGCATACCATAGGAAGGCCCTCGGCAAGCTGAAGAAAATGAAAAAGTTAATTAGCGAGCTTTTGGTCTCATCGTCATTTCTGTTGGAACCTTATCTATTTTTCTCTTAACATTTTAAGATATTAAGCCGATGAAATAGACCTTTTCAAGAAGGTCTGGGTCGATGCAGCATTTTTCTGGCAGATTGCGGATACGTTGAGGGAAGGAATCCTCTCCGCGTGCAACTTCTAGACTTTTTTGGATCTAGAGCCGGAAGATTTCATAGACTTTGCTGGAAAATCCATTTTTTACAGTAAATTGTTAACTTACCTACTCCATCGCCTCTATATTGGTCGGTCACTGGTGTTGAGATAGCATAACCATTATTTCGACTGTAGGCAAAAGAAAAAAATCAATATCAGCATCAGATAAATTTCTTAAAATGGAAGACTTTAAAGAAGTCGATTTGAAAGCGATAATTTCTCCGAAATCTTCGAAATCTCTACGAAGTCTGCGAAATCTTCCAGGTCTTTAGTTAGGAGAATTTGCAGCCTCTAAAGTCTCGCATTTTTCTGAGATTTGTCCAAAAAAACGGGCTTTTGATTTTCAGAAGTCTCCAGAATAAGAAAACGAAGAAAAAGGTCCCAAAACCGCACCAGTAGTCTTAAGCTATGGCTAAACTAGGAGACTTGTCGCATGCGAAACTGTATCCGGCGTGTCTCCCAGGGTGGCTAAACATGCGAGTGACAAGGGAGCAACATGTCCCCCAAGTCATTTGCATGTCACAGAAACATTTGCATGTCTCTTGCTACAAATGTTATCGCGCGCTACAAAGTTTCCGAGGTTGCTAAACTGGGAGACACCGAGGGGACATCAATGTCGCGCGTGACATGTCTCCTAGTTTAGCCAGACCTTTAGTATGTTCAGGGCTACTGCGTTTAGTTAAGGTATTAAGGGCTTTAGGCAAGCTCTTTTATTGTGTTTACAAATGGCCTATGCCTGACAAAACAACCGCTTACCAGAAAAATATGACAGGGCATTGCAGCGTTGCAGCAAAATTGAATGCAGCATGTGCATCTCCTTCACTTGCAGCACCTTCTCCAAAGTAGCAAATTACACATCTATTGTTTTTGGCTCTTTTGAAAGCGTATGCTGCACCAGATGCTACGAGAAAAGATTGTTAGAAATTTACATTAGTTCACGAAGTTAATTTATGTATGTTGGAACTGGTCTATTTTTATTCTTGTCTATGTTTGAGCAGCAGCATGCTCATTCTCAGTGTTTAAGGGCAAAAGGGGACTTGAAAACATCTGATTTTGCGATAAGGCGGGCACAAATCGTGCCAAAATTGTTTGCCAACATTTTAGCTAAAATTAGGCCAACATGTTTGTACGGTTTGCCCATACCATAGCAAAACCTGAGACGTTTTGGGTTGCTGACGTCATCTACAAATGATCTTTTCAAACATGTCCGAAAAGGAAGCAGCTGTTTGTTTATTGCTCGCTCTTTTTGTTGACGATGAAGAAGAATCAACTCGTGCTCCAACTCGAACCGCCAGCTTAAATCTATTACTCATTTAAGAGTCTCAGAAATAGCTACCGGAATTGAAAATGTGCCAACCTGTTGGCGAGACATAGCAAGCTGTACCAACATGTTGGCGGCGATGTTGGCCAACATGTTGGCACGGTTTGCGCCCGGCTTTAGTGACAAGTTTTTTGGACAACAAGTAACTTTAGAAGAACAGTTCACAACGACCAGTTGCGAGTTGCTAGATAGTTGCAGTTTTTAATTATGTTTTCACGATTAACACGATTCAGTTGCAATCTAATTCTTCGAGAGCTTGCCATCAGTGATAATTATCAAAATATTTTCGTGCGACCTTATTGAATCCGGCTTTTCACAAATATACTTTTTTTAATTAGCAACTGGACTTTTGTCCAGCCCTCAAAGTTGCTTAAAATTTTAGACATTTCAGCCCTCAAAGTTGCTTGAAAGTTGCTTAACATTTTTTGTACATAACAGCCACCCATGACTCCGCGAGTAAAAATCGTCAACTGTTTGGCCTACAGCACGACTTTTGGAAAAACATTAGCTAACGAGCTTCAACATGCAAAACATAAGAATACAAACTATTTGCTAACAACAAGAAAGCGTGTAAGCTTGGCTGTTTGACTTCTTAGGTGCTTACAGTTATTCAATTGAGCCCTCAAGTTGCTTGTTAAGGTCAGCTTAGCCCTAGTTGCTTGTTGAGCGGTTGCTTATTAAAAAAAAGTGTACACAAGACTGTTTTCTTTTTCATTTCCAAATATTCATAAAAGGAAAGGGTTATCTTACCTTGGGGCATTTGTGTAGCCAATGGAGAAGAAATAGTAACAAAATTGAGTTTCTTTGATCCATAATGAACAGGCATCTGTCTGCCTTTCCCGATGTCCACCTCATTACCATAACATTGGTTCATGAAGTCATCAAGTGCAAATCCTCTCCACATCAAAACACCTAGGAAGTTTCAAAATAATGTCATCTCGAGGATCTTGATTAAGTGAGGAAGTCAAGCTTAAAGCCTGGAATCTATAAAGCTGTAGAGGATCAGCAGGACGATCGTAGAGGACGATCGTAAGAGGATCAGCAACAATCTGCGTTGCTTTACCTATTCAATTGAAAAACAATCATTACGACGATGTATTACGACGTATTATGACGTACATATTACGACAATCGGCGATCGTTAGCCATAAGCGTCGGAAGCGTGATTAAGATTGAGATCTGGTCGAGATAAGTTCAACTTTTCCGATCATTACAACTGTCCCGATCAAGGAAAAACATGGATCGCAGACGATCAGCGTTAATCGCAGACCATCAGCGTTCATCGCAGACGATCCTTTTGTTGAAATGCAATCAATTGAGTCTGATTATCGAATTGACAGTTGCTATTGTTCTGGTTCAAGGATCTGGAACATGAACGATGAATCGCAGACCGTCATTGACACATGGAAAGACTCGCGTAAAATCTGGATGGAAGAAGGAGAAAGGGACCGGTGATGATCGCAGAAGGTCACAGATCTTTCTACAATTTAATGGAAACCAGGCTTGAAGATGAGTGGAATGAAGCTGAAAAGCAATTTTTTCGGAACATAAAACGAGGGGTGTAACTTCTGGTAAAAGCTTGTAGTTTTTTGCACAGCCTTTAAAAATTATAGTAATAAGGAACAATCTGAACAACACAGAGATATAAGAGAAGACATACGAAATGAAAATTAATAATATTTATTTTAATATTTACTTTTTTCGACGGAAGTGTGACTGGTCACACAGGCAACAGCAAATCGCGTGGTTTTCTCTTTCCTTCGTCTCGTATATGCCTCAAAAACTTGTCGACCCTTAGTGAAATGTTAGGGGTTTAGTGTCAGTGCCCAAAACCGGATAAGCATCGCTTGTTTTGGGGCACATGAATCTTGCATGTATTTAGTTTTATATGTGTATTCAGTTTGTCATGCATCAATATAAAAATTGCGATAAACCTCGGAATCATTTTCGGGCATAAGTAAAAGCTTTTTTCGTCTTTTGTTTGTTAGACATAAAAAGCTTTTAAGTATGCCCGAAAATGATTCCGCTGTTTTTCGCAATTTTGAAGTTTTTGTACAACTCAAAGACGCATCAATATCAATTAAATAATGATCGCATACATGCACTATACCTTGTTCCCTGTATTGTCCAAATGCCAGGTCTTCATCGTGTAAAGCAACTGCTGTGCCAAAATGAGTTGCTTCCTCTCCATAGCAAGTCATATAAAATGAAATACGACCCTATAACGAGAAATTTGTATTCGTTGACTTTTTCTCAGAAGATGTTTATCAAATTTATTCAAATGTTCAAAGTCTGACTTGACCCTACCTGTCTTTGAGACTCATATAGAATTTTATCCATGGTCTTGAGAAGAACCATTTTACGGTAAACCTTTAGTAATAATTCTTTGCTGAGCTGTCAAGAGAGAAGAATAAAGATAAATTTTTTTAAGGAATTACTTACAAGAAGCAAAGAAGTAGCCCGACACTCAGTGACAGCAACAAAAATTTGATTATCCCCAGAACTACGGAACCAAACAAAATACTCTGTGTAAAACAAATGTTGCCTTATAATGTAGATTTTTTGGCTCTTTCCTGCTATCTTTAAGCTCATGGTTACAATTATTTGGTTACATGGTTCACATTTGGTTTTGGCATAGAGCTTGTTGTTGGTAATATTTCTTTGTTAGTTAATTCCAAGAATCTTTCTCAGGTGGCACATATCTAGTACCCCAAGGGTTATTAGTTAATTATATGATATGTTTTACCTTTGGGTCATCATCTGCATTTATGATTTTTCCATGTTGGGTTGATACTCTGTAAACGGGGATTCCATCATAACGTTGTGGGTCAATGAAATCCAATTTGTTTGTGAATTTCAAATGTGCACCAGCACCAGGGTATTTTGCCATATCTTCCATTTCATTGTATTTTGGAGGGGTTTTCGCTGCATCAGAAGAAGCAAACTAAAATGATAAAAAATAGATTTCAGATAATATGTTTCTGACTAGAAGTTTCATACTGCACTTCTTTGACAACTGCATCTACTCAACTTGCTGTAAATGTAATGAAGGTGATGCGGCCTTCTGGTGTAATCTAGCTGGCTTGAGTGTCTGACTGGTGGTGTCTGGAGCTCAGTGTGGTCAGGGTTTGAGCCCTACTACGATAGTTTCACAGACATTATCGTAAACCTACTACTGTGATCTTAGTTACTGGTGCTAAACAATCATTTCTCTTCGCAACAAGCGGTCTGCGTGGAGCAGTGGATAGCACATCTGCCTGTGACCGCTCTATCTCTGGTCGAATCCACCTTTCGCCACATGATTTATTTTCCTTTTGTGAAACATTTTTTCGAGGTTTTTTGAAGGTCATTTCGAGGCTTGGAAAAGATCGCTAACCGGGCGTTGGTTGGGTGCTGAACCAGACTGTTGTGTTGCATTGTCTGGTATGTCAGACACACCACACCAGACACCACTGTGTACCCTGATCTGATCGAGTAACACATTGATCCCCAATCAAGGAATTGATCAGAAGCGTTTGCGTGTATTGGACTGGTACCATAAACATGGACAGGCCAGCCCGGCTTTGGTAGGATGCAGGGCGCAAGGCAAGAGAGCAGAGAGGCCACTGGCACCATGATGCCAAGCTGTGGGGCCCTCATCACTTGTTTGATTTGAAGATCAACTGCTACTTGTTATGGGAAAATCATACGCAATACCTTATGATCACTAAGCTTGATAAAGCTTGTTGATCCTGCTCTAAGAATGAATTTTCTGGCAGCATTTGAGATATCGCAAGGTCGACCAATTCTAACAAATTTTGACGCCATTTTGCTCCTCCAAATGATGATCGTGGAATGGAAAACATTAATGTCGTTGTTGTTGCTGCTGTGGAACAATGAAAGAATAATGTGTTGTTGTTGTTCGCATGCTGTCAATTTCATCTGTCAGCACTAGAACGTGGTCTACTTATGCAAGGAGCCTACATTGTTGCGTTGCCCATATGTGTACATAAGTCGACCACTTTCTAAGTTAACTCCTCATCAGTTCATAAAGATGGCTGCTGAGAAACTGTTAGTCAGTTCTCCCGCCAACCCTGGAATAATGGCGAAGAATGTTGGCTACGAATGTGATCACTCAGTTTTAACAAGAGCTGATGGTTCGGTATCTTTCAAGCAAGGTATTCACTTTGTTTTGTTGAAAAAAATTGAACCTATCTTACCGGTATAACTGAGTCACTGAGTCACCCTCTAAAATTTAGATTTTTAGGCCTTACGCCTTAGTATGGGCTCTGGGCTGAGTGCGGTGTAGGATAAGACTAGAGTAGATGGTGTATATGTGTATACATGCATACTATGATCTTATTAACAATGAGATGTAGTAAACCCCCTGGAAATGCTAATCCAAATGAAATTAGCCCCTGGAAATCCTCTGGGACTCTGGGTTAGTAGCAGGGGGGGTGGGGGAATTATAGTATGAATTATAGTAGTATCCCTTTTCCTTTTTCGATAAACAGCTGAAAGCCAAATTTATACCCAGATGTGGATCAAAGGATCAAAATGCACCAATCAGAAAGCAAAGCTGAATTTGCATTATGTTTTAAACACCAATCAGCTTGCAAGATGCAGCAGCCAATTTGGATTCGCTTTCTTATCAGTGCATTTGATCTGCATCCGGGTATAAATACCCCCATAGTCATTTGTTTCGGTCTGTTTCTGACGTTTGTACTCTGAAGAGTGTTAGACGAAAAAAGCTTTTGAATATGCCTGAAAATTTTTTCCCTGTTTATCATCGAAATCGCAAGATCGCAATTCTGATGTATAATGCCTTCTTTTATAGGCCTTCTCTGTACCAGACCTTGAAGTCTGAATGACAACCTCTCCTGTCTGGTGTGATGACGAAATTTTCTGTCTGAATTATTTTTTGAAAAAGATTGAAATTTTACTTGCATTTTTCTAGGTACCACAGAAGTTTTAACAGCTGCCTATGGACCTGCAGAAATAAGAGTACACCGAGAGCAAATTGACAAGGCAACAATTGAATGCACTTTTAAACAAAAATCAGGACCCGGAGGTAAATAAGTCTTTCAAGCCTCTTTCTGGGGATGACCTGGTAAGAGCATTTAAAGGGAATAGACAAGGCTAAGGAAATGAATTTAAAAAATAACCTATTCAATCAGTTCGAATTTGAAAGAACTTTAGTTATGGCAATGATTCTCTGCGCTGCACAACAGAGTCAGTTATTGTTAATTAAGAAATAACAATCAGGGGCATTGTGGTCAGGCTGGACACTGGGAGCTCTCCTGTTGGGCCCCTTTCACGAAAAAGTTTTACATAGCTCATGAAAATATTAGTTTTTTCGTTTTCATCTCCAGGTTGTGCTGAGAAAGTAATTGAAAGATTAATCAGAAATAGCTGTGACTCAATCATCCTGAGCTCTTATCATCCTAGATCTGCAATTTCCATAATTGTCCAAGTTGTTCATGATTCTGGACATGTATCCTCTTTGGTAATAATTTCTTTGCTTTATTTGTTTCTGCTTTTATATGTTTTACTTCCACGGTATTTAACATGATAATCACCCCTTATCATCAAAAGCCTTTGATATTTATCAGGGGAACATAAGGAGAGAGCTGTGTCTCCAATATTGTAGCATTGAAAAATCTGGGTCTTTTGCTATGTACAGTACATCCTCGATTACCCAAGCAGGTTGAACTCAATTTTACGGAGGGTCTTTTAGATAATCCAAAAATTTGGATAATCGAGGATGAAAATTTCACTTGCTAACCCTCCTTTCAAGTTTATTGTTACTGTTCGCAAGTACTTAAGGATTGCTCATTTGACAAATCGATTGCAGACAACTTAAGTTGAAACTTTTCGACGCAAAGTAGCTACATTACAGCCGAAAAAATGTAGCTACAAAGTAGCTAGTATTCTTAAATAGCTTAAATAGCTAGTATTCATTGCATGGCTTGCACTGAAAGAATTGGAATGAGGGTATATGCTCTTTAGATTATGGGGCAGCCAACTGTTCCAGGTAGAAGCAAAAGAAAAAGGAGCTGTTGGGCTTCCTCTGAATTCAGTTGTCCTTCATATTACTTGCCTATATTTAATAAACTTTTCTTCACAATATTATGTTATTGCCATGAAATGAAACTTGTAACTTGACTATAATAAAGCTATTATCAACTGCACTGAATTCGCATTTCTGGCATTACTTAATGCTGGAATTTCAATGAAATGCATGGCTGGAGCTGTTAGTTGCTTTCTTTCAAAAGACGGAGAAATCAGTTTTGAAATTTCAGAAGGAAACGAAGAGGTTTTTAAGAAATTTTTTAAAGAATTCCTTAATCTTCTACAGTCTTTGAGTTATAAAAAACTTCAATATTACAAATTATAGCGGTAATATCTTTGGACATACAAAGTTTGCCTTTTGACTGTAGTCCAAAGATGTTTCAGCTTTTGCCTGTGTCCTAAATTTTTGTTGAGCCTCGATATTCTTAGTTAGAACTTTTTTCTTTCAAGTCGAAATATATTGTTTTTCGTCTAATTATTGTCTAATTATTCGAAAGCCAAGTTTAAAACGTTGTATAACATTATGATATCCTTACATCAATCTCATTCATTTTAGGAACATTTGGCTTCCTTTACATTTGTATTTGACAGTATTAAACAAGATATCATTGCAACGCATACACAAGGAACATACACTATAGAACAGGTACTATATATTTCTTTAACACAGTTTTGGGTTAAGTTGCTGTTTTATAGGCTATTACTAGCCTAGGGTTTCTCAATCTACTTTACACTTAGTTGCTCTGGATGCATATAACTTATAGTAACTTGGGGCTCATAACTACCGACTAGGTGAGGTACCCATTTACACACTTGGGTAGAGAGAGTCACATTTATGTCAACAACTTGCCCAAGTTTGTTGTCTCTGCAGTCGCAGATGGAAAAACTGTGTTTCGAACCCGAAATTTTATTGTTGTGCGTCCTGCTCACCAACCACTGCGCCACAGAGACCACACTCTTTCAAAAATGCTCTTGAAATTCCTGTTGAAAGAAAAAGACTTCCAAGAGATTTCCATGAAGGCAATAGATTTACGTTAAGGAGATACGAGGTTCCCAGGATGTGATTTCCCCCGCGCCAGGCAATAAAAAACGTGAATATAGCAAGCAAATTATTAATATTATTGTATTACGAAGAATTAGCCATGCTGGTACGAGAAATCGCACGGAAATGCTTGAAAATTGATTACTACGTCCACAAATGTGAAATCAGTATGTTGGAAAACTGACACAAAAATTTCTTAAGTTGCTTAACTCCTTCCTCCTAGTTCTAAAAGTTTCTTAACTTTTGGGGTGTCGAGTTCTAGGTTTCTTATAAAAAAAAAACGTGTATTTCTGTAATGATTAATACTTGTTTATCTCCCCTGTGAATAGTGTTAAATTGACTGAATTGTCTCTTCAATTAATTCTGTTGGTCTTCTCGCTGTATCCCGCTAGCTAATTGATATATCCCAATCAAGCTTCAGATTCTGATGGGCAAAATTCGATCAAAATCTCGCTACAAAATATATATTTTTGTTCTAGTATTTCGCATGTTTAGCTGCAAGCCGAGAAGCTGTGAAAAGTGTTTTTGAATTCCAAAGGAAATCTATCGAAAGATCTTTATCAATGGTGAGTAAAAATATACTGGCATTATTATTCTTTTTTATGGTCGTACCCCTATCATTTTGCGCAGATTTGCCCCGTGAAGATTAAATTTGGTTGGGTAATCTTGCCTTGCTCCAAAAATTACAACTCTCCTTGCACTTTCGCTCTCCTAGAGAACATTGAGCAGCCCACATGCCCGGTTGTGAGTTATAGCCGACGGCCACTCAGTTTTTTTTACAGAAATTGGAGTTGCACAATAGTAATCCCCACATAAATGCACGCGCTGTTAAACAATTCGTTTTGCTCTCTTTATTGAACGGATTTTTCGCCATTTTATGATCCCCTTTCTGTATAAAAATAAACATGTTTAAAATGCGTTACAAGGCGAGGACCTGACGCTTGCAGACGTTTTTGTATTTTACTCGAGAAGTTTCTGAGACAGCAGAAAATTTGACCCAAATTTCAGCAGGTTTTTTATTATAAAGGTTTTCCTTGTACTGTGTTTTCTAGGCAAGGACGTAAAGCTCTGTTATAGACTTATTACTTTTATCGTAGTCTACGCTCCTCCACACTCCACCACCCCGCTCCAACTACTCACTCGGAGGAAACAGCAATTTCGTTGTTGTAGTTGTGGTAGCTGTTTCCGTAATGGTGTGCGGAATGTAATACGTTACTCAAGCCAGGAGTTTCTGGTGGCAGTGAAAAGTTTAACCCTGTTTCAGCTTGGAATTTTTTGACGTTTTTATTATTAAGGAAAAAATGTATGCGACCTTATGGCTTAAAAAGATAAAAAACTTTTAAGAAATGTTGAGAAATTACTCTCACTGATTTGCGAATCACTAACATCACCCCCGGTTGCTCTATAGGAATTACTCTTTTTTCGTAGGAAAAACGGGAGTAACGTAGTGAAGTTTGAAGTTTACTTCACGTATGGAGCCCGTCATGGTCCCCCGAGTCGCCTCAGAATTTACGTTCAAATTCTATTCAGTATGAGAAAAAATGGAAGACAACCAATGCTAGATTGCCAGGCAAGATGTATTTGACAAAATTGTTTAGAAAAACAACAATTAAATAACATAATAACAAGGTAGAACTGATATACTGATAATAGACTTTGAATTGGTTAGCCTTGTCTTCAGAAAGAGGCTAGTGGCGGGAAAGTTGATTTTTGAGAGAAATACGCCATTTTCTAATGTTTTGAATATTAGAAAGTTTTCCAAAGTCTTTTTCTAGCTAATTTTCAGATAAATACTTTTTTCTTCCGTGTTTCTGTAAATTTAAGAGATTTTAGATGCTTTTTGCGGCGAAATATCACTTCAGTTTGCAACAGCGTTCTGTAAAGATGGGAAATTATTTTTCCGACGTGAAAAATCTTCAAGAAACGAAGTTGAAACAAAAAGACAAGAAAAAGAGTGAATCGTCTGTTTTTCGCTCAAGAGTTGGAAATAAAAGAAGCAACAAACATGCTGAAATGTCTCCCATAAGTTGTTCAGATGACAGAGATAGTTCGAAAAGAATTTGTAGACTCGATGAAAATAGAAACGAAAAGAAAAACTCTGAAGTTCTGAAGAAAGCTGCTAAGAAAACTCCATATCTTAAGAAATTTTTTAAACTCTTCGGTGAGTTCCTGACTTCCTATTTCTTTCTATCATTTTCCTTATTATTTCTAGACTAGAACTTATCAAAATTGGTACCATAATTGAAGGTTAAGTTAGATACCGTTATGACTTGAGACTCCACGTGTACCAGTGGTTTTTAGTGAGCCATTTTCAAATACATCCCAGCACACTTAAAAGATAAAAAATTAGGAGAATTTCATAGAGGATTTTTTCCTTTTATCCTTTTGCTTATTAAATTTATATATCTACATTTCATGTATAGATATTTATTGATTTTGCCCTGATTTATTTTCGTTTACAGATGATGACGTCATACAGGATTTTCTTTGGAACGACGGCTGTGCCAAAATAAGTGACAAGGTAGCTATAGATAAGCTTTAATTTCATTGCCTTAAAATGAACACTGTGAGTGCCATGAAATATCTATTTTTCGAGAAATTGTAGAAACATGTGCATGTGTATGTGTAGGAGTTTACTTAAAAACCTTTATATTTTTTATTAATTGCATGGTTATTTTTTCAATTTTAGTACTTACTAGCGATGGTGTATGTCTACTTCAGAAGAGCTGAACTTTCTACAAAGGAATACACTCGTTTTAATTTCTTTGCTGCATTGTAAGTACTTGTAATATGAAAGAAGTGCTCTCTGAACTTCAAGCCTTCGTGTCTCCCAGTTTCCCATTTTGGCAGCCGAGATACTGATTGAAATCACAACACCTTTTGCCAAAAGTTTATCTTCTGTATGTAGGCTTAATCTGATAAGAATGGCGTATCGTACTTACGTACGTACGTATCATAATGGCGAACGACTTTGTTACTTTAGCTTCCAATTACACCCTAATTTTCTTTGTTCACATCCTTTTGCCCCACCAAAATTGGATATCTGAGAGCTGTGCCACTGAGAGTGAAGGTGAAATGTGGATGAGGTGAAATGAAAGTGAAGCTGAAATGGTATTCTAGCGCCATTCGCTGGGATCTCAGTAGTAGGTTAACTTATCGAGTCATCATCACAACCTCCGTAAAAGAAATATCCTTGAAATTCTGAAAGTCAGGACTACAAGCTATGGAGTCAAATAACTAAGTTTCCAAGGACCAAAAATCTGGAACGCCCTTCCGGATGAAATAACATCAGCTCGAAACCCAAGGCAGTTTAAAAACTTGCTAAAAACGTGGTTTCTTAGTAACCAAATGCGCTTGCTCCTTTTGCAACAAATAATGACCTAATGCAATCTCTGGAGTTGCTTCATGTTAGTGTAAATTAGTGTCACATCACTATTGTCAAAACTAACATTAAATAAATCATATATAGATAGGTAGATAGATCTTGAGTACACCACGATGCTTACAGCCACTTGATTTATGTCGTTTATTTCTTTCAGATTTCTAGCACATGACATGGAAGAGGACGACGAAGAACTAAAGCATGAAATATTTCCTTGGGCATTTGGATCAAGATGGAGATCAAAATATCCTTCATTAATAGCAAGAAGAGATGATCTATTAAAGAGAATGAAGTTCAGATGTGCTGTTAGCAATCTTACTTGCACAGAGGTATGCCTTCGAACTTTTTCTTTATATCCCTCCCCCATCACTCTTAGGCCCTGGCCAAACGATCAGACATTGTTGATCAAACATTTGAAATTTGCTTGTCCAGCAAAGCGTTTGACCGTTTGACCACATCCAAAAACATGTTTGGTCGTTTGGTCGCATATCCAAAATTGCTTGTCAAACATTTCTTTTGTTATTGCCTTACTTCAACAACTTGCAACATTTCGGCACCTAGTAACGTTCGTGCTTGCGCATCAGTTAAGGCTTTGTTGTTCTAAAATTTTGGACAACAATGTTTTTGGACGTGGCCAAACGGTCAAACATTTGCTGTAAAGCAAATTTGATCGTTTGATATCTTTGACTGATTTTGCACGTTTACGCATTATTTTGACGCTCTTTCAGAAAATGAAGAGCAAATTGAGAAATTCTAAAAATTTTCAGTTTGCCACTCTATTATTTCTTTATTTGGTCTTCTTGCTTCTCAAGGTAATGGCTTTGTGTCCTGATCATCCAATATGGAAGAGAGAACGACAATCGTATCATGGTGGAGCAACAAGACTCTACCCACCTGAAGATGAGGAACCCTTTCGTCCAAAAGGTCCAGATGGTAGTCCCATATTCTGTGAAATGTGTAAAATCAAAACAAATCAAATTGTAAAAGAAATAACAAACCAGAAGATTTCTATGAATGAAAAATGTACCGAGGGTATGTACATGTTTGTTTAGAAAAAATAAGAAATTACGTCACTGAAATATTTTGACTTCAGATTCGTATCAACATTGTAAGGACTGGAAGCAAGAAAATTTGCCATTACACTAACTAAAGTTAAAGTGCTGAATCTGGGGTTAAATTTTTTTGTACGAGCAAATTTTCGTTAATTTGGATAACGAAGCCCTAAATTAAAAGGTGTTAATCCCTTATTTCATCGATTTTTCTCCTTTATTTGCCTTTTTATCCCCTCTATTTTCATTTTAGCTAAGTCAAGCAAAAGCTCCTACTCATTACTAGATCTTCAGGCAAGAGAAGAATGAAGTATTGGGAGAGAAGCGATTCTATGGAGGAAATAAAGCTCCAAGTTTGGTTGAGTAACATTGTAAAGCTCTTTACTTACAGTACAAACTCAAACAATTGCATCTTCCATATTCATTTTACAAGGGGATAATTTGTATATAGACTATAGAGAGAAGCGTATATTAGACCTAGAATCTGCCAAAATATTACGTCACAGAGCTGAGTAAGCTGCTCTTTTCCCCGTCTCCCAAGTATCAATTAATGATAGACCTTTTCGACGAACACCCGGGATTGTGGAAATTTTAATAAAATTTCTAGGTAGAGAGTTTTCTTGTACCATATTCGTATCAAGCAGCCAATTTTAGTCTAGGTGCAAAGTTTTACTATCTTAGCGCTTCTTTCATTGATTTTACCAGCGTTCAAAGTTTGCGATTTTATAAGGGCTGCGACTTTATAAGAGCTGCGACCAGTGGGGGTGAAAAGTTACACCCCAAGCCATACTTCACGGTCAAAGCTTTTAGAGAATTAAGAACTTTGAAAGCTCATAAAATCGATATTATTCAATTCAATTCAATTCAACTTTTTTCATAGCATACAATCCTAATAACAAGGTGCAAAATATTGTATACTTCACGACCCAAGAGAAGCAGAGCTTATGATTTCTTGGGCCGTTAAATAAAAATATAAAGTAAAATAAACCATTAGCAATAAGAGCAAATTAATTCTAAAATACACTATATACAATAAATATATTACAAATTCTAGGACAATGAAACTTGGCACCTAGGCTAATTTTTTTGTTGCTTTATATGATTTTCGCTTCGAAACTCTAGTATCGTGACGTTTTGGAAAATATCGATCTTGGCTGCCTTTCGTCGAAAAGGTCTATGGGGGAGGGGTATTTCTAAAGAAACCGTTTTGTGACATATATTTTGCTTGTGATTGTAGTTCATACAACAAACATATAATGACCAAGGGAATTAAATGATTGCCTGCAAATTTGACCAAGTGTCAGCTTATTTCGCTTATATTGTGCTGTATGAACCAGCTATTGCTTGAGGCGACTTAAGTAATCAAATTCGCTTTTAATGCGCTCTTCAAGCGAATTGTAACGTTCAGTCTTATATCTAAAAATTTTGGAGATATTTACAGTGCCTGGTATATCAAGTCGAGTGGAAAGACCTCGATTGGTATTGACATTTATACCACAGATTTGTCCAATCAGAATTTTCCCAGGATTTGTCCAATAGAACGGGCTTCCAAGCTCTCGGAAATCTCAGAAAAAGAAGACACAGGAAAAGCCATTTGGTTATCTGGTTCCCATCTGGGGTGCCTCTTTCTCAGAATTTCAAGTGACGCACCTCTGCCCCGCCCCTTTGTATTCGCGCCAAAATATGGCGGCAAATGGTTTCATTTGATCAACTTTTTCAGCAATGGCGGAGCAAGAATCGAATGATGCCTTTGCAGCTAGAATGGCAGATTATCAAAAACATAATCTTACAAAACAATATGTGAAATTTCTAATCTCTGATTTGTTACAATTGCCTACTTCGAAGCATGTACACCGTAAGCAGATTTGCCTTTTTGATGTTGTGTATGTTGGGCCTAGTTTAGAGACGTCTCTAAAGGAAATTCTGAGTGCTCAGTAGGGTACAACTTGATTGTTTTTCTAAGGCGACGCCCTAATTTCTTTTTGCCCTCTCGCCCCTTCTACATTGTTGGATGTGGATGTCTGGTTATGCAACTACTGCCAGCTCTTTATCCTTCTTGCTGGTTACCTTAGGGATGCATGCACTTACCCTTAACCACACACCTACACTTGCAGAGTAGGCACTCCTTGCAAACCCGAGTTTTTCAATAATAGAACAATTGGCTAACAATAGGATAGAACAAAATAAAAGGCCTCTTGCACACCCGAGATCTTGTTGAAAAAGGCCATACTCTTCAAATGGGAATCTAAATAAACCAAAACTATCCCTAACTTGTGTTATGGAAAAATCAATTCCCCTGCAATATTTTAATCAAGAGCCCGACCCATGAAGCATCACACTGATGGAGACCAACTTGTGGAAATGGAAATTGTAAATCTACAGAGATGATGAAGATGATAGAAAATCTTGTAAGAACATTTTCAAAAAATATATTTTGGCAGGAAATTTGGAGCTAAGAGAATTTACTGTCTATGCTATACTGTCTATGCTTACTATATGTAACAGAATGAAATTGAGCTCTGACCTGTGCCTATATTTTGTTTTATTCTAGATATATACAAATTATACAAATATCAAATTCTATCTGCTGAAGTTATGGGATATGTCGTCAGTGTTGATGTAAAAGAAAACAGAGCTGTGTATATTGGTAAGGAAGCATTGTTTTTCTTACCCCCCTATGTAGTTCTTTCATTGACCCCAGTGGCCAAATTTCAACCTAATACCTCCAGAAATTGAGGGTCACTGTGGTCAACTGTGTATCTTCTGTTTGATGATGATGATGATGATGATGATGATGATGATGACCCCCATTTTATTACCCCTCTTTGACAAACTGCCTGTTAATTTACCCTCTCAAATTTTTATTGAAGAGGAATGTTCATTAGAGAAGGGGGTGTGTTTTGGAGAGGTGGAATTTATTGGAGAGGAGGGCTCATTAGAGATGGGTGCTTATTAGAGAGAATGCAATCACTGAAGAATGGGTGCATATTCAAGGGGTGGAGATTATTGGAGAGGAAGTGCTACTTAGAGATGGGTGCTTATTAGAGAGAGGGCAATCACCAAAGAGGGTGTGCATATTTGAGAGGTGAAGCTTTTTGGAGAGAAGGTGCTAATTAGAGAAGGATTTGTTTTTGGGAAATCCATGAAGACGGGGTGCTGAATGAGGAGGTGGAGATTATTGAAGAGAGAATGCTTCCAGGAAAGGTGTTGGTTTTTAGAGAGAAAATCAGAGAGGAGACACCCTCTACTAGATGAGTCTGTCTTAATTAATTAATTAATTAACAGAGAAATCTGTATAATTAAAAGAAATATGTTATTTTATTTTAGTTGATGATGGTACTGGCATAATAACCTGCTGTAAATGGATTAGCAATGAAGTTGAAAGACAACTTTATGGTCATTTTGAACTAGGTAATCTTGTAATGGTGCATGGGAAAATCAATACTTTTAGAGGAGAGAGACAAATCAAAGTCGACAGTATGAGTATCTTTTCTGAATTTATATCTAGATTGCGTCAGTCATAATTTAATAAGACCCCGTTTACACGAGATCGGATCCAAAAGAGATCGGATCCATTTGGGACCGATCCCGTTTTTTGACGGGCGTTTACACGGGATCGGATCCAAAACTGTTCGCGTTTACACGGGATCGGATCCAAAAGGATCCGCTGAAATTTTCTTTGTGTTTACTTCGCACCAGAGGTGTTATCAACTAAAATGGCACCTGAAATTCGAAAATAACAGACGTGAGATAAGTCACAAGCCTTGCAAGGGCCTTGCTTTTGAGATATTTAAGTAAACGTTCAAACCAGGAGATGTTTCTACACAGTTGCTATGCCAATAGTTATCATTTTACTGCAAATTCAGCTTGATTTTATGCTGTAAAATTTTATTTTTCAATTTTGAAAAGCGATTGCTTCAAATTTGAGGCTGCAAACACCAAGATGAGCATGAAAGAACAGAAATATGTCTTTTTTGAGTCTGACAGCGAAGAAAACAAAGCTGATTTCAGTCTGCCATGTTAAAATGCCCTCGATTTTACATTTTTATTAACCTCGTTCCCTTTCCGGATACTTTTGGATCCGATCCAGCCCGTTTACACGAGACCTCAGTGGAATCAGAACCGTGCTGGATCGCTTCTGAAAGCGATCCCGAAAGTATACGGATAGCGGATCCAAAAGTATACGGATCCATCAGATCTCGTGTAAACGCAAGGCCTATCCGAATACTTTTGGGTTCGGATCCATTCGGATCCGATCCCGTGTAAACATAGTGGGTCTAAGATTCTTAAATAAACAATGCCCTCGAGGAGATAAGCTAGACTCACTACATAAGTCCCACTACTTCACTCGACGTTGTTGTTGCTGTTTTCTAGAATCGCTCTGTTGGAGTGACAAATCGAAATAAGGGGAGCGTAAACTTGAGACTCGTGTCGTGAGTCTAGAGATAAGCTGGAACTTGTATCCTTTTGTCCACTTCTACTTCAAATAAACGTGAATTTGAAGGAAAATTTGGTGCACTACCTCTCCTAAAGCTACTGCAGTCCAAGTTGTTGCACGTGGAGAGGATTCCCTTACTCAAGATGTTGACTATCTTCCATAAAAATGTCTGTTGAAGTAACAGAAAAGCAAGATTCAGAAATCTTCTTAAATAAGGTGAAGGTGAAATCGTGTTTTAGCGCCAGTCGCTGGGATCTCAGTAGTAGGTTAACTAATCGAGACCTCGACCCTGGCCGTGACGCTACCGTGGCTGGGCTCGAACACTGACCACACTGAGCTTCTGACACCAAAAGTCAGCTGGATTACACCACGACGCCACAGCTATAAATCGATAGACATTGCAGCGAAAACTCGATGTTTCCCGAATAATGGGATTTGTGACAGTGAAAACGGTAGATCTTGTAGACTCAAGAGTCTCAAGAGAAAGAATTTAGATCCCGTTTACACAGGAACGGATCCGAGCTGAGCTGATCCGTACAAAAAAGGTAAGGAAAGGCATTTCGTTTACATTAAAAGCACGGTAAAAGCATGGATCCGCTTTCTTTTCCGGAACTGGATCGTATCACTTTGCATTTTTGGGTACGCTAGATAAGTGAATCAATTACTGTACCTTTTTGGGTTCACTAGCCTGCGCCCAGACTCAAACTTATGAGATCAGTAGTCAGTAGATTTCACAAGTTTGAGTCTAAGCGCAGGCTAGGGTTCTCGAAGATGAATCGGGCGAACCCATTTGGATCTGTTCCCTATTCGTTTCCGTGTGAACTGCTGTGTTGCGTAGGGGCGGGGGGGGGGGGGGGTGGGAGCGAATCTACGACTTTTGTAATGAGTCTACCAAAGTACCAGAATAATAATTCCTGTCGCTCACTCACGCAACCGAGACTATCACCAAACGATCTCGATTTGGTCACCAAACCGAGATCGCTCAGAGTAGGACTCAAGAAAAGAAAAAAGCTATACAAGTTGTCAGCTCCCTAAAAATCGTTGGGTTACCATATCGTAACAGATTTAATTCCTGATCGTGAACAGCATGTGGCAAAACTATTCGAAGCGTGGGTTTTCAATTTTCTTTTACATATGCAAATTCAATAACAGCGAGATTCATTATAAGTGCAACATGAAAATTAAGATGCAAAGTGAGACAGCTGATTTTATTACCATAATGCGAATGTCTATATATAGTAACAGAGCAGCAGTCACGAATTTTGGAGCTTGAAAATCGAAAAACTGCATTTGAATTTGACCGGCTTACGTTATTGTTTCGTCAAGGCCTACTAAACTAGGAGACATGACGCACGAGACATAGTCGGGTGTGACATGTCCCTTCGATGTCTCCCAGCTTAGCCACCTCGGAAACTTTGTTGCGCGCGACAAAATTTGTAGCGAAAGACACGGAAATGTTTCGGGAGACAGCAGAAAGATTTCTTGTCTCCGCGACTCGGGGACATGTTTCTCGCTTGTCATTTGAATGTCGCGGATACAAGAAATGTTTCTGTTGTCTCCCAGAAACATTTGTGTGTCTCTTGCTACAAATTTTGTCGCGCACTACAAAGTTTCCAAGGTGGTTAAACTGGGAGACACTGAGGGGATATCAATGTCGCGCGCGATATTTCTCTTAGTTTAGTCAGGCCTTTAGACTCAAACGACCAAACATTGATTATCAGGCCCTGACCAAACGATCAGACACTGTTTGTTAAGCAGTTGAAACTTGCCTACCAGGCTATGCTTAAACGTTTGACCACATCGCAAACATTGCTTGGCAATTCGCTTAGCGAGTATTTCTAAAAAAATTTCAAAGAGCATTTTGTGCTTGTCAAAGCAAAATGTTCGTCGAACAATGTTTTGAAACGTAACCAAATGGTCAACATTTTGCCAGACAACCAAATTTCAAATGTTTGACAAATTAGTAGTTGATCGTTTGGCCAGGCATAAGAAAATAATATACATCTGACGAACCATGTCTTGGTATTTTTAGTATAAATACATTTTCTGCTGAGAACGACTTTGAGTAAGAAGCAAGTAGATGATGGGCCTTAATCCAATACTGATCATAGGTCTCCATATTTGCATTGTATCAGCTGACTTTCCACCCTGACCTGTCACCCTGTCATGATCTTTTTTTTAGAAGAAGGCAGTATCCGGTAGATTAGCATAGACTGATTGCGCATGTCCAAGTAACGGTTGTCGGATTATCAATCTCTTTCTCAACAATCTAGAATTCTTATCGTTAAATTTCATCAAGCAGTCTGCAGTAATCTTGAGATTGTCTCACTCCATTTGAAATTCCCTTCTCGTTATAATTTTCAATTATGAGATGCTCTTCAGATGCCGTTTTAGGTATTATTCCGTAGTCAATCAGCCGCTTTCGGCGTAAATGCCGCTCTAACCTTTTCAACGTTGCCTCTCGTTCCTCGCGGCTTATTTCGCATATCGCTTTTCGGCGTCCGCGTTCCTTGCAAGCCTCAAAATTTTCTTCTTCCTCTGATATCTCCGACGACCTGCTGTGTTTTCGTCTTCTCCAACTCCAACGAATAAAATTTATACAACAGCACATCATTAAGTTCTGCTTTTGTTATTTTTTTGTTCCCGAATGCCTAACAAGAACAAGGACAAAAATTATGCGATACAAGCAACATTTAACTTGTGAAGATATTGGTGATGATGATGATGATAATTACGATGATGATAATGATTGATGATGATGATGGTGGTGATTAGGATTATGATGTTGATGATGATGATGATTGATGGCGATGATTATGATGATGATGATGATAATTATGATGATGATAATGATTGATGATAATGATGATGGTGATTATGATTAAGACTATGATGGTGATTATGATTTGGATTGTGATTGTGATTGTGATTATGATTATGATTATGATTATGATAATGATAATTATGATAGTGATTATGATGACGATGATGCTTATGGTGATGATGATTATGATCATTATTATGATGATCATGATTACTATATGATTATGATGATGATGATGATGATGATGGTTATTATTATTATTATTATTATGACGATAATGATGATTGATGATGAGGAAGACAACGTCGATAACGATAATGATGATAATGATGATGATGATTCGATGGATATATCGACGGGCTTCGACCAACTGCAACGAAATTTTACATAACAGATGTGATGGATTATGATTCTGACGAACTACCTGTCATTGCAAGCTAAAAGCATAATTATCGCTAAAAAATGCACCTAAAATCTGAGCTAGATTTCCTGAAAACATCGAACCTGCAAAGAACAAGGAACTAGTTTTGAACTGTGATGTTTTTAAACTGACCTCTTTGGCTTTAAGGCTCTAACTATCTCTAAGTTAGAAAGATTCGTGTTTTCGATTTTAGATCTTTTAATATAGACCGTCGTTACTTTTTGATTTTCAATCAATATCTAGAATCATAAAGGCCATAAAGAGACACGCGAGATACGAAGATTACAGAGCTTTCAAAATACACTCTTTTTTTATAAGAATACTATAAATTTTGTCCAGCCTCAATATTCTTAAGAAATCTCCGTTTTGAGCCTAAATGTATTCTTAAAGTTTTCTTATTTTTTCAAACTTGATATGGCTTCAGGGGAACATAGTTAAATGAAAAATCATCCCATATGGTCGAGCGAAAGAAAAATTTAACTATTATAAGAATAAGAATGTTGTTAACAATCATGAAGTTTCGTTCCAACATTGGAAAACCAGCATCTGCTGAAAAATGAGACACAAATATGGGAACTGAGGCTGAGCAGAAATTCTTACATTATTCTTAAAAATAGGATGATTCTGAGCCTGAATATTCTTATAAACAACATTCTTATAAAAAAAGAGTATACACACCAGGCTGATATGTCTTACTGTCTTCTATATCAGAAGCTTTTCGAGATGTCTTTTGATAAAAGTAAGGGAAACGTCAGGGGTAATAAGGTAGTGAAAAATCAATCATAAAATAAGAAGCATCTAGGCTCAGGACAAAACAAACTGTTTTTATAGAAAAGCGTGTGCTTTAGAACACATACACTCTTTTTTTTTATAGCAAACTAAGATTTTTTTCAGTACTCAAAGTTTCTTAGTTTTTGGACAATTTTGGTACTGAAAGTTTCTTAGCAGTTTCTTAAGGATCAAATTTTTTAGTGCCAAAACAGGTAATTGACACTTTAATTTGAGAAATAGAAGAAACAATACAATTCACGTTTACATGAGCTGTTCTTTTTGTAAAAATAGACACTTGTGGTGTAACAGAAGTTCGTTTTTCGATGCTTTATTCAACTCTAAAGATTATTGAGACCTGCGAGTTTCTTATCATTTTGGGTCGAGTACTGAAAGTTTTCTTAACCAATATTGTTCTCAGTACTGAGTTTCTTATAAACGGGTTTCTTATAAAAAAAGAGTGTAAGTAAGTTACCTTTTCTGTGTATCAGCTTATAAACCAATAATCAATCATTCATGGTCATCATCTTCTGTTCAACTTTTTGATCAATCGATCGACTCTCGTGTCTTCATTCACTTTATGGGGATTCTCTGACTATAAATGGGCTACTATATCATTCTTGTATTTGCATTTATAACACCTGCTCATCATGAAACGGCTGTTTTTTCTCAATAATCGCATTGTTAGTTGGCATTACACTATTGGAGTTTTACTGGAAAACGACAGAAACACTCCATGTCTCTGCGACATGCAAATGACTCGGGGGACATGTTGCTCTCTTGTCACTCGCATGTTTAGCCACCTTGGGAGACACGCTAAATATAGTCGCGTGCGACAAGTCTCCTAGTTTAGCTATAGCTTTAGATCGTTGCTAAAGTAGGAGAAAAGTCGCGCGCGACATTGTCGAGTGTGACATGTCCCTTAGATGTCTCCCAGTTTAGCCACCTCAAAACGTTTTAGCGCGACAGAATTTGTAGCGAGACGCATGCAAATGTATCTTGGAGACAACAGAAACATTTCTTGTCTCCTCGACTCTGAGGTTATGTTGTTCGCTTGTCACTTGTATGTTTAGCCAACCATGGAGACATGCCAAATACAACCGTCGAACCGTTCAGAGACCTTGTCAAATGATAGGTTTTTTACATTCGTCCCACTCTTTCGAAACAGCTACATACAACCTCAACAACATCACTGCTTTCCTACTAACAACTACAACAACATAATTGCTGTTTTTAGTTTGACGAGGTGGTGGGGTGTGGAGGAGCGTATACTGTGACAAATGTAATATGTCTATGAGAGTGAACGTTATGCCGTGGCTAAACTAGGAGACATGTCGCGCGCTATATCGTCGCCCGCGACATGTCCCCTTGATGTCATCCTCAGAAACTTCCTAGCACGCGACAAAATTTGTAGCGAAAGACACGCAAATGTTTCTGTGAGACATGAAAAACATTTCTTGTCTCCTCGACTCGGGGGACATGTTGCTCGCTAGTTACTCGCATGTTTACCCACCCCTGGAGACAAGCCCAGTACAACGTCGCGTGCAACATGTCTTCTAGTTTAGCCACAGCTTTCCGATTCTTCAAACTAAATTCAGAAGTACGACACTGCAGTTTTCCTTTTCTTGGTGGCACATCCCCCATTTCCAAAATATGCATACGGTCCTCGGTTCAATGGACGTTTTGAACACACCAAGTTTTCTTTCAAAAATATCTGTAATTGTAGGATTGCACAGCCCGTTCGGAGGATCAGTGCTTCGTGCCTTCCTCGTGCGGTGTATTGTTTTGCGTTCCACGAAAAACTAGCCTACTCTCCACTTTCCAAGTTTCTGTCTTCCCTCAATCCTAGTTTAGAAAGCGCATTATGGGCGTGGCGAATAAAATTCAGCGTACAACACGAATGATGCGCTGTTAGAGCGCTTTCAACTACATGATGGATTCAGATAGCGTATTTAATTTAGAGCGCCTTAAATGAAAAGATATAACTTACTTATAATTCGCTTGGAGCAGCACATTATGAGCGCATTTAGTAATTTAAGTCGCCTCATAAAAATGGTTAGTTTATACAGAATATTATGAGCGAATCAAATCGACACTTAGACAGAGTTTTCGGCAATAATTTAATTCGCCGCGCCCATAATGCGCTGTCTTTGGCCTAACGAGTTGAGCGAGTTAGCGCTCTTGCGGAGCAAGCGTTGGAAAAATACCGCTTCGTCGTGATCGGCCTTCAACCCTCCTGTTTTTAAACTTTTGTTGGTTTGCATTGCTAAAGTTGTTTTTACTAACTTATTTTGTTTTTGCTGCTGAAATAACGTTGTTGGTTTGTGTGAATATTTGACGTGATTTGATCATGGATTTGATTCACAGTAAAAGGTGTTGTTATTTCTTCAAAAATAATCGCATATCGATAATTCGTTCTTAAAACTCGGTATTATGGTAATTATGTGGGACGTGAAACGCTGTTCTCCTGTAAACATCAGCTGCCCGCAATCACTGCCCGCAATCCGGCGAAACAGCGAAAGCAAAACAGCGTAATCCCGGCCTCATTCTAATGCAAAATCTCGTTTGGATGGCAACCGTAGCCATGGCAAAGTTTCTGACGTCATGAGATCATCTACCGGAAATTACCACATGGTATCAAGATTTTGAAACTTTCGCAGAAAGTTCCAGATGCACGCTTTTCGAAGTTTGAAAATTGGAGTGCCTCATAACAAAGCTCAAGTTTGAAGCAATTTTTAATTATAAAATCCTGAAAATGGCCAAGTGGGGAGAAGGAGATCCAAGATGGATTGTTGAAGAACGACCTGACTCGACAAATGTGAACAACTGGCACTGGTAGGCTTGTCATTTCTTAACATTTGTTTGGCATTTGCTGGAAATTATACTTTAGGCCCCTTTTCGGACTGCCCGGCCTAAGTGTATTAAATTATATCTATCGTTGTTGTAGGACTGAGAAAAATGCTACAGGCTGGTCGAAAGATTTGCTAAAAGAACTTCTCAAAGACGTAAAAGTGGAGAACGATACAGGTGAACTATGCAGCTTTTCATGATGGTTATTAATTAGAAAGAAAGAACAAGAGGGGGAGGGGGGTTTGCCATGCATTTTTAGAAGGGCATTTAAAAAATACCACAAAGACCCCTAATTCTTCATGCTGGTGAACATTGCTTTGTGTATCTCACATAGTTTCAGAGATAGCAAAAAAATGTTGACCCAATTTCGGCCTGGTGTTTCTTATAAAATTTATTCTTATAAGAAAATCATGTAATGGATCATTTTGGTATGACGTCACATGGCATTAAAATTTTTCAAAATCACATGATATCGAGTTTTCAATATGAAAATCGTTTAAAGCAGCCAAAACTTAGCCTAGGTACAAACTACAAAGTTCAGTGTCCTAGCGTCTGTGTTCTTAATTTTATGAGCATTCAAAGTTCCCGATTTCATAAAGGCTTTGACCACAAAAAATGAACTTGGGGAAACTTTTTACCCCACATGGTCAAAGCCCTTACAAAGTCGTGAACTTTGAATGCTCGTAAAATTGATTCCATAAGCGCTGAGATAGTAAAACTGTGCACCTAGACTAATTTTTGGGTGCTTTATACGATTTTCGCATCAAAAAGTTGATATCTTGCGATTTAAAGATTTATTCTACCGAAATCATCTATTGTTGCCTAATGGCAGTCTGGCATCAATTACACAATTTTTTTCTTTTTCAAAACTTTCAAAAGTAACCTTGATCCTCAATTTTCTAAATCTCTTTTGCAGGAAAATGGAAGGTAAAAGAGGTCGCAAAAATTAATGGGGAAGCATCTGCTAGGTATGTGTAGAGTATCAGCTGACAATTCCATCTAGCTTGGTCGTATTGCAATGTGTTACTGTTATTGAAATAAGAACCCTAGAGAGCTTAACTGGTTTGAGTGTTACTAGTTAAAAGGAGGGGAAAATCCACAAGGGATTTGTATCTCTAAGGGCATGGGGAAAGACACATCTCTACAGAGACCATATCTCTGATACTTCTGGCAAAAATTTTTGGAAATTCGAAATGATCTTCACCATACGCTAAATCAAATTTAGCATCTAAAACTTAGTCTTGTGGTGTAAAATTTCACTGCCATCCATAGTGATTGTGCTTTTGATTTTATGAGTCTGAAAGGTTCCCGATTCCATAAAGCATTTGACAGTTAAAGTGGTGTGGGGTAGAAATTTTTTTACGCCCAATGGTCAATGCTTTTATAAAATCATTAACTTTGAATGCTCAAAAAAATTGATAATAAAAGCATTAAGATAGTGAGAGTTTTGTGAATTGGATATCAAGAACTCTAAAGATCGAAATTACAGTATGAAAAGCAGAAAAATTGCAGCAATATCCTTTGAGTGGCTTTGATTTGGCTTTGTGTACAATTTCTGCTCTTCAAGGGTGATAACATCTATTATTCTTCTTATTTCAGCAACAGAAAAGCAAAACTTTTCTTCTTCTATGAATTCACAATCAAGCTAGAATGGGGTGGTAAGTATCCTGTATCAAAATTTCTGATTTGCTTAAACATATTTCATTATGAAATGGTTTGTAATTGGTCAGATAGAACTTTACTTGACTTTTTCCTGCAGTCTTGGCTTAATGGACTTGAATGATTTGATGTGGCTTGGCTTTGATTTCATTTGGCTTGATGTAACTTGACTTGAAATGAGGATATGTGAAGTGATGTGATTTGATATGACCTCCCTTCACTTCCCTTAACTTCGCTTCTCTTGATTTATCTTGTTCTGACTTGACTTAACTTTGGTTGACTTGACTCAACTTGACTTGCTTGAATTTGACCGGGCTTAATTTCATTTGACTTGTGTTGGCTCAACTTCACTTCAATTAGCTTAGCTTTGCTTGGCTTGACTTTTCTTGACTTTACTCCACTTTGCTTGACTTGACATGCCTTGACATGACTTGAATTGACTTGAATTGACATGACTCCACTTTGCTTGACTTGACCTGGCCTGACTTGACTTGACTTGACTTGACTCAACTCGGCTTGTCTTGACTTGACTTGACTTGACTTGACTTGACTCCAGCTGATTAAAATCTGCTCACTCATTTTCATTAGGTAATCTTAAAGATGACTTCACTAACCATAAAGGCTATATAGAAGTAACAAACTTGAGTGAAGAGAATGATCCAGAAGATTTAGATGTAAGTCCCGATACTTCATATAACTGACTCTGGAATTGGAATATCGACTGGCTTCTGCTAACGTTTTGATAGAAATGGGGCAAAAGAGGGTAACATAGGATTGTATTAGAGATAGACAGGTCTGTATTAGAGACAGACAGATTTTTATTAGAGGCAGACATAGGGGATGTAGTTACAGCTATATGTGAAGCCATTCTGGCCACTTCGAAGGTTCCAAAGGGTTCAGTTACACCCCTCAGAAGGGAAAAATATTGAATAATTAGAGAGAGGTCACTTATAATTTGAGAGAGATTACTGGTAATTGGAATTAGAAGACCTCATAAATCAGTTGGTTTAAAGTTCAAAAGTTTAAATTTTGAAAGAGACTTCCATTTTACCAGTTGCCAGGATACATTCCACAAATGGGCTTGGAGACGAGGCAAGCAAGACTTTTGGCGCGAATAGATTCAGATTTCCAAAATTTGTGTTTCTTGAAAATCATGGATTCTATTTTTGGAAGCATTCTGTTTTCGAAATCGGAAGGTTTTGGAGGTTAAGAAGAACATGCCCTAAGAATACCAAACTTTCTAGAGTGAATCAAAGAACTGTGAGTAATGAGAAGGAAAATATTTTGCTAGCTTGTCCAAAGATGTTTCTGCTACTGCTCGCAGTTCTGAAGTGTTGTACAACTCAAAGTATAAGTATAGGAACCAACAGAAAGTCACAAAAATAACTCTGGTAAACAGACTTTTCAATTAGCAAATCCCCCATGCTTAAACCTGCTCTTAAATTTCGCTTCTATTAGCTTAGCTTTTTACTTACCATTTTTTAGATAATTGTTTCATTGAATGGTGAAAAGGAAGGACACAGAGCAATGAAGGAGTTTGTTAGAAAGACTGCAGTCCCAATCGTTAGAGAGAAATGCGCAGTCTACATTAAAAAGTTAAAAGAAGGTTGGTAAAATGATACACCCTTAAACCACGGCTACACATGCAACTTTTTGCTTGAAATGCCAACACATTACAGCTGAACGTGTCCTGTCTTGGAAAATCCTGAGGTGACTACACCCTGCAGCAAAAATGCTGCGACTGAAGCTCTGCACCAATCTACTTAGGTGATATGAAGAATGGGTTCTAGAAAATTTTCAGAAATAGGTGAAAAAACTATGCAATGTATTGCGTCACCAATGCAAAACAACCAGCTACATATTGCAACATTATTGGCGACATGCAAAAAAATGTTGCAGAAAGTTCAAGGAAATCAATGTTCTTTGAACATATTTCCCAAGTTCATGGATAACGTCAATTTGAAGTTCGGTATCGTCTGCCTCTTCATTATAAAATTCGTATTTCCGTAGGTCCCAGAACATTTTTTTAGAAATCTATACCTGGCTACACGTGCGACTCTTAGTTTTTTGGGTTGCAGCAATTTCTGAGCATGTTCTGTCAGCATTTCAAGCAAAAAGTCGCACATATAGCTGCAGCTTTGAAATTACCTTTGCAGCGGAAACATACATTTTGATCTGCATCTAAGTAGACAATCTGCCTTAGTCGATTGTTTCAATCAGTTTCTGTCATTTATACTCCAAGGAGTGTCAAACATAAAGGCTCATAAGTATGTCCAGAGATAAATCTGTTGTTTCTCGCAATTTTGAAATTTCATACAACTCAAAAAACAATAAAATATGTGTGTGTGTGCTAGCCATGAGGTTACATGGGTTACATCTAGCCAGCTTTCCACTGGAGCTTACTTCTGACAATCCACCATCCACTGGCATATAGTTTTGCTCTTATGATGTTTTGGAAGACAAGATAAGAGTGAACCAATTGGCTATAGAAGTTAGCTTAGCAGCGTGCACCTGGCTAGTCTATATACTAATTTAGAAATACAGGTATTCAGAGTAAGTTTTCTCTTGCTTTCCGATTGCACTGGCATATAGTTTTGTTTTCATGATGTGTTAGAATGCAAGTTAAAAGCGAATCAATTGACTATAGAAGTTAGCTTAGCAGCGTGCACCTGGCTTGTCTATATACTAATTTAGAAATACATGTATTCCAAATAAGTTTTCTCTCGTTTTCCGATTGCACTGGCATATAGTTTTGTTTTCATGATGTGTTAGAATACAAGTTAAAAGCGAATCAATTGACTATAGGAATTAGCTTAGCAGTGGGCACCTGGCTGGTCTACATACTAATTTAGAAATACAGGTATTCAGAGTAAGTTTTCTCTTGCTTTTCGATTGCACTGGCATATAGTTTTGTTTTCATGATGTGTTAGAATACATGTTAAAAGCAAATTTATTGACTATAGGAGTTTGCTTAGCAGTGGGCACCTGGTTAGTCTATATACTAATTTAGAAGTTCATGTATTCTACACGAGTATTATCTTGTTTTACCATTGCACTAGCATATAGTTTTGTTTCCATGATGTGTTGGAATACAAGGTAAATGCGAACCAATTGTCTATAAGAGTTTGCTTAGCAGTGGGCACCTGGCTAGTCTATATACTAATTTAGAAATTCACGTGTTCTGCGTGAGTTTTGTCTTGTTTTTTCCCAATGCACTTGCATACAGTTTTGTTTTCATGATGTGTTAGAATACAAAGTAAAATCGAATCAATTGACTATAGGAGTTAGCTTAGCAGTGGGCACCTGGCTAGTCTATATACTAATTTAAGAAATACAGGTATTCTACACGAGTTTTATCTTGTTTTACCATTGCACTGGCAAATAGTTTTGGAAAACTTTTTGAAGTTCCTTGTTGCTGTTATAATACCCCCTGGTATGCAAATACATGCTATATTCAAACTGATTAATTCATTGAATCATTTATTTATTTTTCATATTTTCGTTTAGAATTTAGTAAAGGCATGATTCTACCAATCAAGAAAAACGAGAAAAATCAATCTAGCAATATTAAAGTAGAAAACATTTCCAAGGTAAGTATTGCACTATTTACTTTTTTGTTCCTGCTTTTTGTGGTTACTAATTTGTGTATTTATTTTTTTGTTATTTATTTGTTCATTTTCTTCCATCACTTATTAATTTTTATGTTTGTTTGATCAAACTTTTTATTTAACTTTTGTTTGTTTGTTTTAACTTTTTATTTTTTTATTTCTACTGTAATTCTTAAATTTGTTGATTGAGTCATTTCTTAGTATGCTTAGTCTGTATATTTGCATGCATATTTCTTACTTCTTTCTTGACGTATGTTTAATAGCTCTATCTTTATAACACTTCATATTATGCTTTTAGAATGATCGTCTTCAACAAGTTGAAAATAAATCGTGTACGTAAAATCTGAAGTTTCTTCCTTTGAAATAGAATTCTATAATTGTCAATACTGTAGATTTTCTGCAAATGTCGCTGTTTTAAAATTCTTAATAACCCTTCATCAATGACGATTTGTCTTTTATTCAAAGTGTCTTTGCGGTGTTTATCCCTAAAGTCTGGCTAAACTAGCAGTTGCGCACGACATTGTCACCTATGATATGTCTCATCTGTGTCTCCCAGTTTAGCCACCTTAGAAACTTTGTAGTGCACGACATAATCTGTAGCGAGAGACATCGAAATTTTCTACAAGACAACAGAATTATTTCTTGTCTCCCCAACTAGTGGGACATGTTGCTCGTTAGTCAATGGCATGTTTAGCCACACTGGGAAGCACGCCGAATACAGTGTCATGCACAACATATCTCCTTGTTTAGCCTTAGCTCTACGTATCCTCTTATTTACTTTTAGCCACTAAAAAAGAAGAAACTAAAGTTGTCAAAAAAATAGCAACGCTGTAGCAATGTCCGAAGGACGCTGATGATGATGATAATAACGATGAAGATGATGATAATAATGACGAAGATGACGAAGAAGACAAAATGATAAGAATGATGATTATGTTCATGGCTATGACGATGATGATGATGATGATGATAATGATGATGATGATAATGATGATGATGATACGTGGTCATGTTGAAGAGGACAATGATGATCACCGTCTTCAACATGATCATCATCGTCTTCAACACGATCATCATCTTCTTAAACAATGATGATCATTTTGAAGACGATGACTGGTGATGGTGATGATGATGATGATGATGATGATGATGGTGATCCATAATGATGATAATGCGAATGATGACATTGATGATCAGATGAACCTTTCCTGGAAGAATCCCAAAACTTTGAATCGAAAATCGAAATTCTGTAGTTACGTATACTGTACTAATCAATTCGAACTCATCGGTTAAACTGTGTATGTAACAAATGAGTCCGTTCAGTGCACCGAAGCCTGTAATCTTCGTTTCAAATGATGAATTAAATTCTAGAACCTTCAAAAGCTATCATAAGAATTCGCATACTATGCAGATGACTATATTCGATCATTAGTAGCACTTAGAAGAATTGATTGCCAACTTTGAGTCATTCATTTTCAGATGATTCTCGAAGCCGCAAACTGTTTTGCAAAAATTCTTCTGTTTAACTTGGCCACAATTTCTACTGCGTCACAATCTCCTCCTCTCTTCAGCACGAAAATATCTTATACCTGAGACGACTTCTAGAAACTTCTGACAATAACAACCCAATCAAATTGTATGAAAATATTTCAAAACAAAAAATCAAATCAAATTAGATTCGAGCAACATTTTGCAATATTGTAGTCAAACCTTTTTTTCTAAGCTCGACCGAGCCGGCTTTTTTGCGAGAAAATCATGGTGTCAAATTTTTAGTTTCGAAAATCTTGATGTTAGAATGTTCCTGCATAGTGGATCGAACTCACAACCCTTAGCCCAAAAATCAAGCGCATTATTCCACTGCGCAAGATGAAGATGATGATGATGATGACTTTGAAAAGGATGATAATGACCATAATGATCATGCTAAAGACGATCATGATGATGAATATAATGCTCGACGACGACGACAACGATGATGATGATCACGTTGAAGACGAAAATGATCATCATCGTCTTCAACATGATCATCATCTTCTTCACAATGATTGGTGATTTTGATGATGATGGTGTTGATGATAATGATCCATTATGATGATGTTTTGATTGTTGACAATGTGATCAGATGAATCTTTCCTGGAAGAATCCCAAAACTTTGAATCGAAAATAGAAAACCTCTAGTAACGTATATGTACTAATAAATTTGAACTCATAGGTTAAACTGTGTGACAAATAACTCCCTTCAGTGCACCGAAACCTGTAATCTTCGCTTCAAATGATGAATTTAATTCTAGAATCTCCAAAAGCTATCATAAGAATTCGCATACTATGCATATGACTATATTCGATAATTAGTAGCACTTTGAAGAGTTGATTGCCAACTTTGAACCATTTATTTTCAGATGATTCTCGAAGCCGCAAACTATTTTGAAAAAATTTCTTCTGTCTAACTTGGCAACAATTTCTACTGCGCCACAATCTCCTCCTCTCTTCACACGAAAATATCTTACATGTAAGAGGACTTCTAGAAACCTCTCAGAATAACAACCCAATCCAAAATTGTATAAAAATATTTCAAAATGAAAAATAAAATCAAATTAGATTTGAGCAACATTTTGCAAATTGTAGTCAAACCTCTTTTTGAAGCCCGACCGAGCCAGCTTTTTTGCGAGAAAATCTTGGTGTCAAATTTTTAGTTTCCTGCATCGTGGATCGAGCTCGCAACCCTTAGCGCAGCAAACAAGCGCATTATTCCACTGCGCTACAATAACAGTTCATACTAATTGATGTTTTTGGCAAGCAATTGCAATTTGTTAATTATGCCCACTAACGACAACACTTAACGGCGATTTCAAAGTTTAATTCCTATCATTTGTGGTTTATCTTTTGTTACGCGGTTTGGCAGGAAAAAGCGTCTATATGCCTACCTACCTATTTATACATGCGTTCCACAGGACACCCTCTTAATATGTCCTTCGGACATAAAAAGGTCTCTCACCAAAATAAGCCGAAAACTATGTAAAAAAACATCTATAAATACCAAAAAATGATGCTACATGAGATATTGTATCTTGCCTGACAGTTATCAATGAAGTTCTTTTGCATTTCCTTTCTAAGGATATCTGCTTGCGGAATCTACATCTTGTTTTTATGCCTAGGCCAAAATTGCCAGTATTTTGGCAGATTTCGTGGCCGGTACCAGGGCCAAAATCGATTTGACGGTTGAGATTCGAGGAAATTCGATTTGGGGCTTGGGGATGAGGTTGGGCATTAACGGGCCACCAGAATTAGCAGTATTAAGGGGTTGGCCGTATTAACTGTATTAATAGACTGCTTTAGCAACTAGCAACAGGACGCAACCACCTATGAGAATGTCATCTTTCCAAGAAGGTGCTACAGTTTTTTGATCAAAATTTTAATTTAAGATTGAAGGTTGGCGACGCATAAAACTGGCATACTAAAACCAAAGTGTGAGGCTAGCTAAAGAAAAAATCTTTTAAAAAAGTTTTTGGCCCGGAAAATTTGCCATACATGCTGATCCAACCTCATCAATACGACCAAATTTGGTTGCTCGTTGGTGCCCGTATTAAGGGGTTCCATTGTAGCTGGTTTTTTAATTCTTGACTAAAGAGCATGTTTTTTGCTGCCCGCAGATTCCTGAGAAGAAAATTGCGCAAAAATGGAGATTCTCAAATTGGCCTGAAGGTGAATATTAAAGAAAAAAAAACTTGCTTCCATTTCCAATTCCAATTCCAATTTTCATTGACTGATTGACGGAGTGATCCTATGATGGGAGTGATTGACCGATTGATTCAAGGCAACAAGAAAAAACGCGTTTAATGGCTTTCCTATGATTTGTTAACTATAAAAATTTCCAACAGTAGGTTGATCGGTGACGTTGGCGACATCTGTTCCAATTAGAATTATCCTTGAGATTTTGATTTGAACTCATTACAACTGTCCTGATCCTTCTCGTTCACAGTCGGCACAGCCGTAATTATGGGAAGCAAGTAGACTTATTACGTGAGTTGTTAGATAATTTCCGCTCCTCCACCACCTCGACATCCCGCTACAACCATCAGTTTGAGCGATCTCATTCTAGTGGTAGCCTCGGTTTCATGAGCAAGAACTGGAACTGCGCAGACTGTCACCAATGCTCTTACGATCTTATGGGAATCAGGCTTTACAGTTTATTGATTATAATCACGATGTTGATTATAAACATGATTCGTTGATTTCTCAATTGATTGAATCACTCATTTTATGTTGTCCTTCCATAGGATTGTATTCCAATGTAACGATGACATTAACTCAAAAGGAAGATGGTACCTTACTCGAGCTTAAACAAACCGGCATTCCGGATAATGACATTGAAAGAACCGAATCCGGTTGGAAAAGATATTTCTGGGAAAGCATTAAACAGACTTTTGGTTTTGGTGCGAGACTTTTCTAGAAAAAAATCAAAAAAACAAAGTCCAGATCATAATCATTACTGGGTTGCAGTTGCAGATCTTGATTGACGGAGAGTTTCCTTGATGTAAGCGTGTAGTTTAAACAATTCTTTTCTTGAAGAGGAACTTTTAAGTTTTGCTTTTATTTATACTGACTGTTAAGGCTTTTATTGTCGAAGTTAGTATCTCCATTTTTGGAAATTTTTGTGGCCCATCAAACCGCTTTACAGGGATATAATGGCAGGAAACACATTTTCGCAGTTTGATCCATTTTTATTCTTCTCACTTGTCAGAATTGGCCACAAAAGACACTTAGTTAACTGAATATTGCCATAATTTTCATCTCGTAACTACTCTGGTAACTTCTTATCTCGTAACATCTCTCTCTCGTAAATTCCTTTTATGTAACGTCTGTCGTTGCTTCTGCTCTCGTAACTTCTTATCTGGTAACTTCTCATCTAGTAACTTCTCATCTCCTTATTTCTGCTCTCGTAACTTCAGCTCCGTAAGTTCTTCTCTCGTAGCTTCTCTCGTAACGTCTTCTCTCGTAATGCCGTCTATCGTAACTTCTCTCGTAACTTCCCCTCTCGTAACTTCTTCTCTCGGAACTTCTTCTCTCGTAACGTCTTCTCTCGTAACTTCTGCTCTCGTAACGTCTTCTCTCGTAACTTCTGCTCTCGTAACTTCACCTCTCGTAACTTCTTCCCTCGTAACTTCTTTCGTAACTTCCATCTGAACTTCCATATCCTTGGGGTCCGTGATAAAAGGGTTCTTTTTTCTAAATCTGTTCCCCAAGGGTGGCGCGAAATTTTTTTAGTTAAACTAAGGAGAGGTTCGAATTATGGACACTTTTGGGTTCTTGGTCCTTACCAAACCATCGAACGCTGTTAGGCCCTTTGCACACTAGACCTAAAATTCTGCCAAAATTCTACCAAACAGTGGGGCGCATTTGCTAATTATTGAGTTCCGACCATAAATTCCTGATGCCCTGAAATAGTCTCTATCAATCATTTCGACTTCTGATGACAGACTCGATAGGGTTCACCGTAACGTCTGAGAAGGATTCTTTCTTTCTTTCACCCTCAATGGAGGGGGGCTTTGGGATTTCACGGGTTGCGGGTTTGGCCGATTTCGGCCTCGGGTTTTCGGGTTTTCTTAAAAAATCGTGCGGGTTTTCGCGTCAAGTTTATTTAACGGGCAACGGGTTTTGCCATTTTTCTAGTCCGGGTTTCGGGTATTGTAGTAAAAATGTGCAGGTTTTCGGGTTTTCAACCTGAAAAAGTGTGCCAATGGGTAAACTTCTAAAAACAGTTGTCGAAACTAAGGTCATCCGGGTTTTCGGGTTTGTCCCAATTTTCTTCCGGGTTTTCGGGTTTTGATACCCCCCAAAGTCCCCCTCTCAATGCACCATCAACTTGAATTATATTCATTTTGAAATTGCCTATTTTCGACATTTAGTGAATAACATGAATTAAATTTAAGAATCTGGGTTCTCCGACTTTAGCTCTTCAGAATATTGTTGAATAAAGAACCTTAATGCCGCTTGTTGCATTTGTAAAAGTGATAGTCTAACATATGCAGATAATACCAACATCATTCTTTGCATTCTGCCCTGGCCGCTTTGCTCCAGCAAATAGAAAACAATCATAAAAAGCATGAAAACTCTTCATCCGACATCTTGTTTCGAGAACGAATGAAAAAAGCAAGAAAATTTCGCTTCAGGTCAAGAAATTAATCCGTGATGACATTTGGCAGAAATAAGGGCAGCTCGGGAGCTGCCCATATTTAATTAGTCGGCCTGTTTCATCCTTACTAGAATTTATGGATAGTAGAAAATGCAAAAAAGTCCTTGCACACTAGGAAAAAAGGTGTTAATTTGTTAATCCTTACTAAAATTTGGAAAAGTACTCTAGTGTGCAAAGGCCCTTAGAATAAAATTTGAAATTCGCTGTTCTAACAATTTGGACCACCTCGCAAAACATGTGGTTAAAAAATATTCTGTTAAAAGTGCTAGTAAATAATTGTTCTTCAAAAGTACTGTTTCTCACTATAACTTTGGACTGGTTATCGTGCCAGTTGCGTCCTGATTTGACGGGAGGATGCTCAATTCGTCCTAGGCGAAAACAGACGAGTTTGTTGTTTTATTGCGAAAAAGGCAAATAAGAAATAAAGCGTCGTTTCTGGATTACAGATGAAAAGATCAACAGTTGGCTGACAGTTGAACATGTCCCGCGTTGCCCGCAGAATAAAGCACCAGCTAACTAACATGAAATTGACGACCACATGTATTTACTTACAACTCAAATTTAGGCCATCTGGCTGACCGTTTTACTTCTTTCATTGTTTTATTTAAAAACTTTACGAATTATACTTTCGAAAGCCGAACTCGAAACTCGTAAAATGAGAACTTCGACGTTTATATTATGTTTATTTTTCATCGCTTTCCTCGGGTTTTGCATGGTTTTTCTCATGAAGAACAAAGACTATTTTTCAAGCTTCGATTTCACATATGCGCCGGTAAGTAAACTTAAAATTTTGAATACAATTTTCTACCAAGAAAAACTAAACGAAATAACTTCATATTTTACTGTCTAAAAGGGGTATTTAAGGAATTTAATTTAAGACTGAACAAATGCTCGCTAAAGTTCCTAGCTTAGGGAAACCTTCTGCTTTCGAGAGCACTGGGAATGGGAAAGATCAAAAGCTTTCCTTTGAGGGCTGATTTTAGCGATCACAATCTGTGAAGAAAGAAAAGCTCGGCGGAGCTACAGTTGACTTCCGCTATCTCGAACTCTCAAGGGACACTGGAATTTGTTCGAGATAGCGAATGTTCGAAATAACGGATGCCCCATATAAATATAAGAAATTATAGTTTATAAGTCAGAAAAGGAACCCCTATTAACATGCAGGGTTACTGATCCAAAATTTCGTCAAACAAGTCAGTTATTTTTTACATAGGAGTCAAAGCTCTACTTTCTGCCAGGAATTCCCTGTCAAGCTTCTGTACCGATTTCTTTATGAACAAATCATCATCGATCAAGCTGTTTATTTCGATAGCAGCACGGTAAGACTCTCATACTGGCAACCCATCTAAGTTTCTGAGCTTCATCTATTGTATACATGGGCAGCATATCACGTAGCTGCTGCCATTCCTGCTAGGCGAACTTATGCATATTTTCAGCCTGTCTCTTTATCCACTTCAGCAGAAAATTTGGCAAAGTCCGAGATAAAGAGCAGGTTTTCCTCCATGGGAAATCGAAAATGTTTCGAGACAGCGAATGTTCGAGATCGAGATAACGGGGTTCGCGAGATAGCGGATGATTTTTCTATACAAACCCTTATACCAAAACGAGGGGAAATGGAAAATCGTTCGAGATAGCGAATGTTCGAATTGGAGCTTTATAAATTTACCGCGTGTGCTAGGGCCTCCTACAGCATACTAACAAGGGGGGCCTGTCCCCCTTCCCTTCTATTGTTTTCGAGAATACCTTTTTAAAAAAGTAATAGAATTCCCGTCCTGTCAAGGTCACTCTTAGAAGCAGAATTTTGTTTTGAAGTCTAACTACACGTTTTTTATTCTATAAGAAAGTTTTTTTTTGGACAGTATTGAAACTTTCTTAGACATTTCATGTTTTGTTGAGTACCAAAACTTTCTTGCGACTTTCTTAGCAAAAATTTTAGAATGCAGTATTTCTGCGAATGCACAGTTTAAGGCACTGTATACATTGCACGAATACCACGTTTTTCATTGAAAATAGCCATAAGACTCGTTTAATAGTAAGATGAACGACCGAACAGAAGAGCAAAAATAAGATACAGAACATTAAGGGTGAAAATTTACAACAGAACTCTCTTAAGTTTCAAAGAATCCAGTATTAAACTTTCTTACGTTTTTAAGATGCTGAGCACTACTTTCTTATAAACGACTTTGTTATCAAAATAAAACGTGTAACAGACTAAAGGTTAAGGATTCAGTTGATTTCGGTGAACTGAGCTAGCCCCCTGATTTTCTCTATTTTTAAAGGCTCTTTTCAACTAGGCGATAGATCCCGTGAGATTCAAACCCCCTCAAACCCCATTAAATTCGGTTTACCTACTTTTTCAGCGGACTGACGATATTGAACAAGACGACAGCATGCTACAACAAATTGAAGACACAGAGTGCAAGTTTGGCTTTGGATTTTTACGCAAGTAAGTTTCTTACTTTCTGTCAGAACTTAGAGCACGTTTGAATTGGGTGTTTTCGCAATAGACCATTTCAACTAAGAGCCTCGTTGTCAAAAAAATTGAAAATTAGGTCACAGAGAAATTGCGACTTCAGATTCGAATTCAGTACCTTCCTTTTAGTGTTGCGGTAAATTTTTACGCTTCTATTCCTTACGATGTTGATTCTATAGCGATTAAAAGTTTGAAAATTTAAAAGGGTTTTGACCGTGTAAAATGATTGAGGGTGTAAAATCTCACCCTCAGCGATTTTTCACGGTCAAATCCTTTATAGAATATCAAACTTTTAACACCTATTAAATCAATATCTTAAGGACTAGAAGCATAAAACTTTGCCTTAACACTAAAAAGAAGGTGCTGAATTCGAATCTGAAAACGAAATTTCTCTATAATCTAATTTTCAATTTTTTGGAAAACGAGGCCCTTAGTTGAAATGGTCTAGACCTATTGTCTCTGTTTCAGATTAATTATGCAAGATCCAAAGCCGAAATCGAAAGTTGGTTTTCCCAACGCAGTTTCTGAGAGACCGATATCTGGCGCTTTGATTCAAGGTTCAATGTGTATCGATAGTATGGATGGCGTTGATGGTGATCGTGTCAGTTTGGGTGTATGTCATGGACAAGGAAGAAACCAGGTTAGCATTTTGTTTTATTTTACGCGGGAAAGCGCGAGAGTCCTGAGTGCGTGGGGGAATATTTCAAACCGAAGAGTCCTTATGGGATTGTTTCAGACCGTTACAGATGCTACTAAATTCGCGGATGAATACGGTATGAAATGATGATGCTAATGAATACTGTATGAAGTGAAGATGCTAATTAATAAGGTATGAAATGAAGATGATAATGAATACGGTATGAAATGAAGTTACTAATAAATAAGGAATGAAATGAAGATTCTAATGAATACTGTATGAAATAAAGAGGCTAATGAATGTGGTATGAAGTGAAGATGCTAACGAATATTGATTAAATGAAGGTGCTAATGAATACGATATGAAATAAAATTCTAATTAATGTGGTATGAAATGAAGATGCTTATTACACTTTTTTTTAATAAGCAACCGCTCAATAAGCAACTTGGGCTGAACTGACCTTAACATTAAGCAACTTGAGGGCTCAATTGAATTACTGTAAGCAACTAAGAAGTCAAGCTTATTCTCTTTTTTTGTGTTAGGAAATTGTTCTTCGTTCTGATGTTTTGCATGTTGAAGTTCGTTAGCTAACGTTTTTCCACTTACTGTCTTCCAAAAGTCATGTTTTAGGCCTAACAGATGACGATTTTTGACCCGCGAAGTCAGAGGTGGTTAGTAGGTACAAAAAATGTTAATCAACGTTTAAGCAACTTTGAGGGCTGAAATGTCTAAAATTTTAAACAACTTTGAGGGCTGGACGAAAGTCAAGTTGCTTATTAAAAAAAGTGTAATACGGTATGAAATAAAGATCCTAATGAATGTGGTATGCATTTACGATCAACGTATCCACGTTCAACGATTTATCCCTATATTTTGCTTTTTTCAAAGGAATGGACTTTGACAAAGGACAATAAAATTCGAAGCGAAGGTCGTGGCTATTTATGTCTTGCTTGGAATCTCAAGAAAACAGACAGTTTATTCCTTCAGCGATGTAACTCAACTATTCCCAAACAAGTAAGGAAATTTTTTTCTAACGCTTTTGTTTTTATATTTTCTAGTGCACCTTCGGGGGAACAAGGGTGCGCAAAGCTCGTTTCGCCACCCGCACTCCGCGATCCCTGGGCAGAACCTTCGGGCAACATCACCATCTAAGGGCTTACAATTTGGGGTGACAGCTATGATCAATGTACCGGTCTACTGGCCGTTTTTGCAAGCCTACCGGTCAGTATTCGTGACAATGTACCGATGTACGGTTTTTCAAGTATGCACATGTTATGGCTTTGACTTTTAAAGTGTACCATGTACCGGATTGCGTTTGTGCCGTACTGGGCCGATTTTTAGCCTCTTGTACCGTGTACCGGGTCCTCTGTACCGGCTTACCAGGAAGCTGTCACCCCCACCTCCCTTTAAAACTTTCACTTAAAATCAGGTGATCTCATTCGAATAAGCACTGGATAAAAGGGAGATAATAAGAACAGCACCTCTCTCTCTAGGTTTAGGAGGTTCTAGGTTTTGGAACTAAATCATTCTTTCTCAAGAGAGGGAGCTCGTTCGACAGAGATACTAACTTAAATTCTGCTTATATTTAAATGTCATTTCAAAATTTAATCACTTTGAAATTAGGACTTCTAAAAATTAAATTTTAAGCAAAATTAAAGAAAAGAAAACGTCGATTTTAATATCTGTCTTTTCTTTAATAGAAATGGTTATTTAATGTTGCAAAAGGGACATTCATAGCCGCAGCGAATCCAAAATTTTGCGTCCAAAATATTCGCACCAGAGTTTTACTTACAAAATGCAACCCAAACATATTAAATCAAAAGTGGAATTTCATAATGACTGAAGTATTAAATATAAAACTACAAGCTCAAAATCATGACTAAACATGGAATATAAATATCGATAAACTTGTGATACAAAATGGAATTTAACAAGCAGTCTCTAGATAAAGTTCATAAGTTCTGACGCCATCTTTGATGAATTCAATGAAAATGGCATGTTTTAAACCACGTGGTACATTTCCATTGTGAAATGATGGGTTCTGATTGGCTCATGGCTCAGGCTTCAACAGAAGGCCTGAAGACTGTTGGATGGCCAGAAAGGACTCCGTTATAAAATTGTAAATAAAGTTCTAGATTAAAATTATTTATAAAAAATGTTCACTCTAACTAATTATCCGTTTATTTTCCATTTCTGAGTGTTTGAAGACCGGTCGCATTTCCTGACAGATAGTCCAGTGGCATCTTCGGAGTCCAAACAAAATTTCGTTCCAGAAAGTATTAAGGATTCGCTTTCATATTCCCAGCGCTGAAAGTAACAAAAAATCAGCAAACTTGCGAGGCTTGGACACACTCTTTGATGTAAGAACTAGTATATATTTGGACTGAAATTGGCTAAAGTATTTTCCTGTTTTCAAGCTAGAAATGTTCTTTTATCTAATGTCAATTCATCCGTTTCTACTTTCTTAGGCCCTCACTGTTTAATAAATTTTTGCCAAATGCAAAGCCCCCCGGGCCCGGGCGGTTACTTCATTGTTCGACATACTAGACGTGCCGCCCAGGTTTTCCAAACCATCCATGTCTACCATTAGCTATCCCTGCTGACCCATGTATAGAAAAACCGTGAAATTTATTACCCATTTATAACAATATCTCAAATTTAAGGGCTCATTTTAAGCTCCGTTTAGCACCTGAGGTAACCCTTAATATTGTGCAAAGGCTTTTGTGCTAATAACAAGACGCATTTAACCGATTTCCACCATTAAGTTGACTCTAAATAAAGAAAATAATAGTCAGGTCTTCTAAAGTAACCCATTTCAAAGAATGTACGGTAAGATTAGACTACCCATGTTTAGAAATTCTTTACGGAAAACCAACCCATATATAGGAAAATTGTGAATGGATAAAACTACCCATTTGGGTGGCACGTCTAGTATACTGAACAATGGAAGTACACCCCCGGGGCAAGGGCTATTATTTCAAATATCTGTACAAAAGGTACATAAATCCGAAAGTAGTAGTTTGTTTCCTCATTTTTAAATGAAAAAGAGAAGAAAATAAAGAATAGTAAAATGAAATACTAAGTAACCTACTTGCTCGTCTACTTTGATATCACATTCTTGCAAAAGGACAAAATTGAGTCCATCTCGCTTGGACGGTCCTTGGATGCATACATTGTTATTTTTTAGTAAATTCTTCTTCGTGAAAAACCAGTACTATATAAAAAAAACAAATACACAAATCAATAAATTTTGCAACAAGGAAAAAGACTGATAAAAATTGTGGTCAATTTAAAAATGTATTTCAAGGGATTTGGAATGTGTCCCACACGTTGGTCAAATGTTGTCCCAATGCACGGTTTGCTAGCTGTGAATGACCCCAACTCTGTGTCCCACAGACGTCCGCGACTATTGGAGACCATTCCCTATATAATAAAAGAAAAGAAATCGTGTCTATTTTGATGATGCGTCCCCATCTATTTTGAAGAAGTTTTTCTGGAAAGGGCCCAGACGGTCGGGGATTTTTAAAACAAGTGTGAACTTGAAATTCATGTTGTCTGCGACATTGGGGATCCCCTTCTATCTTGTTGCCAAACAAACATCTGCAGAATTGTGATGAAGTGAACATGGAGGAATTCTCGACGATCGCAGACCAAATAACATTATGTTCCGATAATCTCCGGGTAAATGTGAACATAATAGTCAGAAGCATCGTAAGGAACCCCGAAAGTCGTGTCTCGGGAACTTCCCTGACTCTTACGATTTTCGCGACGAGTGTGAACCAGGCTTTCATTCCATAGAGCTTTCACAATTTCACTTTTCGAAATGTTCTACTTATTTCTTATTATGAAGAACTAAACTAATTTTTATCGAAACATAACTTACACAAAACTACTATACATTTTTCTTTCCAAAACAAAATTTAAGAGAAAAATAGCCAAAAAACAAACGGAAGATTTTCCCAAACTTTTCTGCCTGTTTACGGATGATAACGTGTTTCTTGGAAACAAGGTATGAAATGTATTTTTCGGAACCAGGAAGTTAAGTTTTCAGATGACAGATGATGTCAAATGGCCCGATCAATGCACAAGCACAGCATCTAGGCACGTAGCCAGAGTCAGGAAAAAGTTACGGTCACACGGTCATTGACCGGAGGAAGGTCAGTTAGAACAAAGGAAAATCTTTTTCCACACCCAAAGCACGCCTGTTTTTCATTGTTTACTAGTGAGGAAGATATGCAGCTACTTGTATTTTTGTCTGGAGGAAGGTTGAACACTCTGGATTCTGCACGTAGCGGTCAATCTCTGACAACTTTTTGCTAGAGGAAGTTTTTAGTTCACTTGTCTATTGTTATTGTTGTTACCTGGTGGCGGAAACACGAAAAAGGGACATTACTGTTCTCAGTATCCATTAGTTCCAGCTTACACATGGCTGATTTGTCTATGTAATTACAGATTCTTTGCAAATTAGCCCCACCCCCTACCTCTAGCCATACCCCTAACCCTCAACCCAAGAAATCGCAGATGATGGTTTTTGCTTAGGTGTGACTTCTCTTTCTTGTCTTTCTCTGGCCTCTTTTTCTCGTCTTTTGTGATAAATAACTATCATGCCCTGTCTCTCACTGTTCAATCATAAATCAGCCACGGAAGTTTTTAGATAAAAATATTCCGGTAACTTCTCGGAACATTTTAAGAGCGAAAAAAACATCCGTTTCCTTGAGGTCAAATTGACAGAAGGTTCCAGAATTTGTGTCAGATGACCAAAGTGGACACGTATAAAAGCCCAGGCTGCGAATCCCATACGCACTCAAGAAGCTTTCTTGCAAGTTCTCAACACAGACGTCGTAATATAATAATCTCGGATTTCAAAGTTGTTCTTAATTTCACAAGGTACGTATGACTCTTTCATCTTTATGGCGTATCCTTTAAGTCTCTTGTATGCTTATCCTGTTTTTCATGGTTTCGCAGACATGCAGGACACATTTTTTTCTCATTTTTCGTGTATTTGCCAACGCAGCCTGAAGGTTTTAGCAGACTCCACGGAGACCTTCAAGAAAGACTTACACGCTTTTTATTTGTAAAGAACCTAGCTCTAGATCTAGTTCTTAAAGTTCCTATTGTTTGGCCCCTTTTACTTGAATTGGAGTTATCAAAAACTTCCTTGTTGCGATAGATGTTTCTGCTGTTTCTTGCAATTTTGAAACTTTGTACTACATAAAGAATATTAAAACGTTCCTTGATAGTTACATAATTTTAACTGCATGTTTAGTACCAGGAGTATCATAGGGTGTAGCTATCTTGTATGTTAGCAAAGCTGGAAACCATTCAAGAAAACATTTGATACATGCGTAGCATAAAATTTTTGCGAGTTTTGATTGCAAATGATTGGAACCGGCTTTCGGCCTTCTACAGGTAGGTTCCTTATAAATTGGTTCTTTATAAAAATTATTTTCTTGGAATTGCGATGATTAATCCAGTCATGTCTGGGGCTGTTGTAGTTTATTTCCACTCTAATGGACAACGTTGCCGCCAAATTTCGCTACATAGTCGCTCATCTGACATTACTGCGATAAAACGAAGCCATCTTATCCGGTCATTTATACTCTGAGGAGTGTCAGACGAAAAACGCTTTAAATTATGACCAAATATGCTTCCGATCTATTTCGCTATCCGCAACCTGTACTTGTGTGTACTGTTAGCAACGCAGTAGACGTAAACTCTAACCACAGTTGGTTCAAAGATCTGTCTGCCTTTTCGTAATTCTGAAATTTTGTAAAACTAAATCATTATGTATTCTTTTCCTTGTTTATATTCAAAATCCACACCTTTGATCTAAATAATTCTTTTTCACTACTCAGTGATCATGGCTAAGCTTGCAGTGACCCTCCTGATTGGGACAATTGCATTCATTCTGTTTGCAACACAACCAACCCCAGCTGCAGGGGGTACCATCAGTGGTTGTTGGACCACATGGAGCAGATGCACCCGCTGGAGCTCAGCTGGGACAGGCATTCTATGGCAGTCTTGCCCAGACAGATGCAAGTGCTTGGGGTATGGTGGAGGAACATGCAGAAAAGTGAAATCTCTCTGTCCATGGTCTTCAAAGGCATGGTCATGCCGTTGCTATGGAAGAAATACTGGAAGAAAAGCTTGGTGGTGTGGATTCTAAATAAAACCACAGATGCCAAAAATGATGATTTAACCTAGAGGAACTTTAGTAGCTTACGTGGCTGGCTGACTGATATTATGCGTAGTTATATTGAGGCAATAGTCTGAATATGAAAACATGAACTTTCATGAAGCATGTGATGTTTTCTGTGGATATATGTCTTCCTCACCTGATTCCTTCCAAGTCCATGGCATTTAAAAAGACCAACTCTCTCTCCTTGCTTATGTTCTAAAGTATCCAAACACATTTCACCTTGTTTTACCTCACTAAAAGAACAAATGTGAGAATAATGATGATGATGATGATTTTGATTACTATGAAGATGATGATGATGATGATGATGATGATGTTGATGATAATGATGATGAAGATAATGAAGAAGATGCAAATGGTGCTGGTGGTTGTGATGATGAAGAAGACTATAATGTTGATCATGGTAATAGTCATGGTAATGATCACAATGATGATAATGATTATGAAGATTATCATTATGATTCTGGTGGTGCAGATGATATGGTGGTTATGATGATGTTGATGAAAGTGGTGGTGATGATTATTATGATTATGATGATGATGATGATTATGATTGTGATTACGATGATAATGATGATGATGACAAAGAAGATGAAGGTGATGATGGTGGTGGAGATGATTATGATGATGATGATGACAAAGAAGATGATGATGATGATGATGATGATGATGTCGATGATAATGATGATGAAGATAATGAAGAAGATGCAAATGGTGCTGGTGGTTGTGATGATGATGAAGACTGAAATGTTGATCATGGTAATGGTCATGGAAATGATCACAATGACGATAATGATTATGAAGATTATCATTATGATTCTGGTGGTGCAGGTGATGATATGGAGGGTATGATGATGTTGATGAAAGTGGTGGTGATGATTATTATGATTATGATTATGATGATGATTATGATTATGATGATAATGATGGTGATGATGATAACAAAGATGATGGAGATGATGGTGGTAGGGATGATTATGCTGATGATGATGATGAAGACTACAATGAGGATCATGGTAATGATCATAATAATGATGATGATTATGGCAATCATCATTATGATAGTGATGATGCAGGTGATTACAAGCGTGATTATGATGAAGATGATGAGGGTGATGATAATGAAGATAATGATTATGATGATGACAATAATTGTGCATATGATGATGATTAAGACTACAATAATGATTATGATCATGGTAATTATCATAATGGTGATAATTATTATGATGGCAATGATTATGAGGACGATCATGATGATGCAGGTGATGCATGATAATGGTGATTATGATGATGATCAATGATAATGATTCTTAGAGCAATGATTATCATGATGAAGCCTTACCCTTTAAACTTCGGCTCATCATTTTCAATCTCTTTCTGCACATCAGTTGGCTCTCCTTTAATTACAGCATCTTTATGCATATCATCATCGTTAGCTTCTTTCTTCTCTGTTTTTGTCTGTTCTCCCTGCTTTTCGTTTTCTTTTTCACTTCCTTGCTGTCTATCTTCATTCTCTAGCTTGCTCTTAGCTCTTTAACAAAAACATTCGCATTTAGGAGTTTGTCATAGAAAACGAAAAATTTATCTCTAGGTATGGCTCTAAAAATACAACTCCCAAAGTGTGAAATGTGCCAGCTTTTACAAAGTGTGCCATCCAAAGAAGAGAATCAAGTGCCATAAAGTCACTTTGGATCGTCGCCTAGGGTTGTTTTTCTCAGTCAGAATTTATTCTTATGACAAAGTTTTCAGAATGGACCAAGACCTACTTTACTGAGCTTTTAGGCAACAGCAAGGGCATGTGTTTTGAAGTACCATAAATCCTCGAATAAGCCCTCCTGGCAAAAAGCCCCCATCAGTCTTTTTAATATGAAAATTGGCAGTGTGCGGCATTTTGCACGCCTAAATCAGACTGCGCATGCGATGGCCTTTTGCCTATAAGGCATCTTTCAACTAAAACACTGAAAAAGCTAGTGTTGACAGGTTTTCCTATCAATTCAACCTATAAGAAACCAATAATCAGCCATTGACTGTTGGCCAACAGCTGATTTGGATTATAGAATGCAGATAGGTTATCGTTTTTCTCTCTGCTGTTCTGCCGAAAGCCCGCTGGAACTTTGAAAATTGAAAATAAGCCCCCCCCTCGTATTCGTATAAGCCCCATCAAAAAATTTGTTTTTGCAAATAAGCCCCTGGGGGCTTATTCGAGGATTTACGGCATTGAGATTGAGCATTGAGATATGCTTTCATTGTAGGTATACCACAGAGTAAGCAAAATTTCTGTTCTATTAAATATCTACCATCTATTTGGAAAATTTCTGGAAGACTTACTCATTGTCTTTCTCCTGCAAAAAAAAGAAAAGAGAACTCCTTAACATGAGCAGCATTTTAAAAATCAATTCAAGATATTTGCAAGACTTCATTTCAGGCATCAACATTACCAACGCCCAAAATTCTTTTGCATATGACGTGACGAGTAAGAAAAGTGGCCTAGTCACTCACCTCAAGAACGACCTTGCTTGATTTGGTGTCTATATTCAGGCTAGTTCTCCAACGCGGAATAAGATAAGGAATACAAAATACTAAAGCCCATATTACAATAATTACGCCAATTACTGTTATTCTTGACCTAAACATCGTTGCTCATCTTCAGAGTTCAGGCAGGCCAGCTCCCTTCGTGTTTGTGGTTTTTTCGGTTCGCGTGGCACAAAAAGAGATATTGAATTGAATTGAATCGATCATTCTGTTGTTGTCATGGATGCTAATTTGAAGTCATGGGTACAACTCCGGGCTCCCCGTTCCCATTATTTTCTGATCTCCAAAGCTGTTGAAAATAAGACTTTTCAAAGTAAGACGCAAAAGGAAGACCGTTTTATTAGAGATGAGTGTTGACTTGAAATAGTTCATTATCAAGAAGCATGATTTCGCGCGCTACAAAGTTTCCGAGGTGGCTAAACTGGGGGACATCGAGGGGACATGTGACATGTCACACACGACAATTTCTCGCGCGACGTTACTCCTAACCAGGCCTTAAGGGAAGAGGATATTTTATCTTATTGGTCTAAATATATGCCTAAACTAGGACACTTGTCCCACGGGCTATTCGGAGTGGCTAAATGTCTCCAACGGTGGCTGAACATGCGAGTGACACGCGAGCAACATATCGCCCGAGTTATTTGCATGTCGCGGAGACAAGAAATGTTGTCTCCCAGAAACATTTGCGTATCTCTTGCTACAAATTTTGTCGCGCGCTACAAAGTTTCCGAGGTGGCTAAACTGGGAGACACCGTGAGAACATCAATGTCGCGCGCGACATGTCTCCTAGTTTAGCCGGGCCTTAAATCTTCACCTCTCCGCTCCCATACTCCCAGAAGTGGACTTGCAACGATTCTCCAAGCGAAGCCCAATTTTCAGTAAAAAGGGCCCGTATCTATTGTAGCTAATTAAACCTAAAAGTTGCTGCTGGCACTCTCTGAAACAATCCATGCATCGTACTGTTCGCTAAAGTGGCAAGGGGCCCTTTGGGGGCAAGGACTAGCGTTTCTTAAATTTTATAAAAGGATCCAGAGGATCTCGTCTTGTTTGTTCCCCAGGGTTTGTTCCCAGGTAGGATTATTTTTCAGATTGATAGCCAAGTGGATTGGAAGGAGGATAGGATTTTACCCGATCCCTGTTTCCAAATGTTCTGTTGTTCCCTTTTATTTTGGCAAAGTTCTTTGTTCCCTTGATGAGCTGGATACATTTCGCATGTTAAGAACCCCCCAAACAACCCTCTAAATTATAGCGGCATGAAGGAGGCTCTTTTGCTTTGCGCTTGAAGATTTGAAAAGCATGAGCAAAATCATTAAACAAATGAAATCGGTGATTGTCTATGATCGTTGAATCATGATTCATGATTCTTGCATGACGAAAATGGCATGGCATGGCCGCCAATTGGTCACGTGGTATAAATGCAGCCCCCAGCGAAGATGTAATGGAGGGAACCAAAATGGCCGAACAACAGATGCCAGTAGTGGTCTCCGAAATAGAAATTTTAGGCGGAGGAAATCAAGAAATCCAGTCAGAAATTCCTTTAGCAATCGACAGCCAACCGATGATAGCTCTTCAGCCTTTTACAGAAACTGAAGAGTTGGCGATTCAAACAAGCGAAGAACTTGTAGTAGAAGAATCCGTTGAAGTACCCGCAGTCGGAGAAGAGCATGAAATTGTCTCCATCCCTTCGTCGCCGAAAGAAAAGAAAAAGAAAAGTAGGTCTGGAAAGAGTAAGGTAGGCCAGGGAAGTGGGAAAAAAGCTTTCAAGAGGTCCTTGCAGGGAGCTGATGATGATAATGGTGGTAATGAAGTAGATAAACCCCGAAAATGGGAACGCAAGAAAGTGCAAATAAAGACGCTTGAAGGAGAGTTCGCGGTAACAATGTGGGCATCCGGTCAGTATGTTTTTTTTCTTTCAACTTTTTTAAGAATTTAAAATGCTGATTTTAAGGCATAAACATTTCATTTTTGCAATTTACATTAAATATATTTTAGTTTTTGTGGGATTGAATGAAATATTGTAGTAAAAAGTTCCACTTTGTTATTTGTTTCATTTGTTTGTTTGTGTTCTGTCCTCTGTGTTTGCAGAGTATGGCAATTTTCAATGAGATCTTGGGTGTGTAGAGCTGTGGATAAACTGGGAGACATGTCATGCACGACATTGTATTTGGTGTGTCTCCCAGGATGGCTAAACACGGCGAGAGTGACAAGCAAAACAAATGTCCCCCGAGTCGTAGAGACAAGAAATGTTTCTATAATCTCCCAGAAACATTCCCGTTCCTCTCGCTACAAATTTTATCATATCGTACAAAGTTTCTGAGGTGGCTAAACTGGGAGTTGACCAGTCAAGTCATCAAGGGGATATGTCACGTGCGACAATGTCGCATGCGAGATGTCATCCTTGTTTAGCCAGGCCTTAAGAGCTCCTTTCTATTGTGTCATCCTATTGTTAGCCTATTGCTCTATTGAAAAACTAAGGTGTATAAAAATGCCCTACTCTGCAGTGGGGTAACTGTCTCTTGTCTGACTGTACAAAAGCTTGCAGATAAGGTCATAAGTCTTAAAGTTCTTATGACTACACTTGCAGTATTTATAATATTCAAAACACAGAGCAACACAACATCCATTCACCCATCCCAATTTTTCTATAGAACAATAGAGTAAGCTAACAATAGGATGGAACAATATGAAGTGGCCCTTTCATGCCTGAAATCTTGTTGAAAACTGCCATATTCTGCACACCTAACCTAAACCTAAGGTACCCCCTGATGCTTAAACCCTGACACCCAAACTGGAATTTGTGCTGTACACTGAATGCTATTGTTTTCAAAACATATGGAGTAAAATTTGTTTGTTAGGGGGGTGATATTTAAAGAATTGTTCATTTCAAGTCTGGGAGTATCATATGCAAAGCATTATAATGATAATAATGATAACTTCTTTTCCAGAAGACAAAAATGCTGTTGATGAGCAGAATGAACCAGATTATTCAGAATACATGACAGGAAAGAAAATCCCTCCTGGTGGTCTCCCTGGTATTGACTTATCTGATCCTAAGCAATTATCAGAATTTGCAAGGTAATACCATAAATTTTCAGGATTTATGCTTTGCTTCTATATTCTGTATTTGCTATTCACTGAAAGAACAACAAATTTCAATATCTCGGAATATTTACGAGAATTTGCCTTTCCTTTTAGAATGAAACCAAAAAGACAAAGGGAAGATGACAGCATTAAGACAATTGCTTGCCCTCATAAGGTAAACAAATCTTGGAAATAGATATATTTCTACTTGTCAAGGCTATTTCTGACATAGTTTGGAAATAATTATCACCAATTATCAACAAGCCCCCTTTGGTGCTTATTCAGTGTATGAGAAGTACTCTGTCTCCAATTATCAGGGCAGGGAGAAATGTGGTTTCCCTTATTGCATTGATCAGATAAAATGGGTTTGAAGGAACCCAAACTGGACTTGACAAGAAACTCAGACTTTTGTTGCTCAATTTGTAGAACTCAAGGGGCTGATGTTTGGCTTAGTGGAACCTTGGGTATTGTTCAAATGAAGTATAGCTGTGTAAATTTTTAAAAAGGAGAGATTTTAAGAAATAAGGAGTGCGTCGGAGAAGGCATTGCTGGCAAGAAATAAGGAGTGGGCCTGAAAACAGACCCCCTACATTCTCATTTGCTGCTAATGGAAAAATCTCTGGGTCTGCCCTTGGGCGTCTAATTGCTGGTGGGGGTTGGCGGCTTGCTGGAGGTTGGAACAACATCAAGGATGTAATTGGTTGGGGTAAACAAAATGGGGAGGGTTGGAATTCATTTGAGGTGGGCTTCTTCTTGAATTTTCGTTCTTTCTTTCTTTGATTTCCAACCCATGTGTTTTCCATTCCCACCTCCGGAACCCCGCTGAGCTTACAGTAATTAACGGCTAGTGCACCTTGTATTTTTTCATCATATTTGACATTGATAATCATCGTTCACACTTGTAATTGGTTTGATTGTCTTTATTTTCAGGGTTGCACAAAAATGTTCAAAGATAACTCAGCGATGAGAAAACATCTGCACACCCATGGCCCAAGGGTGCATGTTTGTGCTGAATGTGGAAAAGCGTTTGTTGAAAGTTCAAAACTAAAACGACATCAGTTAGTTCATACGGGTGAAAAGCCATTTCAGGTAGGTGCCTAATTTTTTACAATCAAAGGACATATTCTTTTGGTTAATTGAAGTCTCGGAAACCTAGTAAAAACGGCAGACTTTACAGAAAAAAAACTCTTGTTGCCAAAACATGCACATAGATAGAGTTGACAGAGAAAAATGACAACAGAAGTGAGGATAATTTGAAAGCCATTCAGCTTCAAGAGCAGAAGGTTTCAAACTCCTCAGAAATCAACCATATATAAAACTGCCCGAAAGAATAGGTAATGCCTCAAAAAATCTCTCGAAATCCTGTCGAAAACAGAATCTTCAAAAGAGTTGGCGTATCCCCGAAAATGATTCCGCTGTTCATCGCAATTTTATATGATCAAACATTGTTCGTCAAGCATCTTGTTTGTAAGGTTTCCTAAGTGACCTCCGTTGTGTTTTATCTCTGCTAAATCTTACCGCAGGTCGAGAATTTTCCAGTCAATCAATACCCTAAGGCCTTGGCCAAACGATCAAACATTGTTGGTCAAACATTTGAAATTCGCTTGTCAAGCAAAATGTTTGACCGTTTGGCCACGTCCAAAAACATTGCTCGTCCAACATTTTTCGTTTGCATCAAGCATCCATAACTTTTGCTTACTTTTGCTTTTCAAGCAATGCTTGATCGTTTGGCTGTCTTTCCAACATTGCTTGTCAAACATTCAATTCAATTCAATTCAATTCAATTTTATTTGTAGAATAAAGAGCCTAAAACAATGTATAATTAATAATATAAAGACTTTATTCTACACGACCCAAGAAAAGCAAAGCTTATCTAGCTTGGGGCGTTAACAAAACAAAATAAGAAAGATACAAAATACTTAAAATAATTTTTTTTTTTTTGCTTTCTCTTGTTGTTGTCAAATTACAACAATCTGCAACATTTCAGGAGTTAGCAACATTTCTTAGCAACAAGATATTGATGCTTGCGCATTAGCAATAACTTCGCTATTCCAAAATGTTTGACAGCAATGTTTTTGGACGTGGCCAAATGATCAAAATTTTTTTGTAAAGCAAATCTAAAATGTTTTACCAACAATGTTTGATCGTTTTGCGAGGGCCTAATTTTTCATTTCTTTTATTCCTACAGTGTACATTCGAAGGTTGCGGCAAACGGTTTTCATTGGATTTCAATCTTCGGACACATGTGCGAATCCACACTGGTGACCGACCGTATGTATGCCCTTTTGATTCTTGTAACAAACGTTTCGCACAGTCAACCAATCTAAAATCGCATATTCTCACGCATGCGAAGTCGAACGCAAAACAAGCGCAAAGGAGCCAATCAGAAGAAGAGGAAGAAGATATTGCACCGGAAATGGAATTAGAAATGGAGATTATGACCGAGTCTCCTTAATAACGCAGAATCTCCTTAAACTAGTGCTACCACCTTGACTGCAAAGAACCATGTGACTGGATGATATTGAAGTGAATGGAATAATAGAACAATTCATTATGAGTGATGATAGACTGCTTTGTCACGTGGTTTGTACCATGTTTTTTCAGTCATTTGGTAACAATAACAACTCACGCCATTTTATAACATATAGTGGGAGGTTTCTTTTTGCTAGGTGTACTATTGAGTCTTGTCTTACCGTAAACAGTTTAATTATATTTGGAGTTTTTGAAGGACATTAAAGTTGAATAGCGTAAATTTAAAGTTCGAGCTTTTAGCCAAACTTTCGGCCTAGATTAGCGTGTCTCGCGAATCCTCAATTTTTAAGACGACAGCACGGGCGTCGTAGGGAATTCTTGGTTGTAGAGGGCAGTTTTTTTATATCTAAGCCTCATGAATACCGTTAGGCCCGGATCAGACGATCAAACAATTTTCGCCAAACATCTAAGATTTGCTTTGAGGGCAATGTTTGATGGTTTTGCCACATCCAAAAGCATTGCTTGAAGAGGAGAATTCGCTTAGCAATGTCTTGTCACCAGCAAAAAAATGTTTGGTGGCAGTGTTTTGCGATGTGGCCATGATTGAAGTCGAAGTTGGACCATGAATGTTTGGGATTTGAATTTTCTTCGCTGGCCGAATTTCAGTCTTCATTTGCCAGGAGGATGACAGCTCTAAATATCGCTGTACTCGCTACTCCACAGAAATTCGACACTTAAGTCCAATTTTGTTCAAATACCCGCCGGCGTCATCTTTTCTGTTAACGGTCTATTTCGTGTTGCATTCACTGGTGGCTTCATTTAAATTTTGAGAGTAGCCAATCAAAATGCAGTAATTTGAACATGTGACGGAACTCCATGATTTGATTGGCTAATATCGTTTGAATGAAAAACAACATCCTGTATGCTGTGAAGACTTTTCTATCCATTCACCGTTCAGAAGCTTTGATTGTAATATGAACGAATTTTTCCAATGAAATCTTGTGAAAATTTGCAACATGCAACTCCTAATATCTTTTTCGTCTCTGAGATTTCCATTAAAACAGAAGGATTTCTGTGAGATCTCCATTGAAACAAAAGGATTTCCGAGGGGTTTGCATAAAAAAATGGGATTTTCAGCAAATTTGTACGAGATTTCAATGGATATGCCCTCTTTGAGTATGGTATTTAATAGAACTGCTATCAGCCCATTGCCATGTTGATTTATACGAGTATAAATATTCGGAATCCTGTTTTTTTCTACCTACTGTAGATTTCTTATCATGGTCCTAGTCGGGTACTGGTTGATCGTTTACAGCACATTTCATGTTTTCGCACGTCCAGGATTTTCGATGCAGTACACCCAATACACGCTTTTTTATTAGGAACCTACTTCAAGGCCTAGTTTTTAAAGTTCCTTATTTTTGGGCCTCTTTTGAGGCATTCGTAGTTCAAAAAGTTCCTTAATAGTTCCTTAATTTTAACTGCACATACAGTGATCTTAACAATAAAAGAGAGACATTTGCATGTGAGCAAAGCTCGAGACTACTCAAATAAACATGCTTAACGTACAATTTATGTGATTTTCGACTGCAAATGAATGGAACCGGCTTTCTAATTCTTGATTATTTGCAGTGATAAAAGTATTCAGCATTCAAAAGTTCCTTAATGATTTTCTCTTTAGTAGTATAAGTTCTTTAAATTTTCGGGCCTTCTACATGTAGGTTCCTTATAAAGTGGTTCTTTATAAAAACAAGCGTGTAGTTCAACTGGATTGAACTTTAAAGCGATCGCTAGCAAAAAGTTAACTAACTTTACCCACATTTTGGAAATATAATATTGTTTCTTCCCTTTCAATGCTGGAAAGATTGCAAAATAATATCGAATCTCAATATCAGAGATTAATTAAGAAATGAGCAACTTTGTTTAGCACTCAGAGGGCTTCTTTTTGAATTTGGTTGCCCTTTTTAAAGTTAAGCTTTCCTTATATCGCAGAGCTTTGCACAGCTTTGTAAAATGTGCTGAAAATTGAGGGCTTCAACAAAAGTTTGTGAATGCGAAGTGAAGATCAGACTATGAAATTCTGATTTTGTCTCTCTTGGGATTCTGGTTTCTCCGTGTATTTAGGCATTGCACGGGATTTGTGAATCAGTTTAAACTTAGCCAACCAAATGCTCTGTATTTTCATCAGTGAAATGATAATTGATCTCTATTGGGATTTAACTTTGAACCAAAATCTACTTAATTTGATTTTAAAGAGTTTTCGCTTTTGAGTGCCATGTTGAAGCAGCCAGACCCAGAGTGAGCTCCTGCAAATTAGTCTGATTAAACGTCTTGCTTGAAAAGTTCCTAGCTACATCGTACAGATCGACCGCTGTAAGGTGCTTGGCCTACAGTATGTTGCTTGCTGTGACTGGTCCTATGGTGAAGATATATCGATTTTACTGCGATATGAAATATGGGGAATCGACAATGTCATGGTTAGGCCGGATAAGTCCTGGTTTGTCCAAGACCATGGTTGATGGAAATCTGTAGCTGAAACGTTTGAAGCATTTTGCTGAGAAAACATGAAATAAAAGAAAGCAAACAAGCTTATTGTGGAATGATTTTGAAAGAGTGAACGAAGAAGATTGGTGTAGAAACTGGCGGTAAGTCAAAATTTCTTATGACATATTGAATCTTCTTCTAATTTTTATTTGTAGTATTTTTCATTCTGTCTTCTTTATTTCTTTTTAATTTTTTCTTTCTAAATTGCGAGAAACAGCGGGAACATCTTTGGCCTTATTTAAAAGTTTTTTTTCGTCTGATACGTTTTTAAAACTATAAAAACTATAAATAAATAAAAATTAAAATAAGCCTATAAAATACAGGCACAATTAACAGTTTCATTTTTTAAGAAGCTTCAAAGTCATTATTTTCGTCTGACACTCCTCAAAGTATAAACGTCGGACACCGACCGAATAATTGACTAGACGGAATTTATTCCCTGTAGACAGGGTTTTTTCCGCAACAATCTAGCAAAGAGGGTAACCTAGGGTTTTTAAATTGAAATCTACTAAAAAAAGGTCGGAGAACACGAATCCAAGATGGGCCCTCAAAAATTTTCGCCGGAAGTACCCTTAATCAACGCCTAATTACGCCTAATTAAGTTAATTAAACAAGTTGCACTTTTTCAAATCCGATTACTGCAATATGTAGATCTTGAAACGCTGAGTAAAATTTTCTTTGACTGTATTTCAATACAACCTACCAGTTTCGAGAAAAACTCTTTTGAAATAATGATGACGTCATCGTCCTAAGGCTCAGTGTGGGCTTTTGTCAACTCGCGTAACTTTACAAATAGGGGTCGAATCGTCAAAAAACCGCTTACAATGCGATACGTGTATATATGACAGCATAATAAGCATAATTAGCCCCACCGCAAGTTTGGAAAAAACGAAGAAAGGGGGTTCACTGCATAAACAATAGGAATCCCATTATGAATACTGTACAACAAATTTGACCTCTCGCCATGTGCAGCAGGTTTGATATTAAAACTTCAAATCTCGAACATGAGAAGTCCTTCGCAACGCCTTGCGGCTCATTGATTACTGGGCATCATTTTGGTACCATTATGACGTCAGTTGCCCCTATGACGTCATCGGCCCCCTTATGAAATCACAACCACACCCAATAATCATCATTCTGCTGTCTTAGCGTACATCTATCGCATAATTAGTGGTTTTGTGACTATTGCACCCCAACCCATAAAGTTATACAAGCTAAAATATGGAATCCACCCTTACCTGATCATAATGGTGATGACGTCATCATAATTTCAAACGAGTTTTTCTCGAAATTGGTAGGTCGTATTGAAATACAGTCAAAGACAATTTTACTCAGCATTTCAAGGCCTACATATTTCAGTAATCGGATTTTAAAAAGTGCAACTTTTTTAATTGACTTAATTATGCCTAATTAAGCATTAATTAAGGCTACTTCCGGTGAAAATTTTTGAAGGCCCATCTTGGATTCGTGTTCTCCGACCTTTTTTTAGTAGATTTCATTGAAAAAACCCAAGGTTACCCTCTTTGCTAGATTGTTGCGGAAAAAACCCTGTCTACTGCGGATCGAAAAGCACCAATCAGAGAGTGAAGCGAAATTTTTCACTAACCGTTTTTGGTTGAATTTGACTATATCAAAACTAAATATTTCTACACATTTTAATAAAATATGAATAAATTGAATTTAAAAGCCTAAGGTGTAAAACGAGCCGTTAAAAGAGATATTCAAATAAAGATAAGATATTCAAATTTATCTTTTTTCCTTCACTTCGTTCTCATTTAATTTCTTTTTAGTTGACCTGGAGGAACGTTCTTATCTGTGTCGCCCCCCTGATTTGTAACATCGATCGACTTCTGGTTTGAGGGGGTCGATGTCTGGGTTGTTGCTTGGCTGTGAGCACTTTCGTTGCTTGTTGTCTTCGATGCTAAAATTTGGAGATGAATTTGATTAATCACTTACGACCAAAGCAATGATGGTAAATTGACGGGCCAAAATAATTGGTTGGTTAGTTAGTTACTTTTTTAGTTACTTAGTTGGTTAGTTAGTTGGTTACTGTTAGTTATTAGTAAGTTACTTAGCTAGTTAGTTAGTTAGTTAGTTAGTTAGTTAGTTAGTTAGTTAGTTAGTTAGTTAGTTAGTTAGCTAGTTAGTCAGTTAGTTAGTTAGTTAGTTAGTTAGCTAGTTAGCTACTTAGTTAGTTAGTTCGCTACTTGGCTAGTTAGTTAGTTAGTTAGTTAGTTAGTTAGTTAGTCAGTTAGTTAGTTAGTAAGTTACTTAGCTAGTTTGCTAGCTTGCTAGCTAGCTAGTTAGTTAGTTAGCTAGTTAGTTACTTAGTTAGTTAGTGAGTTAGTTAGTTAGTTACTTAGTTAGTTAGCTAGTTAGTTAGTTCGTTAATTATTTTAGTTAGTTAATCCTCCCTCGTTCTAACTGTTTGTGAAAAGTTTCTCCTTGGTGGGAATCGAACCCACAATGGAGAATGAATGTAGTGTTACGTAACAACTGTGGTTGCAAAAGTTTATCAAAATTTATCACGTTAAGCTGATTGATGGGGAAAAGGGTCATAAAGAAAAACTTAACTAATTTGGTACCTTTTCCTTCTGCCGCTCCCGGTATTTTCTGCCAAACCTCTGCAAACTTGGAAAGATTGTCAGCTCTTTGGAGGATTCTGTAATCATCGAATCCGTGCGGTTTTGCGACGTACAGACACGAATCTTGTAAATTGCAATCAAAAAATTTTCTATTAATCGGTAGATGTTTCTTCTCATCGCCTTTGATCAATTTATAGCAATTTCCCTCTCCATTCGAGAGTATTATTGCATTGGCAAGCCCATGTAGACATATTATAATCAAGAAAGCTTTCTCCATGTCTGCGAATCAGCCAAAAAGCTACCAAACTAAGTAACTTTTCTGAGCTACCAATTGATCAAACACACTTTCGTTTGTTACGTTACCATCAAATTATTTAATTCTTATCAGCCTAAATCGAGTTTGTTTCCACGTTTTATTTTGATTAATCGAACCTATACACCCGTTGCTTAGAATATTTATTCTATTATCAGTATAATTGTAATCCAGCTTGACGTCAAAATATTATGAAAACTGCAAGCTGGCATCCGATTCGCTCATGGGTTGCAGGGCCATGGGAAGCGAGGGCTTGGGGGAGGGGGTCTTGAGTTCCCCAATAATTTTCAAACAACTGTATGAAGTCATAAAATTAATACGTCATCAAGTACTTTGCAGTTGTTCAGCCCCCCCCCCCCTCGACCCGAGCTTCCTTCCGAATGCCTTGGGTTGGTCGGGCGAAAATCAGCAGAAGGCCCTCCCGCAAACCTTTTCCTCCAGCCCCTGCACTCCAAGGGTTCATCTATAAAGTAAATGCGCGACAAAATACCACAACATCAAGCATTATAACCCACAACAGTAGTTCTTATCCACCTCAGTACGCAAAACAATACCACCACATCAAGCATAATAACCCACCATGGTAGTGCGTATCCACCACGGTATGCAAAAAATATCACCACATCAAGCATAATAACTCAATAAATCTACCATTTTCAAGAAAAATGTCGCGCCGATCCAGACCTCTCTGAAAAGTTCTATTGCCCGAAATTATTAACTTCCAAGCACATATGTTTTATTGAAACAGTTCATGTTTTACATCTGTTTATGACATGCGTAGACAGCTTGTACGCATTGTTTATGTAATGTCGCTTCTCTCCAATTAAAATTAACTGAATGAGTTCAAAGCAACTTGTGACATAATATTAACTACATTTCAAAACAGCAATGATAACATTGAATATGTAACGTGATAAACACGAAAATCGTCTTATAACTGCCCTGGTTTGTTTTGCTTACATAATATAGAAATTACTATTATAGACGTTCTGAAAAGACAGACCGCCTTTGTCTATAGTTATTACGTGAGTCAGAGTTTTTGCGTGTGATTGTGCTAATGAATATGTTATGAAATGAAGATGATAATGAATATGGTAATAAATAAAGATGCTGCCGTTATGGTATAAAATGAAGATACAAATGAATATGGTATGAAGTGAAGATGCTAATAAATATGGTAATAAATGAAGATGCTAATGAATATTGAATGAAGTGAAGATGCTATTGAGATGATTATGGTATAAAAGGAAGATGCTAATAAGAATAGTATGAAATGAAGATGTTGATGAAAATGGTATGCAATGAAGATGCCAATGAATATGGTATGAAATGAAGATACTAATGAATATGGTATGCAATGAAGATACCAATGAATATGGTATGCAATGAAGATACCAATGAATATGGCATGCAATGAAGATGCCAATGAATATGGTATGCAATGAAGATACCAATGAATATGACATGCAATGAAGATGCCAATGAATATGGCATGCAATGAAGATGCTAATGATAGCGGTATGAAATGAAGATGCCATGGGTGCAATATGGAATGATGATGCTATTGAATACTGCGTGAAACGAAGATGCTTATGAATATGGTATGAAATGAAGATGATTTTGAAGATGGTATGAAATTACCATTCTAATGAATAAGGTATGAAATGAAGATGTTAATGAATGTGGCATGATATGAAATGAAGATGCTGTGAGTATGGTATGAAATGAAGATGCTAATGAATATTGAATGAAGGGAAGATGCTGATGAGATGATTATGGTATAAAAGGATGATGCTAATGAATGAAGATGAAGATGCAAATTAATACTTTAAGAAATGAAGATACCAATGAATATGGCATGAAATGAAGACGCTAATGAGTATGGTATTAAAAGTCCATTAATTAATGATAATGCACGAATATCATAACGTTGTTGTGCAAACAGATCGAAAGCTTTTCTTTTTGCGTGAGCATGCGCCATACTTGAATATATACGAGCATGCGCTATACTTGAATATATACGAGAGACCAAAAGCATGTAAACTCGATTAGTAAGAAAAACACTAATTTCGCGTGAAATGCTCCATAATATATATGTGCTAATTTTCGTGGCTTAATATTAAAATAAATTTCTCAAAAAATCACCAATCAATAATTATACAATATATATTGTTATATATAACAACATTTTTAACAATATTTTTTTTATCAAGTCACTTTCTTGACACATAACTCTGCTTTTTCTTGCCAAAAATGCTGACTTTGAATCTCTTCTCTTGAATAGGTGAAGCTACAAAAACATTGGAAAGCATGAAGTTAATTTCTTATCTTCTCATTGGCTGAACATTGCAAAAAGTCATGCTCTTTTTGGTATAGCACCGCAGGTAAGAATTTTCAAAAATCTAATGTTGTCTTACCCAAACAAGTTTTTTAGCTAATCTACTCAAAGTTTTTCCCTGTTTGAATCATATACTTGTCGCATTTCATGGAGGGGTTTTAAACAGAAATAACATGAAATATTTTTGGCTGAACAGTTGCAGCGCTGTTCTCCTAGCTAGTCTTTAATACTAAAAAACTTCCATTCCAACCGATTGCGATCTGCAATATTGGGAACTATTTCAAGGAAGAAAGAAAAAAGAAAGAAGGAGAGATAGAAAGAAAAAAGAAAGACAGAAAGAAAGACAGACAGAAAGAAATAAAAAAGAAATAAAGAAAGACAGAAGGTAAAAATAAGGAAATAAAGAAAGAAATAAAGAAAGAGAGAGAGAAAGAAAGAGAGAAAAAGAAAGAAGGAAAGAAAGAAGGGAAGGAAAGGAAAGAAGGAAAGAATAAAGGAAAGGAAAGGAAAGAAGGAAGGAAAGAAGGAAAGAAAGAGAAAGAGAGAAAGGAAAATCTTCATCTCGATAATGTTGCCATTTCCTAAGAAATTATTAAACCTTCAAAAGATTCCTTGTTCTATACCAATACTTGTCGTATTACATATAAAAGATACTAAACGGGAATAAAATAAAAAATATTTTTGAATTTGCTAGCACAGTGCGGGCCTCACAGCTGATCTTATATACTAAAATAGAGACCTCAATTGCAACCGATTAGTATCTGCGATTCATTCATGGATTACAAGCTCCTATTCTCTACTAAAATCTTTGTAAATCCACACACAATCCCATGAAAGGCTAAATTAAACTGTTTTTTTTACATTTTGAGTTGTGTTACCCCTGGGTCCAGGGTGTCTTGGTGAGGGTAAAAGAAACTGCAGAGAAAGAAATGCTATGGTTAATGAAAGCAAGGAATGAAGAGTGGGTACCTTTGAAAAGGAATACGCCGCTTTGCTTTGACGTGGCTGGCCTGTTGGCAGACACAATCACTCCTCTACTGTCTCCATTGCCGAATTTCTGATTGAAAAAAATTTCCACCCCTCTCTCTTATTAGGACCCCTAAAGGCTAAAGTTAAATTGAGCTGTGATATCAGTCATCTACTTACGTGCTTTCTGTACCATCAAGACACCCCAATAGATACCCCAGAAATAACCAATCATGAAATAGAATAATGTTGCCAATTGACAAAGCCCGGCCGTAATGTTTATGACGAGAATCTCGAACCATCGTCTACACATGTAAGGATCACATGGACAGATTATCGCTGCGAAGCCAGAAACAATTGTGCCTGAAAAGGAGAAAACGTTTCTTTATCAAGAGTATTAAAGTGGTATTATGTCAACGTTGCATTTGTCAATAGCTCAGTGAAGTGTTTCCTGTGAAAGCTTTTGGACTTTCTCGAGACTCTTGACTAGGGATGGTGAAGGTGAAATGATGTATTTAGCGCCAGTCGCTAGAATTTCGGTAGTAACTGAACTAATCGAGACCTCGACCCTGGCTGTGGAGCTATCGTAGCTTGGGCTCGAACCCCGCCCTCGCTGAAGTTCTGACACCACAAGCCAGCTAGATTAGACCACGTCGCGACATCACCTTCAATGGATGGGCTTACTTATTACTATAGTTGTCAGTGACTATATTAGGTTGGCTAACTACCTGAGCGGCACAACTTGAAAACGGAATATTCCATAACGGAACTCTATGGTTAGTGGCATAGGTCAAAATGGCTCTGGTTGAATAATCGAAAATCACGAAACTAGAACTTTGTGGTAGTTTTCAAGTTTTTCCATAATAAACCTTTAAAAGGAGGTCTGGGTCGGCGCGAGATTTTCTGGAAGATGGCGGACATCTTGAGTAAGGGAATCCTTTCCTGGATTCCAGTCGCTCAGAAGGGCTGCAGCAGCAAATTTTAGCTTCAAATTCACATTTATTTAGAGAAAAAGTTAAGGAAAGATTCAAGTCCCAGCTTATCTGCTCAAGGAGGCATTTGATCAAGTAGTTTCCTTATTGTGAGTTACTTGCACCATTTTTCTTTAGGTTCTTGAGATGTCTTCATCCATTATTGTAGCAGTTCTCTTTTCTCTCTTTGTTTTCTATAATTCATGGATTTCAAGAAAAATCTGTTGCACTACCTCTCCTAAAGCAACCGCAATCCCGGTCATTGCATGCAGAGATGCCCTTACTCAGGATGTCCGCCATCTCCCAGAAAAATTATCGCGCCGATCCAGGCTTCTTTGAATAAGTCTATTGAGAATTCCAATTTCAAACAAGTTTCTGCCGTTTTTTAAGTTATGCAATTATGGTTTGAATACAAGCTGCTTAGTTTTCAGTACCGAAACATTTTATACCGTTTCAAGTTGTTCGGTATCTTGAGATGCAGTCTTAAAATACCTACCGAGCCCGGGAAACAAGCAATTTAGAACCAAACAAGCAACAGCAACCTTTCTTGGTATAATTGGTATTGCCTCTTGTAACTTCAATGTTCCTGCTTTCTGAAAAATCGATTTCTCTTCCTCGATCAAAACACCTTTGAATTTGAATGTATCGTTGACGTCGATAATCTTCACCGACTTCTGTTCGGTAGATTTAGGTCTGTCGGTTTTACCGATAATTTCATTCGGTGGAACGAGTTCTTTGTCGCTTGCGATAACAGCTCCGTCTTCGACTTTTCCGTTAACGATTACTGTGTACGTGTCGTTCATTGTGATAGGAAGCGATCCTCAGGTTCCTCGGAATTAATGTAATCTTCTTTATCAAAGCAATAATGTTCTGAAATTTAAGCACTGGAAGTAATAAGGTTTCCTTTTACAAGTTTCTAGCCAAGCGATCAAACATTGTTTGTTAAACATTTGAAATTGGCTTGTCAAGCAAATTGTTTTACTGTTTTGCCACATCACAAAACATTGTTCGTCAAACATTAGGCTTTTCAGAAACATTGCTCAAAAAATTTTTGATTGTCAAATATTGCTTGATAAGGCCCTGGCCAAACCATCGTACATTGTTTCTCAAGCGTTTGAAATTTGCACAATGTTTGATAGCATGGCAAAAAATAATTCGGCAATTATATTTTGCTTGATACCAGCATAAAATGTTACAGAATTCGCTGAGCGAATTCTGTTTGCCAAGCAATGTTTTGTGACGTGATCAAACAGTCAAACTTTGCTTTTAAAGCAAATCTTAGATGTTTGGCAAACAATGTTTGATCGTTTGGCTTGGATCCTAAAGTGGCCAAACGCTTCAAATGTTCCTTGGAAAGCAAATTTCAAATGTTTGGCAAACAATGTTTGATCGTTTGGTTTGGAGCCTAACGTGCCCAAAATCTTCAAATGTTGCTTGGAAAGCAAATTTCAAATGTTTCGCAAACAATGTTTGATCATTTGGCTTGGAGCCTAACGTGGCCAAAATCTTCAAATGTTGCTTGCGAAGCAAATTTCAAATGTTTGGCAAACAATGTTTGATCGTTTGGTTTGAAGCCTAACTTGGCCAAAATCTTCAAATGTTGCTTGCGAAGCAAATTTCAAATGTTTGGCAAACAATGTTTGATCTTTTGGCTTGGAGCCTAACTTGGCCAAAATCTTCAAATGTTGCTTGCGAAGCAAATTTCAAATGTTTGGCAAATGTTTGATCGTTTGGTTTGAAGCCTAACTTGGCCAAAATCTTCAAATGTTGCTTGCGAAGCAAATTTCAAATGTTTGGCAAACAATGTTTGATCTTTTGGCTTGGAGCCTAACTTGGCCGAAATCTTCAAATGTTGCTTGGAAAGCAAACTTCAGATGTTTGGCAAACAATGTTTGATCGTTTGGCTTGAAGCCTAACGTGGCTAAAATCTTCAAATGTTGCTTGGAAAGCAAATTTCAAATGTTTGGCAAACAATGTTTGATTGTTTGGTTTGAAGCCTAACGTGGCCAAAATCTTCAAATGTTGCTTGGAAAGCAAATTTCAAATGTTTGGCAAACAATGTTTGATCTTTTGGCTTGGAGCCTAACGTGGCCAAAATCTTCAAATGTTGCTTGCGAAGCAAATTTCAAATGTTTGGCAAACAATGTTTGATCTTTTGGCTTGGAGCCTAACTTGGCCAAAATCTTCAAATGTTGCTTGCGAAGCAAATTTCAAATGTTTGGCAAACAATGTTTGATCTTTTGGCTTGGAGCCTAACTTGGCCAAAATCTTCAAATGTTGCTTGGAAAGCAAACTTCAGATGTTTGGCAAACAATGTTTGATCTTTTGGCTTGAAGCCTAACGTGGCTAAAATCTTCAGATGTTGCTTGGAAAGCAAATTTCAAATGTTTGGCAAACAATGTTTGATTGTTTGGTTTGAAGCCTAACGTGGCCAAAATCTTCAAATGTTGCTTGGACAGCAAATTTCAAATGTTTGGCAAACAATGTTTGATCGTTTGGCTTGGAGCCTAACGTGGCCAAAATCTTCAAATGTTTGGCAAACAATGTTTGATTGTTTGGTTTGAAGCCTATTGTGGCCAAAATCTTCAAATGTTGCTTGCGAAGCAAATTTCAAATGTTTGGCAAACAATGTTTGATTGTTTGAAGCCTAACGTGGCTAAAATCTTCAAATGTTGCTTGGAAAGCAAACTTCAGATGTTTGGCAAACCATGTTTGATTGCTTTGCCTGGGCCTAATGATTGAGCAGTGCCTAAGTCCCTGGCAAAACGATCAAACATTGTTGGTCAAACAATTGAGAGTTTCTTTAAAAGCAATATTTAACCGTTTGGCCAAATGCTTGGAAAACAAATTTGACAAATTTAACAAATATTTCATGATCGTTTGGCCTAGGCTTGATTTAAATATGTTTGAAAAATAACATTCTAAAAATATAGGCCAAACGACTTTTTCTATGACGTTCCATTGCTAAAGCACCGATTGACTGCGACGAAGAATCGACTTTCACTTTAGATGACTTAATAATTTATATCCATTCTCCTTTGAATCAAAATACTTTTAAGATAATTGTAATTTTTCAATAGTTACAAATTAACCTGCCATTTTGAATGCAATGAAAAATCGAATTTATGAGTGAATCTACTGAGAATGTTATGAAAACATCATATTTAACACACCTGCAAAATGGCTAAAAGTGGCTGGTGATTTATAAAAGACTTAAGAGAAGTTTAAACATATAACAATCCATTGTAGCTACCTCTTTTTCAATACCTATACCGATACTCATTCTTATTATATGGTGTTTGACCGGCGTTGATATAACCACGTGATAGAGCCACGTAATTTCTTATTGATGAACTGAGAGATTGAGGAGGGAAAATGAAATACTGACAAAATATGTTTTTTGAGTAAAAGTTCTCAGCTTCTTCTACGGACCAGGTCACTACGTTCGGTCCGTACGTCATGCTTCGGTCCGAATATTTTCCAACAATGACCTCGCAATCGTTTAATAACTGCATATTATAACTATACGACCTATACCTGTACGTATACCTATACCTATACCTTTTACCTACTCCTATACCTATATGATCTATACCTATACCTATACGATCTATACCTTTTCCTATACGACTTATACATATACCTATACTTATACGACCTATGCCTTTCCCTATACCTATATATATACACCTATATTAACTATACATATACCAAAACATATACCTTTACAACCTATAACTATACCTATACTTATACCTATACCTACTGAATACCTTTCTTATTGCTATACCTAGACCTTACCTATACCTGTACCTCCTATACCTGTACCAAAGCCTTTACCTATGCCTTATACCTCTACCTGTATAACCTTTACTTGTGCAAAAGCCTTAGCCTATACCTAATACCTGAAACCTTAAACTATATTTCATACCTTTACTTATATCTGTACCTAAGCCTTAACCTATACCTAAGCCTTTATCTATCTTATACCCATACCTAAGCCTATAATAATGCCTTATACCCATACCAGTACATACCTAGAGCTTAATCTATACCTATACGACCTATACCTAAATCTATACCTATACCTATACCTATTACCTATACCTATACGACAAAAACCTATACCTATACCTATACCTATACCTACACGACCTATACCTTTATTTATTGCTTTACCTATTTTTCGAGAAACGACATTTTACGAATCTACCAAAGGATTTTGTTAGGAACGTTTCTTTACCAGTAGATGTTTCAGAGTTTTGTCATTAGCAACCCAAGTTCGAGCTCGGTGTACTGGTACTGTACTGAAAGTATCAAAACATTTAGAAGATATTTAAAGTCATACAATAAAGACACAACATCTTGACTAACGATAACTAACGATAAGTTATCGCTTTTACATATATTGCTAATATTTTTTTGAGCACGGCTTGTTTCCTTCGGAGATGAATTTACGTTAAATTTGTAACTTTGTTTGTCATGTTTAGACTGAAAACAGCTTACTGAAGGGCTTCCTGACTTTAATGTCTATAGAAATTTTAAAAAGAACTTTGTATTTTAAAGCTTCAGCTATCGATTAGCATGTTTCTTACTTCTGCAACCTGCCCCTACTTAAAAGCACCGATAAAAATTATCATGACGACCCCCAGGGTGAATTCGTAATCACTGTGAAAAATAAGAAACTCACCTAAAATAGCTACTACTCTCAGAACATTCCATAGGTTTGAAAACTCGAATACTCGCTATCTTCAACTGACGATAAGAACCAAATTCATGATATTCTCAGGCCTACAATTTGCCATTAAATCTACTGGTCCTCGGTAATTAGTAAACTTCGCGATCTTAA
>JACTAT010000021.1:1188902-1265618 GCA_014526335.1 Chrysaora quinquecirrha
AGACAAATAGGAAACCGATATTCATTCAAATACGATCGATAAATGGGTTTGGAACAACATTCAGATAAAAAAACTATGTTGCCAACATGGACATTCAAGGAACTCTTAAGAAACTTTCAGTACTCAAAATCTGAAAATTTTAAGAAACTTCAGTACTGGATCAATTTTTTAGTTTCTTATAAAAAATACGTGTATTCAAAAGTATACCAAGCTTCCTGCCCAGCAGAAACATACTTTGAGGACAAAATACCATTCCCCAAACTTCAATTACCCCTCAGTTAACATTCATAGGGTAGAAATATTACCAAATAGTATTCTACTGCTTTTCAATACAGCAAGCAGACACGAGATTATACCCAACAAGGCTACCATCTAAATACAAAATTTATACAAAAATAAATTAAACATACACTCTGATTCCAAAGTCCAGTCAGCTCATTATATGAAGTGAATTTCTTTCTTTATAGGCTGAAACAAAAGATGAAGTATTTAGATTTGAGGAAAAGAAATATACTTAAGGTAGGTTAATGAAAATATATTAATGAGATGCGATGACAGAGTTGGGAGATGACTGTAGCAGAAATAATTAGACATAATGCGAGAGAACGATACCAACTTTAACACGATGTATCGTGTACACGTAAACAACACATTATTAGCCTTTAATCAGGGCCGTAATGATTGGCTGAAAACGTTAGAACGCGATGTAATGATAGGTCAATTATCCGGTAATGCCCGCTCATTACGTCAAACGTTCGAAATTTTTAGGTTCAGAACGCAGCACCAAATGGCTTCATTGTACAGTTGTTGTTGTTATATTTGTTGCTGTTGTTGTTTGTTAAAGTTGTTTCAAACACGCGAGTTGCGACATCACCAGGGGACATTATCAGACTCTGTCTATAGGGTAATAAACCATATAATAACCGTTTCCTTCGGGCAGTGCCGAAAATATATTTAACCCCCAGTCTCTGTACAAAACCTTGCCAGCTCGATTCTGTGCTGTCGGCTTCGGGTTAATAATACAGTTATGTAATATACAGTTATGTAATGTACAGTTATTATCGGCTTAATAAGATACTCCATTATTCATTCATAAATCAGTTCACTTCAGCCTCAAATGCACGAGCCGCTTCCCTTTTAAACTGACGGCGTGTATTAATTATTCAAACATGCGTTTTCTTAAATTCACAAGACAGACAAGAGGGCAGCGTAGTTAGGGTTAGCACTTGCACCATTTGTGCAAATCCAGTCAATTAGAGTACTACAATTTACAACGCGTAAAAACCTTGCTCTTCGTGACTCGGACGATCACGTAAAATGACGGGCCCGTCTCAAAATTAATTGGTACCTTTGAGAACGACTCTGGACGGAAAACACCCTCTGGCAGTGACCACCCTCAAAGCCAGTAAATAGATCGGGCTGCCGTTGATAATCTAAAAATGACTGTTGAGTACAGTGCGACGAGATCTAGCATAATATTATGCTTTTAGCATAATTTCACCTCAAAATGAGACCTCAAAATTAGTCACACCAGCCAGCAGTAGAAGAAATGGAATATTGCCGGGTATTGGAAAGCAGCTAAAAACTAGAAAAGATAAGCTTGCATATAAGTAACCTTTCGTTTTGATAGTCAGCACAGCGCCATATATCGTCTGCACATATAGCGTGTGATTAGACATGACCTTACCTATTAATCCTTCATACATCAGTTTTCTTTAACCTTGGATCTATTAGAGGCATCGCAACTCTTGTGATTCCTAACTCTCTTTCTCTCCTCTCGATTTCTTGCTGTAAAGATTGACGATATTCTTCAAACCATAAAACTACTTGCTCTAATTCTTTCATATAAAGTCTTTTCAACATTGTCTGCCAACAGTCCAGCTCTGGTATTCGAAACATTTCCCACTGAAAGAAAAACAGAAAATGATCGACTCTTCAATTATTTCTGAGTTATCTTTGAAGAGATTAGAGTAACATAGCGTAATGGTTAGCACTTTGGGTTCAAGGTCTGTGGTTCAAGGTCTGTGGCCATTTGGGTTCAAGGTCTGTGGTTCAAATCCAGGCTAGGGAGCACGAATTTACAAGGGGTAAAAAACCTTGCTCTCTGTGGCACCGCAACAAGGTACCCTGATTTCTGACTTATCTTATGGTATAGTTTATTGTTAGCATTTCTGATAATGAACTGAAAGCTCTTTAAAAGACTTGATGCTTAGCAAAAATACCTTGAGAAATTTATCAAGATCCGGTGATGCTTTTGAGTACACTTGAAGCCATTCTGGAATTTCTAGGAAAAGAAAAAAATTTAGAAATACAATACTCGATAGAAGAAAAGATAAAAAAAGGCAGAAACTGTTGCACCTTGTACATTCTTCTTTATAATATTCAACACGACTCAGAACCAGCCTTTATAGTTTCTCTTAAAATATCTATATTTCAGCCATTCCTTATGGTTTGCTTGCACTGAACTTTATTGGCAGAAAGGTCCCTGAGGATTGACTGAATCGTCTCAGGAACATTGGCTGAATCTACACTCGTTGGCCGAAACGTTTCAGTTGGCCGAAAGGGTTTGCCGAACTTACCGTTGGCTGACACGACCAGCACCCATTATAGCATTTTCTCTTAGCAAACTTAGAATGTAGACATCATTTTTCTTTATAAAAATTCGATCTTTGGTTATTAAGTAACCAGTGACATAGCAGAGTACATAAGTGATTATGCAACCTGAAAAAGCATTTGGCTATTTACTTAGTTAGTTAGTTAGTTAGTTAGTTAGTTAGTTAGTTAATTAGTCAGTTAGTTAGTTAGTTAGTTAGATAGTTAGTTAGTTAGTTAGTTAGTTAGTTAGTTAGTTAGTTAGTTAGTTAGTTAGTTAGTTAGTTAGTTAGTTAGTTAGTTAGTTAGTTAGTTAGTTAGTTAGTTAGTTAGTTACCATAACTTGTATTTTAGTCAGTAAGCTAGTTAGTTAGTTAGTTAACTAGTAATATAGGTAGCTAGTTAGTTAGTAAGTTAGTAAGTTAGTTAGTCAGTTAGTTAGTTAGTTAGTTAGTTAGTTAGCTAGTTAATTAATTAGCTTGTTAGTTGTATTTTTCGCTATCTTGAAGTTTTGTAAAGCGCAAAGACTTTTTATTATGATCTTGTGAAAGTCTGACATGGCAAACGGTGTAGCAAATGGAGGTGAGACAGGCAAGAAATGATGCGACCAATGCACAATAAATGGTGCAGAAGAACCAAGCAATGACGTACCAAGTGCACAAGTTTACCATCCAACTAATACCTATAAAGCAAAGCATACAAATTACATACTTACCAGTGTACATATATGGACTTGGTGGCACGAATGTCTCTGATTTCTCACGCAGATGGCTTGTATACACTGCTACAGGATTTGCTTCATAATTGTCTGAATGACTCAGGTTATAAGACCCACTATTGCTTCTAAAGATAAAGAGAAAAACAATCACTCAATAAAGACAAGGACTTAGGCCCCATTTAACACTATACCGGGTAGCTTTCGGAGCGAGGGGCAATTCACTCCTTGGAATATCAATCATTCACACGACGCTGTATTCTATTGCTTTATAGGAATCTTGTGAGAATCCTTTTGTTTCAATAGTATCTCGTACGCCTTTTCGATGAAATTGGTCCCTTGTTTTAAAGTGTCTTGATTTTTGCATCGGGTAGGGGTGGTTTTTACATCATACCAGAGCTATCCGATACTAAACGCTCCAACATCGGAGTGATTTTCACTCTATTCTGTAGTTGTCATGAAAATCACTCCGCTTCAAAATGTAATTTACTGTCTTTTGTGATTAACTATTGAAATTTTCTATTGTTTCGGCTATCTGGTATAATGTAAATGAGTCTGTTGGATACGAAAATCAAGAAATAACCATAGCTAACCGGGATAATGTAAACCGAGTATTTCCGCGCGATTTCTCGCACCAGCATGGCTAACTCAGTTTAATACAATAATACTAATAATTTGCTTGCTATATTCACGTTTTTTCATCGTTTTACTGCAATTTATTTCCATTAAATTAAGAAACTGTTAAGAAACTTTTAGAACTAAAATTGGGCAAAAAATTAAGAAGCTTTTAGTACTATGCCCGGAGCAAGTTTCTTATAAAAAAACGTGTATCCGGCAAGGCACAGCATTCCGATAACTATCCGGTAAAGAGTAAACGGAATGGGGCCTTAGATTACAAACAAAACACCACAGACATTTACTGATTGAAAACTCTAAGATAGAGATAGAGATGGACATTTTCTTACTCGTTTGGAAGATCATAATCTGGTTCAGGATGCTCCGTGTATGCTGAAAGAAATAAATTAAATGAAATAGAAGGTTCAATGATCGGCACATTTCTCATCAAATTTTGATATAGACTTATTACCTAGACTTATTACCTAGACTTATTACCTCTGGCCCTGTTATCGCTCGGTTGTCCAAGATTAGCACCAAACTGAGATCACTTAAATTAGGAAAGCAGAGAGCAATCCCCTGCTATAACTCAGGCCTGTTCATACAAGCCTGCTTACCGGGCCAGAACACTAATCGAGACAAATTTCAAGTTCTGTTCATATGGGATAATTCTGGCCTGCCTACCGAAACAGAAATTGTCCATTTTGGCACTTTCAAAGCCTTTTATGGTTTCACACATGCGCTGTTGAAACAATTCCAGCCTGGTTAGTGGGATGGAGTGTTGATATGAGAAATTTTCAGCCTGTCTGCCAAGATCTCACAACTGCTCAAGCAAGATCTTGCTTACTGAGCTAGCCTGCTTTCTTATATGAACAAGATTGAATTCTGTATGGAGATTGTGGATTAGGTGGGATCTCGCTTAGTGGGCTGGCCCAGTTAGTTGTAGCAGAAAGTTGGGGTGGTGGGGAAGCCATGCAGGACCGTAATTATTGCATCTCTATGAATAATTGCTATTAAGAAAAAATGCTAGATGCTCAGCTCAAATGGTTTGAGCCAATTGAAGCTGGCTATTTTCTTCGTGTTCATGAGCGATAATCAGGACTCGGGTAATAAGTATACTACTCATTACATTGAATACTCACATTCCCTTGGAGAATAAACCAAAGGGCTCGATTCTTGTGTTGTGACTTCATTGACATAGCTTGCTGTTTGGTTAGCACTTTTTGAAGGCCCAGTGTCATAATCAGGATCATAATCTCTTGGATAGATCTCACTTATAGCTCTTGCAAAAGGCCTTGAGTCTCCCACTTTTTCAAATTGAAAATTATAACTTCCTTGCTGTGTTTCTGTTTGGCTGGGATGAACTGCTTTATAGCCATTTCGAGGGCTATTTGTTGGGCTATTCAGTGTTCTCATAACAAGTTTATCATCTTTTCTACTGTTTAGTGAATCAGATCGGGACAGACTCACTGATGGTAGCTCAGGGGGTCGGGTTTTGTCCTTTACTTCCTTAGGTTTTGCAAACTGAGGATTAGATGGAGTTCCCTGGTGTGATTCCTCTGGGAATGGTTGCATTATCTTTGTTAGATCTTCCATTGAAAGACCCTTTGGGGCATCAACCTGGCAGTAGTTAATCATACTAGCATTGTCTCTCATCTGCAGATTATTCTTCTCTTGTAGCAAACGTTGTATCATTGACTTGCCCCCATTTTCAACCCCAGTATGACCAGGGTAAGCTGGTGGTTGTCTATAGTTACCTACGATATAATTGAGCCTCTCTTGGATTTGTGCCTCTACTTCATACTGATTAGCAGTCTGTTCTGTTTTCTTATATTGACCTAACTGATTAACGTTATTGATTTTCAACCCTTCAAAAGCAACAGGAATGCCTTCCTCATAAGTTGTAATATCACTCATACCATCATCGTCATCATCATCATCATAACCAACTTCACCGCCAAGTGTCTCTCTTGATCCTGACAAAACCTTTGGCAATTGATTTTTCTTTTTCTTTTGCAAAAAAGGAATTTTTCTTTTAACTCCCTTATTTCTCTTTTTATTTATTTCTTCTTCCTGTTGTGCTGTTAGGTAAGATTCTGATATCTCAATTTCAGGAATTCCACGTGGAGATCGATGAGAATTATTATTCAAAACATGCGGATAGGCTTGTCCATATTCAGCAAAACCACCTACAAACATAAAACGAAAAATTGCTAAAAATAGATAAGAGACATTTTGGAAGGCTGTTATGTGGCAAAATAATAAATTGGGAAACACAAATTTCTTTTCTTAGTAGATGAAAGCTTAGTTCTTACCAATATAAACACTGGGTGGGGGTCGTTCAAAATTGATACAAGGTTGGGTGAAGATTTTCCAAAAATTGGTACATAAGGTTTTGGGTATGTTGTCTGTAACAACATTTTGATCAAGGGCCCCTGGGGTGGGGGGTTGCATCATGCAGATCGAAAGCATTCTCCATCATTAGCCTTTGTGTCTATACTCCATGCCAGGTACTAGGACATTCTACAGTATGGTATTTATGGCCACTTCTTCCTCTTTGAAGGTAGTACTGTATAGTATACAATTTACTTCCTTGTCGCCCGCGCTCCGCGCTTAACAAAAACTACAAATAGATATGTCTGCAAATAAAATAGCTAGACTAGATTGTAGGTATTATTAATACACCTTACCCCTTTGATTCTGATTCACTCGAACGTATCTCCCATGCAACCCCTCTGGCGACGCCGCAGGATGCTGTTCCTTTCTCTTGTTCAGCGCGAACATGGCTGTCAGTGGCGGCCTAAAAGCTGGGCCTAAGTTTGAGTGCTCAAATTAATGAATGAAGGCTCTTGTTCGGCATTGTCTAGGTTGAAATGTCTAGTTTTATTATTTATCCGCTGCAAAACTTTTCAGCGGGTCTCCTTAATTATAAAGCAGCTTTCGAATATGTAAAAAGGCTGTCAGCTATCTATTATTTTCATTTCGTTTCTTCGTATCTTGTTCGCCATTTGTGTTTTTACATTTGATTGATTTGCGCTTACACTGATTTGATTCACAAAGGATTCTGGGATTTCTAATTGCTTTCTTCAAAAATTCTTATCTTTTATTTTGAGAAAATGAATTTTTCAATTCAAAATTGAACAAAAATTATTTCTGTTACAAAACAAAATTACATTCCGTTCCAGAACTTCTAGAACATTTTAATCTTTTCCTAAATAATCAGCCACAGTCATACAATACTGTGGTTCCAACTTCCCGTTTTATTGAAAGTGCGGCGTGCAGTAGAGAGAAGAAGTAGAGCGATTGAAGGGGATAGACCTGATGAAGGAACGGAACTCAAATTTGTAAGAAAAGGAAACGTTAAAGTTAAGTTATTTCCCTTTTCCTAATAATTGTTCGATATAAACGCTACCCTTTCTACCATTAAACATCAATATATCTTTTTAATATTTTTGCTCTGATTTTGTGTCCATCACAGTTCATACAAAATACTACCACACACAGGAGTGCATATCCACCGCAGTACACAAAAAGACCTTATGTATGCCAGATGCAAATACTTATCCGGGATAGAACGATACTTTCCTTTTGTTACTATCCCATTTGCATCCACAATGTGGCTCAGGCGCGGCTGTATCGGCTTACCCTTAGGTGCCAAATAAACGCAGGGTCCAAATAAACGGGGGGGTGGGAAATTCGGAAATTTTGATAAACGGGGGTCCTAATAAGGTCCGGGGGTTGGTGAAATTTAATAAATATAGTTTACTCCTTTCACAAAGGATATTTTCTTCCAAACTTCCGGAAGCCGCTAATCATCCTCCCAGAGACCTGGGAGCGAATATACAACTTTTGTAGTGAGTCTATTAGAGTCTATCAAGTCTACCTTTAACAATGGCCTACGTTGTTGTTGTTGCTGGCTTGGAAGAACTGGTTTGCTGTCAACTGTTTTGGGAGAGAGAGTTGAAGTGGGAATGAAAAGTTAATGCCAACAAAGGTGATTCAGGGCTTAGACAGAGCATCAAAGTACCTAAAATGGCAATTAAAATTGCACCGAATAAATACAGAGACGCTATAGACCAAGTGATAGCGTACAACTCTAAGATTTTGGTCGAGAGAAGGATGAGAATTCCATACATTGATGGCCAGACTGGAGTTGCTCAACAAGATTGTCATTTATGGGTGAGCCGTGTTGCTCGTTGCGCGCCTCAGAGAGAAGGTCAGATATGCACTTATCCTGCTAGAAGATGGAGGGTACGAAAAAGACCTGATTTTGATAGGATAAATAGAGCTAAAGTGAAGCAGGAAGGGCCTGTGTCTGGAAGACCAACAACAAGGCAATCTGCACATGCAGAAGCTCTAGAAGCAGCTGAAAAGACAGGTTTTATTGTTGGTAAGATGGATTGACGCATCAACCACCATAATCATAATCATCACCATCATTGTGATCATTTTTGTCAGCATCATTGTCATTGTTACTGCAGACACCAATCATTATAATTGTTATCATTGTTATCAATCAATGTCATAACCATTATCATGACCATCATTATCAAACCATTATCATCATCATCATCATCATCATCATCATCATCATCATCATGTTTATCATCATCATCAAAATCAAAATCACCATTATCACCATCTTCAACATTAAGGTCATTATCATGACCATCATTATCAAACCCAGGTTGAATAGGCCTCTATGTGAAACTCCACTGTCCATATTCGACCCTGGTATTTGCATTGTCTATTTACAATTTGATTGGCTGTTCAAACAACAGAAATTTAAAGTGACGTCACAGTTTCTTCAAAATTTCACACCAAAATAGGCCAAAACTATGTAAAAACATCTGTAAAAACCAAAAAATGATGCTACATGAGATATTATATCTTGCCTTACAGTTATCAATGAAATTCTTTGCATTTCCTTTCTAAGAACATCTGCTTTCATGCAGATTTTATTGCAGGTACCAGGGCCAAAATCGATTTAACAGTTTAGATTGGAGGAAATTTGATTTGGGGCCTGGGGATGAGGTTGATCATCATCATGATCGTAATCATTGTAATCATAATCATCCTCACATTATCAGAAAATACACCAGCATCATCATCATCATCATGTTCATCATTGTGAAAATTATCAATCACCATTTGCTAGTTTCCAAGATTTGCTAAACATTCATACTTCTACTTTCTAGCTCATGATGAAACTAGTTTATCAAGTATTTCAAGTGATAAAGCTTTGAAGAATGATGTGGATGCTTCTGATCAGTTGATTAATCAATTGGAAGGAAGAAGAGTGGATTATGATGATCATGAAGATGAAGCTATGTCAGATTTCAATCTAAGTGATGATGAATTTACACCAAGCTCAAGACGTAAGAAAAAGAAAGATGCTCCCACCAAAAAGGTTTGTGAAATTCAGAGATAATATTTAGGATGTAGGTTCCGCAGGGCATACATATTTAAATGAGTCAGGCTTATCACTATTGAACAATGGGTGTATGTTTTAAGCATTACCATCAAGAGGGAGGGTCCAGTGGGGTCAGAAGTCCAGGGCCTGGGGTGTGAAGCAGCCTGCAAAAATTGAAATCATCTTAATACTTCCCCTAAAAAACCTCCTAAAAGCCTGCTACCATTACATTCCCCTTTGGCCTGCTCTTCCATCACGACAGCCCTGGTTTTAAGTACATTTAATCTCCCTAAAATGACAGACTTGACAGAGAAAAATTTTCTCTGACCAAAAAAGGGTACTTTCTAATAGTACAAATGATACGAGATTTCAATGATACAAGTACAAGATTTATTTGCTTTTCTATTCATGGGTTCCGTGATAAGTAACAGAATTTATTGATAGACATGGGTTGGTTTGGAAAATCTGGGCAGCACATCTAGTCTTTTGAACAATGAAGTCCATCCTCGGTTTTGAGGATGTAGCATTGAATTTTGGGGGATGTGATTAGGGGCCTGATTATTCAATTCAATTTAATTCAATTCAATTCAATTCAATTTCATTTGTAAAACACACAATTAATGTATAAGATACAAATTAAGGCAAAATAGTGTGTTTTACGCGACCCAAGAAAAGCAGGGCTTATCAGGCTTGGGCCGCTAAATTAAAGTTATAATAAAGTTACAAAACAAATCTAAGTTTATGTAAAAAAAAAAGTAACAGAGGAAATGCTCATATTGATTTATTATACATTTATTATAGGGTAAGAAGAATGCTTTGGCTTGGAAACTGGCAGACAGAGTAAGAAACTTAACCAAAGAGGAAATCAGTCGTATGGGACCAGAAGAACGAAAGAAGCCTTATATGTGTGAAAGTAAGTTTGAAAGTTAAGTCATAAAGTAATGTATAAAGTCGCAAGTGAACGTATTTGAGTTTGAAGTTTTTGAGGGAATAGGCCTGCCATTTTGCATCCGATTGTCTGCCATATAAACATGGTCTATACCTGTTTTACATCTCTTTACAGTCTGTCACAAGAGATAAAAAAGCACTAAAGGCATTCACTATCATTACCGGCATCTTGATCATTACTAATACCAAAACATACCTACAAATATACCTACATCTCTTGCTGCCGTTTTATGGATAGTATGTAAGAACTATACCTGTTTTATGTCTCTTTACAGTCTGCCACAAGAGATACAAAAACACACAAGGCATTCACTATCATTACCAGCATCTTGATCATTACTAATACCAAAACATACCTACAAACATACCTACATCCGTGCTGCGGTGTTAAGGATAGTATGTAAGAGCTATACCTGTTTTATGTCTCTTTACAGTCTGCCACAAGAGATACAAAAACACACAAGGCATTCGCTATCATTACTGGCATCTTGATCATTACTAATACCAAAACATACCTACAAACATACCTACATCTGTGCTGCGGTGTTAAGGATAGTATGTAAGAGCTATACCTGTTTTATGTCTCTTTACAGTCTGCCACAAGAGATACAAAAACACACAAGGCATTCGCTATCATTATCAGCATTTCGATCATTAATAATACCTTGACATACCTCCAAGCATACCTCCAAACATACCTACATCTCTTGCTGCCGTTTTATGGATAGTATGTTACAGCTATACCTGTTTTACGTCTCTTTACAGTCTGTCACAAGAGATACAAAAACACTCAAGGCATTCGCTATCATTATCAACATTTCGATCATGATACTAATGAAGAAGATCCTGGCTATGCAAATGAGGATTCTCAAAGCTCCTTCCCAGCTCCAGAGAAGAAAGATACCACTGATGCTGCGTCCAAAGGGGACAATTTTGAACAGAATCCATATTGTGATTTCTGTCTCGGTGATGCTGGTGAAAATAAGAAAACAGGAATCAAAGAAGAACTTATTTCTTGTTCTGATTGTGGACGATCTGGTAAGTATTGTTTGCGTTCTATTGATCTTTATATAAGGAACCATGTTATACTTAGAAACCTTGGTTCCATGAGATCACATGATATTGGGCAGCTCTTTCTAATTGCACCGATTGCACCACAGTAAAAACCGCATATTAGATCCTTCATTATATATCTTCTACACAATAAAAAAATAAGGTGAAGGTGAAGGTGAAATGGTGTATTTATCGCCAGTTGCTAGGATCTCAGTAGTAGGTTAACTAATCGAGACCTCAACCCTGGCTGTGAGGCTATTGTAGCTGACGCTCGAACCCCGACCTCACTGAGCTTCTGACTCCACGAGCCAGCTGGACTAGACCACAACACCACAACATCTTCAAATAAGAACCATTTCAGCCTGATATCAAAAGAGGTCCTTAAAAAAGGTTCCAGTCCACTCACTGGGGCTTAAATGCGATTTGTATGCTAGTTAAACCTCTTTCATGGACTCCAAAAACATCGCATAATTTAGAATAATGATTAACAGGGCCCGCTTAAGCTGTTAAACCTTAAGTCATGCTTTGTTTTCCTTGGAACTGCTTTGGTTTTATTCTGAGAACCATAAGAATCGCAACAGGCTACATTCAAAAACATAGGTTTTTATGTGCGGGTTTTTGCTTTCAGCTCCATTCCATGTGCAATTAGAAATGAAGCTGCAGACCTATCTCGGTCAAAAGATGTAGCTGCGTACATAAAGCCGTAAACTGATGTATAAACACACCAAAAAACGCAAGATGCAACTTATTCTGAAGCCGCAAACCGTAGAAAAAGCTTTGCAAGACGCTTAAGCCACACGCAAAACAGGGGTTGTGAAGCCGCAGTCCTATAATAGGCCCCCACAGCAATAAATCACTTGTAATCACAAGTAACCCTTTAGAAGATTACCTGTTATATTCTGTCTGCTTTCTGAATTCGTCTTAAGGCGATTTAATATGATTTCAGGTCATCCATCGTGCTTGCAGTTCACAGATAAGCTTATTATAGAAGTGAAGAAATACCAATGGCAATGTATTGAATGTAAATCGTGTTCATTATGTGGTACTTCTGATAATGATGTAAGTTTCTATAATTGTTTTTGTTTTTAGGTCTCCTTGTTAAGAAATTTGACGTTTCCAGGGGTCTCCTTAGGGTGGGGCCGTTGCTTTGTGGCCTTTGCCAAACAATGAAACATTGTTGGTCAAACATTTAAAATTTGCTGTACAGCAAATGTTCGACCGTTTGGCCACGTCCAAAAACATTGCTTGACAAGCAAAAGTAACAGATTCTGTGGCGTGATTTTAAGGTGCGAAAACTTTTTTGCTCCACGCAAGCAAAACATTTTGGACGAGCTATGTTTTTGGACGTGGCCAAATGTTCAACCATTTTGCTTGCAAGCAAATTTTATAATGTTTGACCAACAATGTTTGATTGGTCAGTGGCGTAGGGGGGGCGGTCGCCCCCCCAATAGTTGAAAAGTTGGTGTTTTAGAAAAGTCTATTTTTGCAATAAAATCAGTGGGGGGGGGGGTAAGAGAAATTCTAACAACCTTTGGGCAATAAATATTTTTCAATGTCGAAAAAGAGTAGAGATATCATTCCACCTCACCTGCTCGGTTCCAAGGAAAATGTTGTACGACTAATATTATGCGGCAATTAACGCCACATGTCACTATTGTTCAACCCATACTCCCCTCCTTTTGCAATAGGTCTCGATGTGTGAAGGGTTATAAAGGCACGGACCTTTCTTATGTTTTTACGATCCCGTCGGACAGATTTAAAGTTTATTCAAAAGACCTCTCTAGCGTATTCTTGCTGTGGTGAAAAGTGAAAACGTCAATCTCCTTTCTCTCGATTTCGAAATAAAGCGAGATAGAACGAAAAGGCAAAACCACGAAAAAATTAGTAGAGTAAACGAAAAATCAGACAACACAGTGCATGTTTCTAGTAGATAAACATAGACGTAGAATGAAAATTTTCACCGCTTCGCATAATAAGTATGTATTTTTGGCTGGAATGTTCTACATCAACAAGAAAGCGAGTGCTTCCAACAAACAGATGAAGTGAGATGTCTTCTTATATCCAGTATGTAACACAACACAATAGGCAAGCAAAAAATATGCATTCTATGCGATACTAGAGGTTGGAAAATGAAAATTTTTCCGGGGAGCATTCCCCCGGACCCCCCTTGTTTTGTGTGCCTTCCATTAATCATTGAGACTATTTCCGTGTTTTAATACTAAAAAACGCATGGTAACAAATTTTGTGTTTACAACGTAGATATTTGGTAGCTTTCATGAATTTCAATGGTCTTAGAACAATTTTTCCCTGGCATAGGAATAGACGCTGTACGAAGATTGTAGGTCCGTTGTCATGAAATTATTGTGAAAAGCAAGAATTATCCAGCATATTTTCTCCGTTTGAAATCCCATCAAAACTCTTTTCTAGAGGGCCGTTTTACGACCTGTAGAAGGTCATGGTCCCCTTGATTTTTGGTCTTTGCCCCCCAAAGCCAAGACCCTTTTCCTAGGGCAAGCCCAAAATAACCGGAACACAAAGCCAAATTACGATTTTGTATGGTCTCGGTTGCCCCCTCTCTAAAGCCCAAGAACCTGGCTACGCCACTGAATGTACTGCTTGACACCCAAGATGGCGGAGCCACCAGAAGGTTTGAATTTGCTTTCTGAAATTAATGACCTGAAAATATAGAATAAAATGGAAGTTTTTTCGCAAAGTAGCAGACGACTTCTTGTGCAGTGTAGATGCTGAGTTACTACACGTTTTTATTAAGACACTTGGCTTCTATTTCAGCCTGCCTGATTTTGAGAGCGATTTTTTCACCAATTTATCACCCCCCTATCCTTCCCAAAAACATGTCTAAGGTGCGTGTCCTGGCAAGGGCTTCACGTTATCAAATGAACTGGATCTTACCTTCTGAAAGACGACATATTAAAACATCTTAAGACAATGAAAAATGAAAATCAATATCTCTTCAAAATTTGTTCAAATTTTAGTGCTTAGCCTGCCCTTAAACAAAAGGATTAAATTTTTGTAAATTTTTCATTTGGAATTCAAACTTCATCAACAAAAAACTGCTAAAAAATTAATCTTCCTTAAAACGTCCAGGCTTTTATTTTATTAGCGAAATCCTTACTCGATTGTGTTATCAAACATTTCTAATATTATTTCCACACATTCTTACCTGAGTCTCAAATTTTATCCCAGCACATGCCAAAAACCGCTCTTCCTTTAAACTCTAAGCTTAGCTTTAATAAACACGTTTTCGAAAAAGTGGAAGTTTAATTTCAAAAATTAATATTGAAAAAAAAACTTGCGACCGTTTCAATGATTCAGTAGCCACGTCCTAAGAAAATATTGACTCTTTGATACTTAGTTTCTGCCTGTTGTTACATGCTTTCAAACGTTTTTCCTTTATGATAAAACCTTCAATTTTGCTTGGATTAACTTAGACCCCGTTTACACTATTGCGGTATGAGACGAATACGGTACGAAACTATACCGTTTTGGTCTTGCGTCTACACTATGTAGGCACAGTTTTGATATGAATGCGGTGCGAAATGAATACGGTACGCTGACCGGGTTTATCTGAAAACGGCATAGTGTAAACGCCTGAATACGGTACAGTTTGATGCAGTTTTGCTGAATGAATGAGAGAGAAAAAAATTACTCTTTGTTCTTTTTGACATGAAACAATAGATTTTAGACAAAAATCGATGACCTTGCTCATCGTATTCATTTCATACCGGCATAGTGTAAACGGGGCCTTAATTTCATCTAGAGATGCTTTTTTCTGAGGCAGTTGGAAGGAGCTTTTGTACTTTATGAACGATGTTGAATATAAAACGAAAAATTTTTAACATCCTATATTACTATCTTTATAATATTTTTCTTTTTGGACGATATCGTTGGATCCGCGTTTGAGATCCGCGTTTGATCCGCTGTTTGGCTGTTAAGACACCTCACAAAACATTACCTTGTTAAACTTTTTTTGTTATTGGAGGTTTTGTAAAAACGTTTGCTCTACAAGCAATGTTTTGTGACGTGGCCAAACGTTGGAAAACTGCTTCTTAGCAAATCTTAAATGTTTGAAGAAAAACGTTTGATAGTTTCGCCAGGGCCTAATGCTTTAATAACCTACAGAAAACATAAAATTAATGTTTTGTTGTTTTCTTAGGTCATTGGTGCTGCAAACTTTGTGAAGAACGCATGAGAGCAGCTGGTGAATACCCTCCACCCGGGATGGAAGACAACAGCTCAAAATGAACAAGCTTCTAGGTAGAAACTTTATTTTAATAAACTTGGTATTATCATTTCACGTTTTTGGCACGAATTACGTGGTATACTTGTCAATAACTACTTTTAGATTCTCAGATTAGTTTTCGTGAATTATTATTGTGCTGGTATTCATTGTCTATTCCTCATCCGAGTCGGGACAACACCTTTAGAAAGAGCTGTGTACATTTGCCCAGGGTAGATATCAGGAGCCCTTTAAGAGTCAGTCTTTAAAGCGACATTTCAAGCATTATCACAAAATGCTTAAGTCAACGGCCGCAATAAAAAGATCAGTAATTTTGTAGCTGTCCTGGAGGCTATTGAACGATTTAAAACTGCCGATAAGGGTGAAACACAACTTCGGTATGTTTCCTGCACACGAGAGGATGTGCCATTAAATATCCCCATCCGAGTTGGGATAACTCTTTTAGGAGGAGCTGTTTACATTTGCCACGCCTGTATATATGTGACAGGGAGCGCCGAAGGTTTTATCGCCTTCCCCCTCCGGAGTCGGGTTTTTGCCAATTTTTTTACCCTGGTTATGAGTCAAGTTTTGTGAAATTCGCTCAGGAAATGGGTTACCATTCGACCATTTCGACTTAAGGTGGTGGCTTTTTCTGTCCTTTGTTTTTGTGAAGGATTTTCGAAGAGAATTATTGCCTTAGTTACTGCAGCTGCGCATAAACCAAGCACATGGACGTAGACCTACTACCCGAGTCTCAGTTATCGCTCATCAAGCCGAGGCTAACTTAGTAAGTCTAGCAAATACTTTATTTAATTCCCGTAACTAAACGAATTCTCTTCGGAAATCCATCCTTAATACAGACAAAGGACTAGCAAAAATGGCTGCCACCTTTTGCGGAGGCCGGCAATCTTCAGCATTTAACCGTTAATTTTAGGCCTAAATTGAAGTTAGAGCAGCAGAAAATCGATCGAATTTTTTCAAAGTTTTCAGTTAGAGGGTGTGAAAGGCCTTAGAGAGTGCCCTGCTTTCATTTTTAGAAACATTTAACTCTGGTTACAGTAAAAACCCTCATTTAAGAAGCGAAGTTTTTAATAAAGCCTGTTTTGGTTCTTATGTGATGACGTGTATACCATAATCAGGGTGGAGGTTCATAAAAGAGGGTCTTAAGCAATTGCATTGAAAAATCAAGCATGGATTAGGTATTAGCAGCTTCAGCAAGCCCCTGCTTATAATTTTTCTGAATGCAATGTTTTGGAGGTCATGGAAGAGGCTAAAGCACAAGTTGCATTTGAACCCCATTGACTGATCCGAGTTCCCTTAACTTAGAACCTCTTTTGATATTATGCTAAAAGGTTCTTATTTGATGGGTAGAAAATATATTATTCCAGGCTGTGGGTTCGTGATAAATGAAGGCTCTCATGTGCGGGTTTTTTACTGTATAGGATGCATTTTCATGGACAATTTCCTTGGTATGTGGTTTAGGTTATTATATGCCTCGGTCTTCATCGAGGGTGAAGGTGAAATGGTGTTTTAGCGCCAGTCGCTAGGATCTCAGTAGTAGGTTAATTAATCGAGACCTCGACCCTGACCGTGACGCTACCGTGGCTGGGCTCGAACCCTGAGCACACTGAGCTTCTGACACCACGAGTCAGCTGGATTACACCACGCTGCTACAGCACCTTCAATGGCTATATCCCCCTGGCTCATCCCCCTGGCTATATGCCCCAAGACACCTGTATACTATTTTACATAAGAGCTTCCACCAACTCGTTCTCCTCTCACTTACGGAATCGTTTGCATTTCTAATTAAAACCTTCAGTCTGCCTTACATTTGTAATTAAGCCTCTTTACATCCTTGCTTTTCGATTATGAATTTTTTGACTTACGAATTCCGTTTATCACATCGGTTTACTCAAATCCCCATTGATCCTGAAGTCATCCGTGATTTGTCTTATCTCAAAAGATCCCCTTGTTATTCTGCTTTTTTAAGCCGGAATTTGTACTTTTTTAATCAAAAACGCGTAGCACCTGCGCTAGTTATGTCGTAGAGCGGGCCGTGGCTTAACTCTATCTCACCTGGGTGGCTCTGAACCAACAAAGGCTAAAAGCAATAGAAAATTAGGAGCTCTTGGCATGAATAGGAGTTTCCAAGCTTGAGAATGTTCTGAAAATCAGAGGTGAGATAGGGTTAATAATACCCCCGGCGCTTTACAATTTACCACTCAAGTTAAGTTGCAATATTGAGTTTCGACGGGTTTATGGAAGGTAAAATAATGTGAAAGCTCAACGTACGATTAATTTGAAAAGGCCCCATATCCTTGTTGGTAACCCTACTGGTTTTATGGAAGTCACTGGGTACAGACACTTCTTCAGGGATTCTGGAAGAGGGAGGCAGGGGGCAATTATACCCTATTGTTTCTATGGAAATCTCTTGATACAGACACTTATACCCTCTTCAGGGATGCTGGAAGAGTGGGGGCAGGGGGCTATTTCCCCTTTTTGTCTAATGAAAATTACCAAATTTTTCAAAACTACCATTTTTGCTCCTAATTTTCAATGCCCCTGCCCCGCTTCCAAAGATAATTCCAAAGAAAATTTCGTCCTTATTTTCAGTGTATTGCCCTTCTTTGCCCTGTCATGCTTCCGGAGTCCCTGAACCTCTCAATTGCACCTTTTTGGAAAGTGAAATGCTCTTAAAGGTGCTCTTATCAAGATGTCTGTATCAAGATGTTTGCATCAAGATGTTTGTTACGAGATCTCGGATTATGTAAGGCTGTTCACGCGTGAATTATTCACGACATTGACCAATAACTTTCTATAACCTGTATCATCGAAGTTGTTTTTCTAACACTGCCCTGCAGCTGATGAAGGGAAAACAGCAAAATTCGCGTGTATGGGGTCTTTTATCGCAATTAACCCTCGGACTATAAACCTTGTAAGTTAAACATCACTTCTGCGTTCAGATAAGGTGTGGCAAGTGGGAAATTATCGAAATTCGATGTATTATTAGAAACAGGTGCATTGGACGGATGCAAAAGACTATCAATTAACAAGAAACAAAGACAAATCAAGCGTCCTGCTAAAAGACTTTAAATGCCAAAGCTTCTGACACAATAAAAGTACAAAATATTGCCATCAGACAGTGGACTGAGCTTAACGAAGGTTGCCTGTGCTTCACCTCAACAAAGGAAGTCACCAGAGGAATTTTCACTGTGATTTTTCACTCCTGGCTTAGAGGTACGCCTTTGCTTCTTTGTAATTTTAATCTTGTATTCTTGATGTTACCAATTCAGCGCTCGAAAATGACTTGAAGGAGCCGTCACTTTCGCAAGATAGTGCTCTATTGACAAACGCGCTTTACTGGTCCGGTCTGCTTGTTTCAACTCGGTTTAGCTTAGAGGAATACAGTATGTCCTTGCTACGTAGTAATTAAGCTTATATGTATAAAATTGCCAATTTTGCGCTCGAATAAAACACTCACTACATGACCCTAACTTTCGTAAGATAGTGTTGTATTGACAAACACGCCTTTTGTGCGTTTTTTATCCGCTTGCCTTCCACTCGGCTTGGCTTAGAGGTATATGTCCTTACTCTTAGTAATTAAGTTTAATGTCTTAACTTGGCCAATTTTGCGCGCGAATGATGACCTGAAGGAACCGTCATTTTCACAACGTAGTGTTGTATTGACAAAAACGCTTTATTGATGCGATTTTTTTCCGCATGTGTTCCGCTCGGCTTGCCTTAGAGGTATCCCCTGTCTATACTTTGTGTGATTAAGCTTGTATTTCTGAACTTGCCAATTTTGCGCTCAGATAATAACTTGAAGTCACTTTTGCGAGATAGTTTTGTATTGACAAAAGCGCTTTATTTGTTTGTTTTTCGGCCGGCATGTGTTAACTCTCTGTGATAACACTCCCTGCTGTCCGCTAAATTCGCTTTTTTATAAGTATGTTTGGCCCATCAATCCAAGAGTTTTAGACCACGTATACACGGGAACGGACGTTCCCAAAAAGGTCACGATAGGCTTTTCGTTTACACGGGTACACATGGATCCGTTCCTTTTTCGGAACGGGACTGCATCTTTTTGGATACGCTAGAAAAGCAGACCCATCTGCAATCGTTCACAAAAATTGTGAGACTGCTTGCTCTTCTCGCTCCTTAATAATCCCAACGTATTACTGACAGACAATTGAAAGACGAAGTCAAGAGAATGTATTGAAATGATTAGCTAACATCTTCATAGTTTTGAGTAAAAGTCGCATAGTCACTTTTTAAAACCACCAGAAAACTTCAGCCTTCCCCTTTCCGCCCTCCCCGCCCCCTCCAAGCAGTGTTGTTTAATTTGATTTCTTGAACATACTGGCAAATTGCGTGCGCCAACATCGTACAAGGCTCTAACTTCGGACACAACATTGCTTGCGGGGGGGGGGAGGGGGTGAAATACAAAATTTTGACTGATGGCAGTGAATGTATTTCGATTTCGTCACTAGTCTCAAAATATTTTGTGAAGGATTATGGATCCATTCTGCAATTAAACGCAATGAAGTCGTACCTATATCGTACACGAAAGGTACGGGTCTTTCGGATCCGTATAATTTTCTCTAGTGTTAATGGGGTCTTATAGCTTTCGAAAAATGAAGCTTTTCTAACTTACTACAGCAGAGGTCACCTCTTCAAAAACAAAACCTCCATACAGCGGACATCTTTCAACAACACAACAAATTATTCCCACAGGTTTTCATTATGTGGAGAATTTGCTTGAGGGGGTAATTCCTATTGAGGGGTATGTATACATATGCCTCTGAGAAACCGGAGGGTGAACACATAGGTGAACACATAACCAGGACAAGATTTTGAAAAGATAGCCATATAACCAAGGCATCATGTATACCTAACCTCCTGTAGGAGTTACCCCCGGAGTTATCCCCCCTTGATCTACTGTACTTGATGTACATGTACATAGAAAATGTTTTAATTTGATATTTTTCACTAAAAACTACGAAATAAATAATTCAAGAACTCTAAATGAATGTAACTCATTGATTAGTGAGCGTAAGAGCCTTAGGCCCTTTCTTGAGCAGTGACGTTGGAACAAAAGCATTTTCTGAGATTATTTTTGACTTCTCCTTGTCTAAAATTATATCATATCTTGTTTTCCTGAATCATTTATTTAAATAATTAATTTTGACACATGAAAACCAGCCCGCTTTTTGTTCAACGAATTCAGTACGTTTCAAATGAAATTCACAGTTCAAAAGAATTCTTTGTTCCATGTTAGTTTGATTTCTACCTTGCAGCTGTTTCTGCGAATACAATTTACTTTTTCTTAAGGTACCACAGTGTTTTTTGACTTCATTAACAAACAAAGCAAATCCTACGTAATTATTGCATGCTGAATGCAAAAGCATCAACATTGCAAGTGTTTTCTTTTGTGCTGCCTTCCCTTCTTCGTTGCATACCGTATTTATTAGCACCTCAATTTCATACTGTATTGATTATTATTATTATTATTATTATTATTAAAACGAATATTTATACAGGATTACACTTTCAGTCGTATGATATTTACATATATACACTGTTTTCAAAAGGGTCCTGTAATTACAAGTAAATAAATAGGTTACAAAATCAAACTATATGAAGTAAAACTATAAGTTTTTTAAAAGTGTTTTAAATTTTGAAAGATCTTTTTCTTTCTGAAATTCTTCTGGTAAATTATTGAAAGCCAAGGCACCTTGCACATAAAAGGAATACCGAGCTGATTCCAACTTAAAACGTGGAACAACAACCGCCGAGTAATTGCGAGTGGAACGTTTTTGTTCTTTCAGTTTAAAGTAGGATTGGAAGGGCTCACAGACTTCGTCATACAGACATTTTTGAACGAATGAGCAGATACGCTTGATTCTGATTTGATTTGTATCGGGGACTTCCTTTCCAATTATTCTTGAAGCTCGTTTCTCAAGTCTAGCAGTTCTTTCTTTTAAATAATTGGCAGTGGCTCCATATGTGGCAAAGGTACAATTAGTTAGGAACGGTAAGATCATTGATTGATAAATGGTAGTCGCAGTTTTTGAGTCCATGAAAGTTCTCATTTTCTTGAGTAGGTTCAGTCTCGACGACGCTTTCTTGATTGACGATTTGATATGCTGAGTCATACAGAGGGTATTGTTAAGAGCAAGTCCGAGGTATTTGTAGCCATCGGTCTGGTTGATGATTAGCATCTTCACTTCATACCGAATTCATTAGCATCTTCATTTCATACCGAATTCATTGGCATCTTCATTTCATACCTTATTCATTATCTATTAGCATCTTTATTTCATACCGATTTCATTGGCATCTGCATTTTATGCAGCATTTATTAGCATCTTCATTTCATACCGTATTCATTAGCATCGTCATTTCATACCCTATTCATCGGCATCTTCTTTTCATACCCTATTCATCGGCATCTTCATTTCATACCGTATTCATCGGCATCTTCGTCCCATAACTTATCTATAAGCATCTTCATTTCATACCGTATTCATTACCATATTCATTTTGCTCTTTTAATGTTATTCGTTTTCATTTCAGGAAATGCCTTTGGCCATACAAATACTACTGCTACTTTTTACTTGCATGGTGCATCAAGCAGATGGAGCTCCCATCGTTGACCATGCTGTCCCCCTTTTCCAACCACCAATTGATAGCAAAATCCTTAGGTATGCAGAAAGTAGATACTTGGAATCAGGGGGGCGACGTAACAGCATTGCCGAAGATGAGTTCTATGAAGACGACAGAGAAATGAGCGGCGGTTATGATGATGATGATGACAAATTTACTGCTGATCTTGTCGGTCATGCAGACCATATTGACGATGGGGATATGGATCAAAGAGAGGCCAAGGTTCAAAGGGAGGTTGTAAGAGAGCGTGTAGCTAGTCAAAGACGTTTGAGAAAGCTCATAAAGTCGCAGGATGAAAAAAAAGAGGAGAAGATTTTATCGAGGGAAAATTTGAAGTTGTTGGTTAAAAAGTATGAAGATGACTTGGCTGAATTAATGCCGTTATGGACTGATAAGCGTAGTATAAACTTGGAAGAATCGGATGCCCTGACAGGCACTGAGACAGATCATGATCGTGATGATGTTGATGATGACGACTATGATATGATTGAAAATGAAAAGCAAATGATTCTTGATGACATGGAAGATGAACCATTGAGGAGAAAAAAGAAAGGAAGAGGGAAGAAGGAGCAGGCTGGAAGATACAGACGAGACATCCAGCCTTTGTGGAGCGGAAGATACGGAAGGGAGATGGATAAGCAGCCCCTTTGGAGTGGAAGATTCGGGAGGGAGGCAAAGAAACGACCACTATGGAGCGGAAGATATGGGAGACAGGTGAAGCAGCAGCCTCTTTGGAGCGGAAGATACGGGAGGGAGATAGGGGATCAGCCTCTGTGGAGCGGAAGATACGGGAGGGAGGCAAAGAAACAACCCCTATGGAGCGGAAGATACGGTAGAGAAGCAGGGAGACAATCACTATGGAGTGGAAGATATGGGAGACAGGTGAAGAAGCAACCTCTCTGGAGCGGGAGATACGGTAGAGAAACAGAGAGACAACCACTTTGGAGTGGAAGATATGGGAGACAGGTGAAGCAGCAACCTCTCTGGAGCGGAAGATACGGTAGAGAAACAGAAAGACAACCACTATGGAGTGGAAGATATGGGAGACAGGTGAAGCAACAGCCTCTCTGGAGCGGAAGATACGGGAGGGAGACAGTGGATCAGCCTCTGTGGAGCGGAAGATACGGTAGAGAGAAGAAGAAACAACCATTATGGAGCGGAAGATATGGGAGACGGGTAAAGCAGCAGCCTCTCTGGAGCGGAAGATACGGTAGAGACATGGAGAAACAGCCTCTAGACGAGGAAAAACGTAGAAGGAAGAATAGCCTAAGTAATAATGTTGGAAAGGAACACGATCAATTTGATGAGATTCAGATTTTGCAGATACCGCTTCAAAGTGATGAAGAAGAAGAGTAAAATAACACAAGATACTAGATACTTTCAGAAACAAAAATAATTATACAAATTATGACATTTTACAAGACATTTACATTGTTTTGTTGTAGAGAAAGAAACAACGAATATAAACAGAAACGTCAATGAAATTTTTTAGCTAATATCGCTGTAGCTATTCATTTAAAACAAAATACGGTGTAGAAATATGCAAATTAACTTACAGCTCTATAGTAGCCTAGAACGTTGTCTTTTATGATTTAGAAAGATTTGTGAAACCCCCTGATTTTGGTCGATCTTGATTATTTTGCTTAAACTTTTGCCTTGCCTTTTAGACCAACTATGAGTCTACTTTGAGGATCTTTTTACTTTGATTCAATTGGGCTGGGGATGCTTATAGTAGCCCTATAATAGCCTAGAAAGTAATATTTGATGATTAAGAAAGATTTTAGAAACCCCTGCTTTTGGTCGATTTTGATAATTTTGCCTCATCCTTTGCCTTGCCTTTCTCCAAGAGATGGTCAATTTAGAGATGTGGTCTTCTTTAACTAAATGAGCTAGATATGCTTTTTATAGCACTGTAAGCTTTCAAAGTATTCTTCTTTTGCCTCAGTGCAGCCTTGCCATTCAGGCCAGAAGTGCGTCGACTTTGAGACCTTTTTTTCAGTGAACCAACTGGATTGAGATGCTTTTTAACGATAAACATTCTGAAAACAATACAACAGGTTGATTTTTGGCAGCAACAAGGCTAGGCTATAGACTTGCATTTGTGCAACTTTTGAGGTAGAGTTATATCCGAAATTTCGTAAATTATGAAGAAAAAAGCCTCCACCTGCCAATGGAATACTATTCAGGTAACATTTACAAAAATTCTATGTTAATTCTTCAAAACAACTGAAGGTTTAAAAACCATAAACTTGTGGCTGACTTTTGGCCATTTAGCAAGGCTATAGACTTGCCGTTTTGGCGATTTTTCGAGGGAAATTTTTTCTTCCTAATTTGACATAATCTAATAGAAAAACCCTTAATTTAACCCCTAGAGGCTATTCAGGGGGTATAAGGTAGATTTCTATGACTATTTTTGAAGAAAATAGGAGTTTTCAGAAGCCCTGATTTTGGCCGATTTTTGGCCATTTAGCAAGGCTATAGACTTGCCGTTTTGGCGATTTATTCAAGGGAAATTCTTTCTCCCTTATTTGCCATTATCTAAAAGAAAAACCCTTTATTTAACCCCTAGAGGCTATTCAGGAGGTATAAGGTAGATTTCTATGACTATTTTTGACGATAATAGGAGTTTTCAGAAGCCCTGATTTTGGCCGTTTTTTGGCCATTTAGCAAGGCTATAGACTTGCCATTTTGGAGATTTTTCAAGGGAAATTTTTTCTCCCTAATTTGCCATAATCTAATAGAAAAACGCTTTATTTAACCCCTAGAAGATATTCAGGGGGTATAAGGTAGATTTCTATAACTATTTTTGAAGAAAATAGGAATTTTCAGAAGCCCTGATTTTGACCGATCTTTGGCCATTTAGCAAGGCTATAGACTTGCCTTTTTGGAGATTTTTCGAGGGAATATTTTTTCTCCCTAATTTGCCATAATCTGATAGAAAAAACCTTTATTTAACCCCTAGAGGCTATTCAGGTGGTATAAGGTAGATTTCTATAACTATTTTTGAAGAAAATAGGAGTTTTCAGAAGCCCTGATTTTGGCCGATTTTTGGCCATTTAGCAAGGCTATAGACTTGCTTTTTTGGCGATTTTCAAGAAAAATTTTTTCTTCCTAATTTGCCATAATCTGATAGAAAAACCCTTTATTTAACCCCTAGAGGCTATTCAGGGGGTATAAGGTAGACTTCTATGACTATTTTCGAAGAAAATAAGAGTTTTCAGAAGCCCTGATTTTGGCCGATTTTTGGCCATTTAGCAAGGCTATAGACTTGCCTTTTTTGCGATTTTTCAAGGGAAATTTTTTCTCCCTAATTTGCCATAATCTGATGGAAAAACCCTTTATTTAACCCCTAGAGGCTATTCAGGTGGTATAAGGTAGATTTCTATAACTATTTTTGAAGAAAATAGGAGTTTTCAGAAGACCTGATTTTGGCCGATTTTTGGCCATTTAGCAAGGCTATAGACTTGCCTTTTTGGCGATTTCTCAAGGGAAATATTTTCTCCCTAATTTGCCATAATCTGATAGAAAAACCCTTTATTCAACCCCTAGAGTCTATTCAGGTGGTATAAGGTAGATTTCTATAACTATTTTTGAAGAAAATAGAAGTTTTCAGAAGCCCTGATTTTGGCCGTTTTTTGGCCATTTAGCAAGGCTATAGACTTGCCATTTTGGAGACTTTTCAAGGGAAATTTTTTCTCCCTAATTTGCCATAATCTAATAGAAAAACCCTTTATTTAACCCCTAGAAGATATTCAGGGGGTATAAGGTAGATTTCTATAACTATTTTTGAAGAAAATAGGAATTTTCAGAAGCCCTGATTTTGACCGATCTTTGGCCATTTAGCATGGCTATAGACTTGCCTTTTTGGAGATTTTTCGAGGGAATATTTTTTCTCCCTAATTTGCCATAATCTGATAGAAAAAACCTTTATTTAACCCCTAGAGGCTATTCAGGTGGTATAAGGTAGATTTCTATAACTATTTTTGAAGAAAATAGGAGTTTTCAGAAGCCCTGATTTTGGCCGATTTTTGGCCATTTAGCAAGGCTATAGACTTGCTTTTTTGGCGATTTTTCAAGAAAAATTTTTTCTTCCTAATTTGCCATAATCTGATAGAAAAACCCTTTATTTAACCCCTAGAGGCTATTCAGGGGGTATAAGGTAGACTTCTATGACTATTTTCGAAGAAAATAAGAGTTTTCAGAAGCCCTGATTTTGGCCGATTTTTGGCCATTTAGCAAGGCTATAGACTTGCCTTTTTTGCGATTTTTCAAGGGAAATTTTTTCTCCCTAATTTGCCATAATCTGATGGAAAAACCCTTTATTTAACCCCTAGAGGCTATTCAGGTGGTATAAGGTAGATTTCTATAACTATTTTTGAAGAAAATAGGAGTTTTCAGAAGACCTGATTTTGGCCGATTTTTGGCCATTTAGCAAGGCTATAGACTTGCCTTTTTGGCGATTTCTCAAGGGAAATATTTTCTCCCTAATTTGCCATAATCTGATAGAAAAACCCTTTATTTAACCCCTAGAGGCTATTCAGGTGGTATAAGGTAGATTTCTATAACTATTTTTGAAGAAAATAGAAGTTTTCAGAAGCCCTGATTTTGGCCGTTTTTTGGCCATTTAGCAAGGCTATAGACTTGCCATTTTGGAGACTTTTCAAGGGAAATTTTTTCTCCCTAATTTGCCATAATCTAATAGAAAAACCCTTTATTTAACCCCTAGAAGATATTCAGGGGGTATAAGGTAGATTTCTATAACTATTTTTGAAGAAAATAGGAATTTTCAGAAGCCCTGATTTTGACCGATCTTTGGCCATTTAGCATGGCTATAGACTTGCCTTTTTGGAGATTTTTCGAGGGAATATTTTTTCTCCCTAATTTGCCATAATCTGATAGAAAAACCTTTATTTAACCCCTAGAGGCTATTCAGGTGGTATAAGGTAGATTTCTATAACTATTTTTGAAGAAAATAGGAGTTTTCAGAAGCCCTGATTTTGGCCGTTTTTTGGCCATTTAGCAAGGCTATAGACTTGCCATTTTGGAGACTTTTCAAGGGAAATTTTTTCTCCCTAATTTGCCATAATCTAATAGAAAAACCCTTTATTTAACCCCTAGAAGATATTCAGGGGGTATAAGGTAGATTTCTATAACTATTTTTGAAGAAAATAGGAATTTTCAGAAGCCCTGATTTTGACCGATCTTTGGCCATTTAGCATGGCTATAGACTTGCCTTTTTGGAGATTTTTCGAGGGAATATTTTTTCTCCCTAATTTGCCATAATCTGATAGAAAAACCTTTATTTAACCCCTAGAGGCTATTCAGGTGGTATAAGGTAGATTTCTATAACTATTTTTGAAGAAAATAGGAGTTTTCAGAAGCCCTGATTTTGGCCGATTTTTGGCCATTTAGCAAGGCTATAGACTTGTTTTTTTGGCGATTTTTCAAGAAAAACTTTTTCTTCCTAATTTGCCATAATCTGATAGAAAAACCCTTTATTGAACCCCTAGAGGCTATTCAGGTGGTATAAGGTAGATTTCTATAACTATTTTTGAAGAAAATAGAAGTTTTCAGAAGCCCTGATTTTGGCCGTTTTTTGGCCATTTAGCAAGGCTATAGACTTGCCATTTTGGAGATTTTTCAAGGGAAATTTTTTCTCCCTAATTTGCCATAATCTAATAGAAAAACCCTTTATTTAACCCCTAGAAGATATTCAGGGGGTATAAGGTAGATTTCTAGAACTATTTTTGAAGAAAATAGGAATTTTCAGAAGCCCTGATTTTGACCGATCTTTGGCCATTTAGCATGGCTATAGACTTGCCTTTTTGGAGATTTCTCGAGGGAATATTTTTTCTCCCTAATTTGCCATAATCTGATAGAAAAAACCTTTATTTCACCCCTAGAGGCTATTCAGGTGGTATAAGGTAGATTTCTATAACTATTTTTGAAGAAAATAGGAGTTTTCAGAAGCCCTGATTTTGGCCGATTTTTGGCCATTTAGCAAGGCTATAGACTTGCTTTTTGGCGATTTTCAAGGGAAATTTTTTCTTCCTAATTTGCCATAATCTGATAGAAAAACCCTTTATTTAACCCCTAGAGGCTATTCAGGGGTATAAGGTAGATTTCTATGACTATTTTCGAAGAAAATAAGAGTTTTCAAAGCCCTGATTTTGGCCGATTTTTGGCCATTTAGCAAGGCTATAGACTTGCCTTTTTTGCGATTTTTCAAGGGAAATTTTTTCTCCCTAATTTGCCATAATCTGATGGAAAAACCCTTTATTTAACCCCTAGAGGCTATTCAGGTGGTATAAGGTAGATTTCTATAACTATTTTTGAAGAAAATAGGAGTTTTCAGAAGACCTGATTTTGGCCGATTTTTGGCCATTTAGCAAGGCTATAGACTTGCCTTTTTGGCGATTTCTCAAGGGAAATATTTTCTCCCTAATTTGCCATAATCTGATAGAAAAACCCTTTATTTAACCCCTAGAGGCTATTCAGGTGGTATAAGGTAGATTTCTATATCTATTTTTGAAGAAAATAGGAGTTTTCAGAAGCCCTGATTTTGGCCGATTTTTGGCCATTAGCAAGGCTATAGACTTGCCTTTTTGGCGATTTTTGAAGGGAAATTTTTTCTCCCTAATTTGCCATAATCTGATAGAAAAACCCTTTATTTAACCCCTAGAGGCTATTCAGGTGGTATAAGGTAGATTTCTATAACTATTTTTGAAGAAAATAGGAGTTTTCAGAAGCCCTGATTTTGGCCGATTTTTGGCCATTACCAAGGCTATAGACTTGCCTTTTTGGCGATTTTTCAAGGGAAATTTTTTCTCCCTAATTTGCCATGATCTATTAGAAAAACCCTTTATTTAAGCCCTAGAGGCTATTCAGGGGGTATAAGGTAGACTTCTATGACTATTTTTGAAGAAAATAGGAGTTTTCAGAAGCCCTGATTTTGGCCGATTTTTGGCCATTTAGCAAGGCTATAGACTTGCCTTTTTTGCGATTTTTCGAGGGAATATTTTTTCTCCCTAATTTGCCATAATCTGATAGAAAAAACCTTTATTTAACCCCTAGAGACTATTCAGGTGGTATAAGGTAGATTTCTATAACTATTTTTGAAGAAAATAGGAGTTTTCAGAAGCCCTGATTTTGGCCGATTTTTGGCCATTTAGCAAGGCTATAGACTTGCTTTTTTGGCGATTTTTCAAGGGAAATTTTTTCTTCCTAATTTGCCATAATCTGATAGAAAAACCCTTTATTGAACCCCTAGAGGCTATTCAGGGGGTATAAGGTAGACTTCTATGACTATTTTCGAAGAAAATAAGAGTTTTCAGAAGCCCTGATTTTGGCCGATTTTTGGCCATTTAGCAAGGCTATAGACTTGCCTTTTTTGCGATTTTTCAAGGGAAATTTTTTCTCCCTAATTTGCCATAATCTGATGGAAAAACCCTTTATTTAACCCCTAGAGGCTATTCAGGTGGTATAAGGTAGATTTCTATAACTATTTTTGAAGAAAATAGAAGTTTTCAGAAGCCCTGATTTTGGCCGTTTTTTGGCCATTTAGCAAGGCTATAGACTTGCCATTTTGGAGATTTTTCAAGGGAAATTTTTTCTCCCTAATTTGCCATAATCTAATAGAAAAACCCTTTATTTAACCCCTAGAAGATATTCAGGGGGTATAAGGTAGATTTCTATAACTATTTTCGAAGAAAATAGGAATTTTCAGAAGCCCTGATTTTGACCGATCTTTGGCCATTTAGCATGGCTATAGACTTGCCTTTTTGGAGATTTCTCGAGGGAATATTTTTTCTCCCTAATTTGCCATAATCTGATAGAAAAAACCTTTATTTAACCCCTAGAGGCTATTCAGGTGGTATAAGGTAGATTTCTATAACTATTTTTGAAGAAAATAGGAGTTTTCAGAAGCCCTGATTTTGGCCGATTTTTGGCCATTTAGCAAGGCTATAGACTAGCTTTTTTGGCGATTTTTCAAGGGAAATTTTTTCTTCCTAATTTGCCATAATCTGATAGAAAAACCCTTTATTTAACCCCTAGAGGCTATTCAGGTGGTATAAGGTAGATTTCTATATCTATTTTTGAAGAAAATAGGAGTTTTCAGAAGCCCTGATTTTGGCCGATTTTTGGCCATTAGCAAGGCTATAGACTTGCCTTTTTGGCGATTTTGAAGGAAATTTTTCTCCTAATTTGCCATAATCTGATAGAAAAACCCTTTATTTAACCCCTAGAGGCTAGAGGCTATTCAGGAAAATAGGAGTATAAGGTAGCAAGGCTATAGACTTGCTATTTTTCAAGGGAAATTTTTCTCCCTAATTTTGATCTATTAGAAGAAAATATAAGGTAGACTTTTCATTTTGAAGAAAATAGGAGTTTTCCCCTGATTTTGGCCGATTTTTGGCCATTTAGCAAGGCTATAGACTTGCCTTTTGGAGATTTTTCGGGGAATATTTTTCTCCCTAATTTGCCATTTTAGAAAAACCTTTATTTAACCCCTAGAGGCTATTCAGGTGGTAAAGGTTTTCTATAACTATTTTTGAAGAAAATAGGTGTTTTCAAAGCCCTGATTTTGGCCGATTTTTGGCCATTTAGCAAGGCTATAGACTTGCTTTTTGGCCAAGGGAAATAATTTGCCATAATCTGATAGAAAAACCCTTTATTTAACCCCTAGAGGCTATTCAGGGGTATAAGGTAGACTTCTATGACTATTTTCGAAGAAAATAAGAGTTTTCAGAAGCCCTGATTTTGGCCGATTTTTGGCCATTTAGCAAGGCTATAGACTTGCCTTTTTTGCGATTTTTCAAGGGAAATTTTTTCTCCCTAATTTGCCATAATCTGATGGAAAAACCCTTTATTTAACCCCTAGAGGCTATTCAGGTGGTATAAGGTAGATTTCTATAACCATTATTGAAGAAAATAGGAGTTCTCAGAAGACCTGATTTTGGCCGATTTTTGGCCATTTAGCAAGGCTATAGACTTGCCTTTTTGGCGATTTCTCAAGGGAAATATTTTCTCCCTAATTTGCCATAATCTGATAGAAAAACCCTTTATTTAACCCCTAGAGGCTATTCAGGTGGTATAAGGTAGATTTCTATATCTATTTTTGAAGAAAATAGGAGTTTTCAGAAGCCCTGATTTTGGCCGATTTTTGGCCATTAGCAAGGCTATAGACTTGCCTTTTTGGCGATTTTTGAAGGGAAATTTTTTCTCTCTAATTTGCCATAATCTGATAGAAAAACCCTTTATTTAACCCCTAGAGGCTATTCAGGTGGTATAAGGTAGATTTCTATAACTATTTTTGAAGAAAATAGGAGTTTTCAGAAGCCCTGATTTTGGCCGATTTTTGGCCATTAGCAAGGCTATAGACTTGCCTTTTTGGCGATTTTTCAAGGGAAATTTTTTCTCCCTAATTTGCCATGATCTATTAGAAAAACCCTTTATTTAAGCCCTAGAGGCTATTCAGGGGGTATAAGGTAGACTTCTATGACTATTTTTGAAGAAAATAGGAGTTTTCAGAAGCCCTGATTTTGGCCGATTTTTGGCCATTTAGCAAGGCCATAGACTTGCCTTTTTGGAGATTTTTCGAGGGAATATTTTTTCTCCCTAATTTGCCATAATCTGATAGAAAAAACCTTTATTTAACCCCTAGAGGCTATTCAGGTGGTATAAGGTAGATTTCTATAACTATTTTTGAAGAAAATAGGTGTTTTCAGAAGCCCTGATTTTGGCCGATTTTTGGCCATTTAGCAAGGCTATAGACTTGCTTTTTTGGCGATTTTTCAAGGGAAATTTTTTCTTCCTAATTTGCCATAATCTGATAGAAAAACCCTTTATTGAACCCCTAGAGGCTATTCAGGGGGTATAAGGTAGACTTCTATGACTATTTTCGAAGAAAATAAGAGTTTTCAGAAGCCCTGATTTTGGCCGATTTTTGGCCATTTAGCAAGGCTATAGACTTGCCTTTTTTGCGATTTTTCAAGGGAAATTTTTTCTCCCTAATTTGCCATAATCTGATGGAAAAACCCTTTATTTAACCCCTAGAGGCTATTCAGGTGGTATAAGGTAGATTTCTATAACCATTTTTGAAGAAAATAGGAGTTCTCAGAAGACCTGATTTTGGCCGATTTTTGGCCATTTAGCAAGGCTATAGACTTGCCTTTTTGGCGATTTCTCAAGGGAAATATTTTCTCCCTAATTTGCCATAATCTGATAGAAAAACCCTTTATTTAACCCCTAGAGGCTATTCAGGTGGTATAAGGTAGATTTCTATAACTATTTTTGAAGAAAATAGGAGTTTTCAGAAGCCCTGATTTTGGCCGATTTTTGGCCATTAGCAAGGCTATAGACTTGCCTTTTTGGCGATTTTTGAAGGGAAATTTTTTCTCCCTAATTTGCCATAATCTGATAGAAAAACCCTTTATTTAACCCCTAGAGGCTATTCAGGGGGTATAAGGTAGACTTCTATGACTATTTTCGAAGAAAATAAGAGTTTTCAGAAGCCCTGATTTTGGCCGATTTTTGGCCATTTAGCAAGGCTATAGACTTGCCTTTTTTGCGATTTTTCAAGGGACATTTTTTCTCCCTAATTTGCCATAATCTGATGGAAAAACCCTTTATTTAACCCCTAGAGGCTATTCAGGTGGTATAAGGTAGATTTCTATAACCATTTTTGAAGAAAATAGGAGTTCTCAGAAGACCTGATTTTGGCCGATTTTTGGCCATTTAGCAAGGCTATAGACTTGCCTTTTTGGCGATTTCTCAAGGGAAATATTTTCTCCCTAATTTGCCATAATCTGATAGAAAAACCCTTTATTTAACCCCTAGAGGCTATTCAGGTGGTATAAGGTAGATTTCTATAACTATTTTTGAAGAAAATAGGAGTTTTCAGAAGCCCTGATTTTGGCCGATTTTTGGCCATTAGCAAGGCTATAGACTTGCCTTTTTGGCGATTTTTGAAGGGAAATTTTTTCTCCCTAATTTGCCATAATCTGATAGAAAAACCCTTTATTTAACCCCTAGAGGCTATTCAGGTGGTATAAGGTAGATTTCTATAACTATTTTTGAAGAAAATAGGAGTTTTCAGAAGCCCTGATTTTGGCCGATTTTTGGCCATTAGCAAGGCTATAGACTTGCCTTTTTGGCGATTTTTCAAGGGAAATTTTTTCTCCCTAATTTGCCATGATCTGTTTGAAAAACCCTTTATTTAAGCCCTAGAGGCTATTCAGGGGGTATAAGGTAGACTTCTATGACTATTTTTGAAGAAAATAGGAGTTTTCAGAAGCCCTGATTTTGGCCGATTTTTGGCCATTTAGCAAGGCTATAGACTTGCCTTTTTTGCGGTTTTTCAAGGGAAATTTTTTCTCCCTAATTTGCCATAATCTGATAGAAAAACCCTTTATTTAACCCCTAGAGGCTATTCAGGTGGTATAAGGTAGATTTCTATAACTATTTTTGAAGAAAATAGGAGTTTTCAGAAGCCCTGATCTTGGCCGATTTTTGGCCATTTAGCAAGGCTATAGACTTGCCTTTTTGGCGATTTTTCAAGGGAAATTTTTTCTCCCTAATTTGCCATAATCTGATAGAAAAACCCTTTATTTAACCCCTAGAGGCTATTCATGTGGTATAAGGTAGATTTCTATAACTATTTTTGAAGAAGATAGGAGTTTTCAGAAGCCCTGATTTTGGCCGATTTTGGCCATTTAGCAAGGCTATAGACTTGCCTTTTTGGCGATTTTTGAAGGGAAATTTTTTCTCCCTAATTTGCCATAATCTGATAGAAAAACCCTTTATTTAACCCCTAGAGGCTATTCAGGTGGTATAAGGTAGATTTCTATAACTATTTTTGAAGAAAATAGGAGTTTTCAGAAGCCCTGATTTTGGCCGATTTTTGTCCATTTAGCAAGGCTATATATAGACATGCCTTTTTGGCGATTTTTCAAGGGAAATTTTTTCTCCCTAATTTGCCATAATCTGATAGAAAAACCCTTTATTTAACCTCTAGAGGCTATTCAGGTGGTATAAGGTAGATTTCTATAACTATTTTTGAAGAAAATAGGAGTTTTCAGAAGCCCTAATTTTGGCCGATTGTTGGCCATTTAGCAAGGCTATATAGACTTGCCTTTTTGGCGATTTTTGAAGGGAAATTTTTTCTCCCTAATTTGCCATAATCTGATAGAAAAACCCTTTATTTAACCTCTAGAGGCTATTCAGGTGGTATAAGGTAGATTTCTATAACTATTTTTGAAGAAAATAGGAGTTTTCAGAAGCCCTGACTTTGGCCGATTTTGGCCATTTAGCAAGGCTATAGACTTGCCTTTTTGGCGATTTTTGAAGGGAAATTTTTCTCCCTTATTTGCCATAATCTGATAGAAAAACCCTTTATTTAACCCCTAGAGGCTATTCAGGTGGTATAAGGTAGATTTCTATAACTATTTTGAAGAAAATAGGAGTTTTCAGAAGCCCTAATTTTGGCCGATTTTTTGCCATATAGCAAGGCTATATAGACTTGCCTTTTTGGCGATTTTTGAAGGGAAATTTTTTCTCCCTAATTTGCCATAATCTGATAGAAAAACCCTTTATTTAACCTCTAGAGGCTATTCAGGTGGTATAAGGTAGATTTCTATAACTATTTTTGAAGAAAATAGGAGTTTTCAGAAGCCCTGATTTTGGCCGATTTTTGGCCATTTAGCAAGGCTATAGACTTGCCTTTTGTGCGGTTTTTCAAGGGAAAGTTTTTCTCCCTAATTTGCCATAATCTGATAGAAAAACCCTTTATTTAACCCCTAAAGGCTATTCAGGTGGTATAAGGTAGATTTCTATAACTATTTTTGAAGAAAATAGGAGTTTTCAGAAGCCCTGATTTTGGCCGATTTTTGGCCATTTAACAAGGCTATAGACTTGCCTTTTTGGAGATTTTTCGAGGGAATATTTTTTCTCCCTAATTTGCCATAATCTGATAGAAAAAATCTTTATTTAACCCCTAGAGGCTATTCAGGTGGTATAAGGTAGATTTCTACAACTATTTTTGAAGAAAATAGGAGTTTTCAGAAGCCCTGATTTTGGCCGATTTTTGGCCATTTAGCAAGGCTATAGACTTGCTTTTTTGGCGATTTTTCAAGGGAAATTTTTTCTTCCTAATTTGCCATAATCTGATAGAAAAACCCTTTATTGAACCCCTAGAGGCTATTCAGGGGGTATAAGGTAGACTTCTATGACTATTTTCGAAGAAAATAAGAGTTTTCAGAAGCCCTGATTTTGGCCGATTTTTGGCCATTTAGCAAGGCTATAGACTTGCCTTTTTTGCGATTTTTCAAGGGAAATTTTTTCTTCCTAATTTGCCATAATCTGATAGAAAAACCCTTTATTGAACCCCTAGAGGCTATTCAGGGGGTATAAGGTAGACTTCTATGACTATTTTCGAAGAAAATATTTTTCAAGGGAAATTTTTCTCCCTAATTTGCCATAATCTGATAGAAAACCCTTTATTTCCCCCTAGAGGCTATTCAGGGGTATAAGGTAGACTTCTATGACTATTTTCGAAGAAAATAAGAGTTTTCAAAGCCCTGATTTTGGCCGATTTTTGGCCATTTAGCAAGGCTATAGACTTGCCTTTTTTGCGATTTTTCAAGGGAAATTTTTTCTCCCTAATTTGCCATAATCTGATGGAAAAACCCTTTATTTAACCCCTAGAGGCTATTCAAGTGGTATAAGGTAGATTTCTATAACTATTTTTGAAGAAAATAGGAGTTTTCAGAAGACCTGATTTTGGCCGATTTTTGGCCATTTAGCAAGGCTATAGACTTGCCTTTTTGGCGATTTTTCAAGGGAAATTTTTTCTCCCTAATTTGCCATAATCTGATAGAAAAACCCTTTATTTAACCCCTAGAGGCTATTCAGGGGGTATAAGTTAGATTTCCATAACTATTTTTGAAGAAAATAGGAGTTTTCAGAAGCCCTGATTTTGGCCGATTTTTGGCCATTTAGCAAGGCTATAGACTTGCCTTTTTGGCGATTTTTCAAGGGAAATTTTTTCTCCCTAATTTGCAATAATCTGATAGAAAAACCCTTTATTTAACCCCTAAAGGCTATTCAGGTGGTATAAGGTAGATTTCTATAACTATTTTTGAAGAAAATAGGAGTTTTCAGAAGCCCTGATTTTGGCCGATTTTTGGCCATTTAGCAAGGCTATAGACTTGCCTTTTTGGAGATTTTTCGAGGGAATATTTTTTCTCCCTAATTTGCCATAATCTGATAGAAAAAACCTTTATTTAACCCCTAGAGGCTATTCAGGTGGTATAAGGTAGATTTCTATAACTATTTTTGAAGAAAATAGGAGTTTTCAGAAGCCCTGATTTTGGCCGATTTTTGGCCATTTAGCAAGGCTATAGACTTGCTTTTTTGGCGATTTTTCAAGGGAAATTTTTTCTTCCTAACTTGCCATAATCTGATAGAAAAACCCTTTATTGAACCCCTAGAGGCTATTCAGGGGGTATAAGGTAGACTTCTATGACTATTTTCGAAGAAAATAAGAGTTTTCAGAAGCCCTGATTTTGGCCGATTTTTGGCCATTTAGCAAGGCTATAGACTTGCCTTTTTTGCGATTTTTCAAGGGAAATTTTTTCTTCCTAATTTGCCATAATCTGATAGAAAAACCCTTTATTGAACCCCTAGAAGCTATTCAGGGGTTATAAGGTAGACTTCTATGACTATTTTCGAAGAAAATAAGAGTTTTCAGAAGCCCTGATTTTGGCCGATTTTTGGCCATTTAGCAAGGCTATAGACTTGCCTTTTTTGCGATTTTTCAAGGGAAATTTTTTCTCCCTAATTTGCCATAATCTGATGGAAAAACCCTTTATTTAACCCCTAGAGGCTATTCAGGTGGTATAAGGTAGATTTCTATAACTATTTTTGAAGAAAATAGGAGTTTTCAGAAGACCTGATTTTGGCCGATTTTTGGCCATTTAGCAAGGCTATAGACTTGCCTTTTTGGCGATTTTTCAAGGGAAATTTTTTCTCCCTAATTTGCAATAATCTGATAGAAAAACCCTTTATTTAACCCCTAGAGGCTATTCAGGGGGTATAAGTTAGATTTCCATAACTATTTTTGAAGAAAATAGGAGTTTTCAGAAGCCCTGATTTTGGCCGATTTTTGGCCATTTAGCAAGGCTATAGACTTGCCTTTTTGGCGATTTTTCAAGGGAAATTTTTTCTCCCTAATTTGCCATAATCTGATAGAAGAACCCTTTATTTAACCCTTAGAGGCTATTCAGGGGGTATAAGTTAGATTTCTATAACTATTTTTGAAGAAAATAGGAGTTTTCAGAAGACCTGATTTTGGCCGATTTTTTGGCCATTTAGCAAGGCTATAGACTTGCCTTTTTGGCGATTTTTCAAGGGAAATTTTTTCTCCCTAATTTGCCATAATCTGATAGAAAAACCCTTTATTTAACCTCTAGAGGCTATTCAGGTGGTATAAGGTAGATTTCTATAACTATTTTTGAAGAAAATAGGAGTTTTCAGAAGCCCTGATTTTGGCCGATTTTTGGCCATTTAGCAAGGCTATAGACTTGCCTTTTGTGCGGTTTTTCAAGGGAAAGTTTTTCTCCCTAATTTGCCATAATCTGATAGAAAAACCCTTTATTTAACCCCTGAAGGCTATTCAGGTGGTATAAGGTAGATTTCTATAACTATTTTTGAAGAAAATAGGAGTTTTCAGAAGCCCTGATTTTGGCCGATTTTTGGCCATTTAGCAAGGCTATAGACTTGCCTTTTTGGAGATTTTTCGAGGGAATATTTTTTCTCCCTAATTTGCCATAATCTGATAGAAAAAACCTTTATTTAACCCCTAGAGGCTATTCAGGTGGTATAAGGTAGATTTCTATAACTATTTTTGAAGAAAATAGGAGTTTTCAGAAGCCCTGATTTTGGCCGATTTTTGGCCATTTAGCAAGGCTATAGACTTGCTTTTTTGGCGATTTTTCAAGGGAAATTTTTTCTTCCTAATTTGCCATAATCTGATAGAAAAACCCTTTATTTAACCCTTAGAGGCTATTCAGGGGGTATAAGTTAGATTTCTATAACTATTTTTGAAGAAAATAGGAGTTTTCAGAAGACCTGATTTTGGCCGATTTTTGGCCATTTAGCAAGGCTATAGACTTGCCTTTTTGGCGATTTTTCAAGGGAAATTTTTTCTCCCTAATTTGCCATAATCTGATAGAAAAACCCTTTATTTAACCCCTAGAGGCTATTCAGGGGGTATAAGTTAGATTTCCATAACTATTTTTGAAGAAAATAGGAGTTTTCAGAAGCCCTGATTTTGGCCGATTTTTGGCCATTTAGCAAGGCTATAGACTTGCCTTTTTGGCGATTTTTCAAGGAAAATTTTTCTCCCTAATTTGCCATAATCTGATAGAAGAACCCTTTATTTAACCCTTAGAGGCTATTCAGGGGGTATAAGTTAGATTTCTATAACTATTTTTGAAGAAAATAGGAGTTTTCAGAAGCTCTGATTTTGGCCGATTTTTGGCCATTTAGCAAGGCTATAGACTTGCCTTTTTGGCGATTTTTCAAGGGAAATTTTTTCTCCCTAATTTGCCATAATCTGATAGAAAAACCCTTTATTTAACCCCTAGAGGCTATTCAGGTGGTATAAGGTAGATTTCTATAACTATTTTTGAAGAAAATAGGAGTTTTCAGAAGCCCTGATTTTGGCCGATTTTTGGCCATTTAGCAAGGCTATAGACTTGCCTTTTTGGCGATTTTTCAAGGAAAATTTTTTCTTTTTAATTTGCCATAATCTGATAGAAAAACCCTTTATTTAACCCCTAGAGGCTATTTAGGTGGTATAAGGTAGATTTCTATAACTATTTTTGAATAAACTAGGAGTTTTCAGAAGCCCTGATTTTGGCCGATTTTAGGCCATTTAGCAAGGCTATAGACTTGCCTTTTTGGCGATTTTTCAAGGGAGATTTTTTTCTCCCTAATTTGCCATAATCTGATAAAAAAACCCTTTAATTAACCCCTAGAGGCTATTCAAGTGGTATAAGGTAGATTTCTATAACTGTTTTTGAAGAAAATAGGAGTTTTCAGAAGCCCTGATTTTGGCAGATTTTTGGCCATTTAGCAAGGCTATAGACTTGCCTTTTTGGCGATTTTTCAAGGGAAATTTTTTCTCCCTAATTTGCCATAATCTGATAGAAAAACCCGTTATTTAACCCCTAGAGGCTATTCAGGTGGTATAAGGTAGATTTCTATAACTATTTTTGAAGAAACTAGGAGTTTTCAGAAGCCCTGATTTTGGCTGATTTTTGGCCATTTAGCAAGGCTATAGACTTGCCTTTTTGGCGATTTTTCAAGGGAAATTTTTTCTCTTTAATTTGCCATAATCTGATAGAAAAACCCTTTATTTAACCCCTAGAGGCTATTTAAGTGGTATAAGGTAGATTTCTATAAATATTTTTGAAGAAACTAGGAGTTTTCAGAAGCCCTGATTTTCGCCGATTTTAGGCCATTTAGCAAGGCTATAGACTTGCCTTTTTGGCGATTTTTCAAGGGAAATTTTTTCTCCCTAATTTGCCATAATCTGATAGAAAAACCCTTTATTTAACCCCTAGAGGCTATTCAGGTGGTATAAGGTAGATTTCTATAACTATTTTTGAAGAAAATAGGAGTTTTCAGAAGCCCTGATTTTGGCCGATTTTTGGCCATTTAGCAAATCTATAGACTTGCCTTTTTGGCGATTTTTTGAGGGGAAATTTTTTCTTCTTAATTTGCCATAAACTGGTAGAAAAACTCTTTATTTACTCCCTAAAGGCTATTCAGGGGTTATAAAGTAGATTTTCATAACTATTTTTGAAGAAAAATGGGAGTTTTGAAAACCCCTAATTTTTGCCGATTTTTGGCCATTTAGCAAGACTATAGACTTGCCTTTTTGGCGATTTTTCAAGGGAAATTTTTTCCCCCTAATTTGCCATAATCTGATAGAAAAACCCGTTATTTAACCCCTAGAGGCTATTCAGGTGGTACAAGGAAGATTTCTATAACTATTTTTGAAGCAAATAGGAGTTTTCAGAAGCCCTGATTTTGGCCGATTTTGGCCATTTAGCAAGGCTATAGACTTGCCTTTTGGGCGATTTTTCAAGGGAAATTTTTTCTCCCTAATTTGCCATAATCTGATGGAAAAACCCTTTTATTAACCCCTAGAGGCAATTCAGGTGGTATAAGGTAGATTTCTATAACTATTTTGAAGAAAATAGGAGTTTTCAAAGCCCTGATTTTGGCCGATTTTTGGCCATTTAGCAAGACTATAGACTTGCCTTTTTGGCGATTTTTCAAGGGAAATGTTTCCTCCCTAATTTGCCATAATCTGATAGAAAAACCCTTTATTTAACCCCTAGAGGCTATTCAGGTGGTATAAGGTAGATTTCTATAACTATTTTGAAGAAAATAGGAGTTTTCAGAAGCCCTGATTTTGGCCGATTTTTGGCCATTTAGCAAGGCTATAGACTTGCGTTTTTGGCGATTTTTCAAGGGAAATTTTTTCTCCCTAATTTGCCATAATCTGATAGAAAAACACTTTATTTAACCCCTAGAGGCTATTCAGGTGGTATAAGGTAGATTTCTATAACTATTTTTGAAGAAAATAGGAGTTTTCAGAAGCCCTGATTTTGGCCGACTTATGGCCATTTAGCAAGGCTATAGACTTGCCTTTTTGGAGATTTTTCGAGGAAAATTTTTTCTCCCTAATTTGCCATAATCTAATAGAAAAACCCTTTATTTAACCCCTAGAGGCTATTCAGGTGGTATAAGGTAGATTTCTATAACTATTTTTGAAGAAAATAGGAGTTTTCAGAAGCCCTGATTTTGGCCGATTTTTGGCCATTTAGCAAGGCTATAGACTTGCCTTTTTGGCGATTTTTCGAGGGAAATTTTTTGTCCCTAATTTGCCATAATCTGATAGAAAAACCCTTTATTTAACCGCTAGAGGCTATTCAGGGAGTATAAGGTAGATTTCAATGACTATTTTTGAAGAAAATAGGAGTTTTCAGAAGCCCTGATTTTGGCCGATTTTGGCCATTTAGCAAGGCTATAGACTTGCCTTTTTGGCGTTTTTTCAAGGGAAATTTTTTGTCCCTAATTTGCCATAATCTGATAGAAAAACCCTTTATGTAACCCCTAGAGTTTATTCAGGTGGTATAAGGTAGATTTCTATGACTATTTTTGAAGAAAAGAGGAGTTTTCAGAAGCCCTGATTTTGGCCGATTTTTGGCCATTTAGCAAGGCTATAGACTTGCCTTTTTGGCGATTTTTCAAGGGAAGTTTTTTCTCCCTAATTTGCCATAATCTGATAGAAAAACCCTTTATTTAACCCCTAGAGGCCATTCAGGTGGTATAAGGTAGATTTCTATAACTATTTTTGAAGAAAATAGGAGTTTTCAGAAGCCCTGATTTTGGCCAATTTTTGGCCATTTAGCAAGGCTATAGACTTGCCTTTTTGGCGTTTTTTCAAGGGAAATTTTTTCTCCCTAATTTGCAATAATCTGATAGAAAAACCCTTTATTTAACCCCTAGAGGCTATTCAGGTGGTATAAGGTAGATTTCTATGACTATTTTTGAAGAAAATAGGAATTTTCAGAAGCCCTGATTTTGGCCGATTTTTGGCCATTTAGCAAGGCTATAGACTTGTCTTTTTGGCGATTTTTCAAGGGAAATTTTTTCTCCCTAATTTGCCATAATCTGATAGAAAAACCCTTTATTTAACCCCTAGAGGCTATTTACGTGGTATAAGGTAGATTTCTATAACTATTTTTGAAGAAAATAGGAGTTTTCAGAAGCCCTGATTTTGGCCGATTTTTGGCCATTTAGCAAGGCTATAGACTTGCGTTTTTGGCGATTTTTCAAGGGAAATTCTTTCTCCCTAATTTGCCATAATCTAATAGAAAAACCCTTTATTTAACCGCTAGAGGCTATTCAGGTGGTATAAGGTAGATTTCTATAACTATTTTTGAAGAAAATAGGAGTTTTCAGAAGCCCTGATTTTGGCCGATTTATGGCCATTTAGCAAGACTATAGACTTGCCTTTTTAGAGATTTTTCGAGGGAAATTTTTTCTTCCTAATTTGCCAAAACCTGATAGAAAAACCCTTTATTTAACCCCTAGAGGCTATTCAGGTGGTATAAGGTAGATTTCTATGACTATTTTTGAAGAAAATAGGAATTTTCAGAGGCCCTGATTTTGGCCGATTTTTGGCCATTTAGCAAGGCTATAGACTTGTCTTTTTGGCGATTTTTCAAGGGAAATTTTTTCTCCCTAATTTGCCATAATCTGATAGAAAAACCCTTTATTTAACCCCTAGAGGCTATTTACGTGGTATAAGGTAGATTTCTATAACTATTTTTGAAGAAAATAGGAGTTTTCAGAAGCCCTGATTTTGGCAGATTTTTGGCCATTTAGCAAGGCTATAGACTTGCCTTTTTGGCGATTTTTCAAGGGAAATTTTTTCTCCCTAATTTGCCATAATCTGATAGAAAAACCCGTTATTTAACCCCTAGAGGCTATTCAGGTGGTATAAGGTAGATTTCTATAACTATTTTTGAAGAAACTAGGAGTTTTCAGAAGCCCTGATTTTGGCCGATTTTTGGCCACTTAGCAAGGCTATAGACTTGCCTTTTTGGCGATTTTTCAAGGGAAATTTTTTCTCTTTAATTTGCCATAATCTGATAGAAAAACCCTTTATTTAACCCCTAGAGGCTATTTAAGTGGTATAAGGTAGATTTCTATAAATATTTTTGAAGAAAATAGGAGTTTTCAGAAGCCCTGATTTTGGCCGATTTTTGGCCATTTAGCAAATCTATAGACTTGCCTTTTTGGCGATTTTTTGAGGGGAAATTTTTTCTTCTTAATTTGCCATAAACTGGTAGAAAAACTCTTTATTTACTCCCTAAAGGCTATTCAGGGGTTATAAAGTAGATTTTCATAACTATTTTTGAAGAAAAATGGGAGTTTTGAAAACCCCTAATTTTTGCCGATTTTTGGCCATTTAGCAAGACTATAGACTTGCCTTTTTGGCGATTTTTCAAGGGAAATTTTTTCCCCCTAATTTGCCATAATCTGATAGAAAAACCCGTTATTTAACCCCTAGAGGCTATTCAGGTGGTACAAGGAAGATTTCTATAACTATTTTTGAAGCAAATAGGAGTTTTCAGAAGCCCTGATTTTGGCCGATTTTTGGCCATTTAGCAAGGCTATAGACTTGCCTTTTGGGCGATTTTTCAAGGGAAATTTTTTCTCCCTAATTTGCCATAATCTGATGGAAAAACCCTTTTATTAACCCCTAGAGGCAATTCAGGTGGTATAAGGTAGATTTCTATAACTATTTTTGAAGAAAATAGGAGTTTTCAGAAGCCCTGATTTTGGCCGATTTTTGGCCATTTAGCAAGACTATAGACTTGCCTTTTTGGCGATTTTTCAAGGGAAATGTTTCCTCCCTAATTTGCCATAATCTGATAGAAAAACCCTTTATTTAACCCCTAGAGGCTATTCAGGTGGTATAAGGTAGATTTCTATAACTATTTTGAAGAAAATAGGAGTTTTCAGAAGCCCTGATTTTGGCCGATTTTTGGCCATTTAGCAAGGCTATAGACTTGCGTTTTTGGCGATTTTTCAAGGGAAATTTTTTCTCCCTAATTTGCCATAATCTGATAGAAAAACACTTTATTTAACCCCTAGAGGCTATTCAGGTGGTATAAGGTAGATTTCTATAGGTAACTATTTTTGAAGAAAATAGGAGTTTTCAGAAGCCCTGATTTTGGCCGACTTATGGCCATTTAGCAAGGCTATAGACTTGCCTTTTTGGAGATTTTTCGAGGAAAATTTTTTCTCCCTAATTTGCCATAATCTAATAGAAAAACCCTTTATTTAACCCCTAGAGGCTATTCAGGTGGTATAAGGTAGATTTCTATAACTATTTTTGAAGAAAATAGGAGTTTTCAGAAGCCCTGATTTTGGCCGATTTTTGGCCATTTAGCAAGGCTATAGACTTGCCTTTTTGGCGATTTTTCGAGGGAAATTTTTTGTCCCTAATTTGCCATAATCTGATAGAAAAACCCTTTATTTAACCGCTAGAGGCTATTCAGGGAGTATAAGGTAGATTTCAATGACTATTTTTGAAGAAAATAGGAGTTTTCAGAAGCCCTGATTTTGGCCGATTTTGGCCATTTAGCAAGGCTATAGACTTGCCTTTTTGGCGTTTTTTCAAGGGAAATTTTTTGTCCCTAATTTGCCATAATCTGATAGAAAAACCCTTTATGTAACCCCTAGAGGCTATTCAGGTGGTATAAGGTAGATTTCTATGACTATTTTTGAAGAAAATAGGAGTTTTCAGAAGCCCTGATTTTGGCCGATTTTTGGCCATTTAGCAAGGCTATAGACTTGCCTTTTTGGCGATTTTTCAAGGGAAGTTTTTTCTCCCTAATTTGCCATAATCTGATAGAAAAACCCTTTATTTAACCCCTAGAGGCCATTCAGGTGGTATAAGGTAGATTTCTATAACTATTTTTGAAGAAAATAGGAGTTTTCAGAAGCCCTGATTTTGGCCAATTTTTGGCCATTTAGCAAGGCTATAGACTTGCCTTTTTGGCGTTTTTTCAAGGGAAATTTTTTCTCCCTAATTTGCAATAATCTGATAGAAAAACCCTTTATTTAACCCCTAGAGGCTATTCAGGTGGTATAAGGTAGATTTCTATGACTATTTTTGAAGAAAATAGGAATTTTCAGAAGCCCTGATTTTGGCCGATTTTTGGCCATTTAGCAAGGCTATAGACTTGTCTTTTTGGCGATTTTTCAAGGGAAATTTTTTCTCCCTAATTTGCCATAATCTGATAGAAAAACCCTTTATTTAACCCCTAGAGGCTATTTACGTGGTATAAGGTAGATTTCTATAACTATTTTTGAAGAAAATAGGAGTTTTCAAAAGCCCTGATTTTGGCCGATTTTTGGCCATTTAGCAAGGCTATAGACTTGCGTTTTGGCGATTTTTCAAGGGAAATTTTTCTCCCTAATTTGCCATAATCTAATAGAAAAACCCTTTATTTAACCGCTAGAGGCTATTCAGGTGGTATAAGGTAGATTTCTATAACTATTTTTGAAGAAAATAGGAGTTTTCATTTAGCAAGGCTATAGACTTGCGTTTTTGGCGATTTTTCAAGGGAAATTCTTTCTCCCTAATTTGCCATAATCTAATAGAAAAACCCTTTATTTAACCGCTAGAGGCTATTCAGGTGGTATAAGGTAGATTTCTATAACTATTTTTGAAGAAAATAGGAGTTTTCAGAAGCACTGATTTTGGCCGATTTATGGCCATTTAGCAAGACTATAGACTTGCCTTTTTGGAGATTTTTCGAGGGAAATTTTTTCTTCCTAATTTGCCAAAACCTGATAGAAAAACCCTTTATTTAACCCCTAGAGGCTATTCAGGTGGTATAAGGTAGATTTCTATGACTATTTTTGAAGAAAATAGGAATTTTCAGAGGCCCTGATTTTGGCCGATTTTTGGCCATTTAGCAAGGCTATAGACTTGTCTTTTTGGCGATTTTTCAAGGGAAATTTTTTCTCCCTAATTTGCCATAATCTGATAGAAAAACCCGTTATTTAACCCCTAGAGGCTATTCAGGTGGTATAAGGTAGATTTCTATAACTATTTTTGAAGAAACTAGGAGTTTTCAGAAGCCCTGATTTTGGCCGATTTTTGGCCAATTAGCAAGGCTATAGACTTGCCTTTTTGGCGATTTTTCAAGGGAAATTTTTTCTCCCTAATTTGCCATAATCTGATAGACAAACCCTTTATTTAACCCCTAGAGGCTATTCAGGTGGTATAAGGTAGATTTCTATAACTATTTTTGAAGAAAATAGGAGTTTTCAGAAGCCCTGATTTTGGCCGATTTTTGGCCATTTAGCAAGGCTATAGGCTTGCGTTTTTGGCGATTTTTCAAGGGAAATTCTTTCTCCCTAATTTGCCATAATCTGATAGAAAAACCCTTTATTTAACCCCTAGAGGCTATTCAGGTGGTATAAGGTAGATTTCTATAACTATTTTTGAAGAAAATAGGAGTTTTCAGAAGCCGTGATTTTGGCCGATTTATGGCCATTTAGCAAGGCTATAGACTTGCCTTTTTGGAGATTTTTCGACGGAAATTTTTTCTCCCTAATTTGCCATAATCTAATAGAAAAACCCTTTAGTTAACCCCTAGAGGCTATTCAGGTGGTATAAGGTAGATTTCTATAACTATTTTTGAAGAAAATAGTAGTTTTCAGAAGCCCTGATTTTTGCCGATTTTTGGCCATTTAGCAAGGCTATAGACTTGCCTTTTTGGCGATTTTTCGAGGGAAATTTTTTGTCCCCAATTTGCCATAATCTGATAGAAAAACCCTTTATTTAACCGCTAGAGGCTATTCAGGGAGTATAAGGTAGATTTCAATGACTATTTTTGAAGAAAATAGGAGTTTTCAGAAGCCCTGATGTTGGCCGATTTTTGGCCATTTAGCAAGGCTATAGACTTGCCTTTTTGGCGATTTTTCGAGGGAAATTTTTTCTCCCTAATTTGCCATAATCTAATAGAAAAACCCTTTAGTTAACCCCTAGAGGCTATTCAGGTGGTATAAGGTAGATTTCTATAACTATTTTTGAAGAAAATAGGAGTTTTCAGAAGCCCTGATTTTGGCCGATTTTTGGCCATTTAGCAAGGCTATAGACTTGCCTTTTTGTAGATTTTCGAGGGAAATTGTTTCTCCCTAATTTACCATAATCTAATAGAAAAACCCTTTATTTAACCCCTAGAGGTTATTCAGGGTGTATAACTATGGTATAATGCAGGTTTCTATAACTGTTTTTGAAGAAAAATTGGAGTTTTTAAAACCCGTGATTTCGGCCGATTTTCAACATAGGAAACTGGCAAGGCTATAGAAAGACTTATTAATATTTTTCGACTTTTGGCCAGTAAATTTTTTGTGCTTAGTTGAATTTTATAAGTTGGGACGTTAAAACCCTGTGTTTAACCATAGAATGCTAATCAGGCAATATTGTTGATTACTTTATTCAATTATTTTTCACTGTAAAGGCAAGTGTTTAAATGCCATTACGAAAATTGTTTTCGCGCGTTTTTCGCGTTTGGTGAATTTTGCCAAAGATTGAAAGATTGAAAGATTGAATATTGGCATTCTCGAGAACGAGGATGGAGCCTCTTTCTGAGATCCAAATAAATTAATTATATAATGGCATGTTTTCGGAGTTTTGTATGAGTAAAGATATTGATGAAAAATATCTTGTATATATTTAGAAATATGTTTAGAAGTTTATCGTCAATTAAAAGTGTTGTTCAGAAGAAAAAGGTGCTAATTTGTACAGCGATCGCAACGTCAGGATTAGTCCTGAGCGACAGAAAGGTCGATGAAAAAAATGGGAAAAATTCAGAATTAGAGGATTATTGGAAAACGTCAGCATCATTTGCTAAAAATGTTAGAAAAAGAGTAGAAAGTACTGCATTTGTTAGATTTGGCAGGGCAGCTTTCACAGTTAGTTAAATGCATTTTTAAATTTGATTGATTCAAAGTAATTGTTCGCAGTTTTTAAAGATAAATCTTTACTTTCTTTACTTCAGTACCCTGGCAAGGGTTTTAACTTAACTTTCCTATTCTTTTCAGGTGATGTCTGTTGTCATTGATTACAAATATTTTTTCTGGAAATTCGATGAAAACTCAGAGGAATACAAGATAGAAAAATCAAAGGTTTTTGCTCTTTCTTTCTTTTCTCTCAATCAATGATTCCTAACATTTTAAAAAACTCTTGTTAGTCAACTTAATATGGAATACATATCTAATTAATAAAGAACATGAAAAATAAAAAGTCAATTAATTGATTAAACTATAATTTTATAGCCCTATTATTATAGTTATTGTTTAGTTACTGGGTCCTAATAATAAGGGGTAAAATGATGTTGCAGATCTAGTGATGCTTTTTTTTTGTTAAGAACTTAGCTCAAGGTCTAGTTCTTAAGGTTTCTTATTTTTGGACCTAACTGAATTACTAACAGTTCCTTAATAGTTCCTTTACTTTAACTACACAAGTAGCACGACTAAGTATGATTAAGTTGGTTTCAGTTTGGTCTTTTCAGAACACTATTTCCCTGACTTTTCTCTCAACACTATTTCCCTGAAAAGCAGTGGCAGTTTCTGGGGGGGAGGCACCATTTGCACCAGAGTCTCAAAAAGTCAACAAATTGATAGAAAGCCGTAAAAATTTACAATTTTCACGAAAAATTTGGCAAAATTTTGTAATTTTTCACTAGGATTTTAATTGAAGCAACAAACTGCCACTGCTGACAAACTTTATTTTTTTTAATTAAACAGGAGAAATAGTAAGGCGTGATTAATTAGAACATTAGGGGTAACAGTAAATATTTAGGAAGGTATACAACTGATAGAACCAATAATTAATTTTAGAATATAGATACCCATAAGTTCAAAGTAATTGACTTAATTATTTTTGTTCTGCATTTAATTCTACTAATTTATGTCTGTCCAAATGATCTAGAGTAGCCTATGAGCAAGTAAAGATTATTTTTGAATGTTTCTAGTGTCACTTACGATCAGCCTTGAGGCTTCGAGATCTTTGTTGCATAAATGGTGGAATCTTCATCAAAGTTGGACAACATATAGGAGCATTAGATTACCTTTTACCAGAAGAGTATGTCAAGACAATGAAAGTTTTGCATACGGATGCACCACAGAGCTCATTTGATGATGTTGTACAGGTTGTTGAAGAAGAACTACAAGGAAAATTTGATGACATTTTTGAGAGTTTTTCAGAAACACCAATTGGATCGGCATCCTTAGCACAGGTATAGCATTTTTGTCAATAAGGGCCCATGTACACTGGCAACTGCCCTAAATTCTTCTAGAGATTAAGAAAAACTAATAGCTTGATGTACATTGAACATGTTGGATTTCGAGAAATTTTCCTTACTCTTTTCATTGTTTTCTAAGTCCTTTGTTTTCTTAATGATTCCAGGCATTACATATTAAAATCTTCACGGACTCTGTACATGGGCCCTAAGTCAATTTTCAATTAATTAAGTTAAGTTAATCAACCAATCAACTTATACATCAGTCAATCAATTAGCCAATCCGTTAATTTATTATCATATAGTACTTAAATGTTGGCCAAAATCTAGGCTTGTGTTCATATAAAATTATTTTTATAAAAAAGTGCTTCATGTTTCTAGGTGCATAAAGCAAAACTCAAAGATGGAAGAGAATTGGCATTGAAAGTTCAGCATCGAGATGTTCGGGCTCATTCATTGGTTGATATGGCAACATTGGAAGTAAGTTTTTTCACAAAAAACTGGTTTTGAATGAAGACATTACGAAGAGTAGCGGCGATTAACCAAAAGTAACCTCCATTAACCAAGAGTTATGACGATTAACCAAGAGTAACAACAGTTGACAAAGAGTAACAACGATTAACCAAGAGTAACAATGATTGACAAAGAGTAACAATCATTGACAAAGATAAACAAAGATTGACTAAGAGTAACAATGATTAACAAAGAGTAACAACGATTGACAAAGAGTAACGACGATTAGCAAAGAGTAACGACGATTAGCAAAGAGTAACGACGATAAACCCAAGAGAAACAACGATTAACTTGAGAGTAACAACGATTAACTAAGAGTAACAACGATTAACTAAGAGTAACAACGATTAACAAAGAGTAACAGCGATAAACAAAGAGAAAAACGATTTTAACCAAGAGTTACAACGATTAACACAGAGGAACAACGATTGTCAAAGAGGAACGACGATTAACCAAGACTAACAAAGTGTAACAAAAAGAAACAGAATTTCTTTATTTTTTATCTTTTAGTTTCTAGTATCAATTGTTGCAAAGTTGTTTCCGGATTTTCGATTTAATTGGTTAACTGAAGAAATCAAAAGAAATTTACCTCTCGAACTTGATTTTGACAACGAAGGAAAAAATTGTGAACTTCTTGGTCGAATGCTGAGTAAATTTCCATATTTGAAGGTATACTCCAAGAATGTTATTGCCTCTGCTGCTACTCTTTCAACTTGTGTTGAAATACCCTAAAAAGAAAATCAGTTCGAATACATTTATTTAGTGTAGCTACCTCAGAGAATGCAGTGGGGTTTCACTGGCAGAAAGAAAGCAAGCAAGCAACTTTTATTCCAAAGGCAGATCCGGCTTTGGCCAGCTTTAGGCCCTGGCCGAACTATCAAACATTGTTTGTCAAACATTATAATTTTCTTGTCAAGCAAAATGTTTTACCGTTTGGCCCCGTCGCAAAACATCGCTAGTCAAGTATTTTTTGCTTGCCACTGGCAAAAAATGTCTTGAACTCGTATGAAAATATTTCAAAACATCTTTTCGTTATTTGCTTATCAAGCAATGTTTTGTGACGTTGCCAAAAGCCAAAGTGAAAAATTGCTTATAGAGGTAATTTCAAATGTTTGACAAACAACGTTATTGTTTGGCCAGGGCCTTTTTGTTGATGTGCACTCGAAGCTTGTACGCTAAGACCCTGGCCAAACGACCAAACATTGTTTGTAAAACAATTGAAAATACCCTGTCAAACATAATCTTTTTCCATTTGGTCACGTCACAAAACATTGCTCGTCAAAAATTTTTACTTCCATCAATTTTTGCTTGCATATATTGCTGGGTAAATTCACCTAAGAAAATTACTAAAATTGCTTTTTTGTTAAGTGTAAGAAAATTTGCTACTCACAAAATGTTACTTTTTTCTCCAGGTACCGAAAATTCACTGGGATTTGACGACGAAGAGGTTGCTTGCGATGGAATTCTGCGAAGGAGGCCGTGTTGATGATCCTGAATATATAGAAAAGATGGGAATTTCTAAAGCAGATGTACGTTTTCTTATTCATGACTTCATTTCGTTATTTTTCTAAGGTTACTAGGAGAGAAATTTCATTTTTTCATCCAAGACTTAAAATTAGATTTTTATTTCTATAAATCAAGGGACTTGGTCAGTAGAGCTTAACATTGATTGTACATTAAACAGCGAGTAACAACGATTAACAATGAAGAGTAACAACGATTAGCTAACAAAGAGCAACAATGATTAACAAAAAGTAACAATGATAACCAAAGAGTAACAAGGATTAACAAAGAGTAACAAAGATTAACGAAGAGTAACAACGATTAACAAAGAGTTACGACGATTAACAAAGAGTTAATTTGATTAACATAGAGTAGCGACAATAAACAAAGAGTAAAAAAAACTAACAAAGTGTAACAACGATAACCAAAGAGTAACAAGGATTTACAAAGAGAAACAACGATTAACACAGAGAAACAACGATTAACAAAGAGTTACGACGATTGACAAAGAGTTAATTTGATTAACATAGAGTAGCGACAATAAACAAAGAGTAAAAAAAATTAACAAAGGGTAACAACGATAACCAAAGAGTAACAAGGATTTACAAAGAGAAACAACGATTAACACAGAGTAACAACGATTAACAAAGAGTTACGACGATTAACAAAGAGTTAATTTGATTAACATAGAGTAGCGACAATAAACAAAGAGTAACAAAAATTAACAAAGGGTAACAACGATAACCAAAGAGTAACAAGGATTTACAAAGAGAAACAACGATTAACACAGAGAAACAAGGATTAACAAAGAGTTACGACGATTAACAAAGAGTTAATTTGATTAACATAGAGTAGCGACAATAAACAAAGAGTAACAAAAATTAACAAAGGGTAACAACGATAACCAAAGAGTAACAAGGATTAACAAAGAGTAACAAAGATTAACGAAGAGTAACAACGATTAACAAAGAGTTACGACGATTAACAAAGAGTTAATTTGATTAACATAGAGTAGCGACAATAAACAAAGAGTAAAAAAAATTAACAAAGGGTAACAACGATAACCAAAGAGTAACAAGGATTTACAAAGAGAAACAACGATTAACACAGAGAAACAACGATTAACAAAGAGTTACGACGATTGACAAAGAGTTAATTTGATTAACATAGAGTAGCGACAATAAACAAAGAGTAAAAAAAATTAACAAAGGGTAACAACGATAACCAAAGAGTAACAAGGATTTACAAAGAGAAACAACGATTAACACAGAGTAACAACGATTAACAAAGAGTTACGACGATTAACAAAGAGTTAATTTGATTAACATAGAGTAGCGACAATAAACAAAGAGTAACAAAAATTAACAAAGGGTAACAACGATAACCAAAGAGTAACAAGGATTTACAAAGAGAAACAACGATTAACACAGAGAAACAAGGATTAACAAAGAGTTACGACGATTAACAAAGAGTTAATTTGATTAACATAGAGTAGCGACAATAAACAAAGAGTAACAAAAATTAACAAAGGGTAACAACGATAACCAAAGAGTAACAAGGATTTACAAAGAGAAACAACGATTAACACAGAGTAACAACGATTAACAAAGAGTTACGACGATTAACAAAGAGTTAATTTGATTAACATAGAGTAGCGACAATAAACAAAGAGTAACAAAAATTAACAAAGGGTAACAACGATAACCAAAGAGTAACAAGGATTTACAAAGAGAAACAACGATTAACACAGAGAAACAACTATTAACACAGAGTAACAACGATTAACAAAGAGTTACGACGATTAAAAAAAAGTTACGAGGATTAACAAAGAGTAACTATGATTAACATGGAGTAACAATGATTAACAATGAATAACAATAATTAACAAAGAGTAGCAACTTTTAACAAAGAGTAACAACGATGAACGAAAAATAACAATGATAAACAAAAAGTAACAAATACTTCAGTTTGATAGGTGGATCCACTTTTGGTGCCAGGTTGCCGGGTTTCCGTTTTGAAAATGAAAACAGCATTGAGTTGTTGTCGTATTGGCAGAGATGTAATAAGATCAATCATTCTTGGGAACAGATCTTTTTGCCAGAATGCGTCAATTTTATCAATGAAAGCTTTGATGGCCAAAAAGGATGATCTATAAATCATAAGTGTTCCGTATTTCACTAATTTACGTTTATTTTTTCTTAGCTTTCGAGCAAACTTGGAAGATTATATAGTGAAATGATATTTGTGAACGGCTATGTCCACTGCGATCCTCATCCAGGCAATATTCTAGTTCGAAAAGGCGATGATGGAAATGCCGTAATAATCATGCTAGATCACGGACTATATCAGGTAAGTTTGTCATCGCTATTATCTCTTCAAGCTCCTCAAAAATGGGCTATACAGTGGTAGACTTATTACCTGAGTCCGATCAATAGCGATAACTACGACTCAGGTAAGTCTAATGCAATGGTGCTTTCTAAAAAATTTAACATGGGGGCACCAGGGGCAACACCATAAGAGAGGATGGGGTTATTTGCGACCACGCACAAGTTTTCATAGATGCAAATACCGTAAACCCTCGAATAAGCCCCCGATGCAAAAACGAATTTTTTGGTTGATGAAAATGAAAATGTCCTTGAATTGTGCAAACTTCAGAATAGCGAAAGAGCGGAAGCACTTACGGTCATACTCGAAACCGTTTTCGTCTGACACTTCTCAGAATCGTCACACGTGCACACGCCCGCACTGCATTATGGTAGTTGTAGTCACCACCGCACCGTCGCGTGCTGTTGCAAGTACAGTACATAGCGTTGTTATCTTGACGTTATTGCTGAAAATCGGAGACTAACTCTAGTCTAAACGACTAGGAAATCCGTTAGATTGTGTTGCGTTCTGCCTTGTATGCCAGAATTTTAAGCCGAATCCTCACAACTGGTAAAAATAAACTTAGATCAACGCAAATAGATAAACAACAAATTCGTTTCTTCTTATATGCATATTTGCCGACAAGCAAACGAGAACGTGTTTGTTGACCAATTCAATAAAATAAACTATTAGTAATCTGATGAAAAAGGAGAAATTTTCATGTTATAAACAAATGATGCTGATGCGAGAATTCGGAAAAATTTACGCTGCTATTTTGAAAATTGCCGATTACAGAAAACATGGTAGGTGCTATTTACAAGAGATGAACGTGTGGGAAAATGCCTCCCTTAGCAACACAAAGCAACAACAGATCGAGCCACATTTCTTAGAACGCTAGGAGAATGTCCCTTACTACTTTAACATCTACTTAACAACCCACAGTCTGCCTGGGCTAGCACAGTTTGCCGAGCAGGTTCACGCCACTAAAGAAGGTTCATGTAATCGGACAAACTCGGTCTTAAGCAATTAGGCACTTTGTCATAATAAGATCAGTCAAGTTGATGAAAGACTTTTACAACAGAAAACATTGTTCAATCGTCACACCATCCGTCCTTTCGCAGAGACCGCAGGCCAACCCTGTCTGGGCTGGCACAGCTTGCCGAGTAGGCTTACGCCGCTAAGGAAGTTTCATGAAGACGGACAAGTTCGGTCTTAACCAACCAGGGAATTTGTTATAATAAGATCAGTCAAGTTGATCAAAGATTTTTACAACAGAAAACATTGTTCAATCGTACCACACTATACGTCCTTTCGCAGAGACCGCTGGCCAACCCTGCCTGGCTGGTTCAGGCTCTCGCAAGACAGGTTCGCATAATTTGAAAATTTCGTTGGCAGGTAATCTGGCCCTTTGTTGTTATGAGATCAGCCTGCTTGATCAAGGATCTTTGGGACAGAAAATATTGTTCCATCTTTAACCATACCTCAGACAAAAACTATATGAATATCAAAATCAATCCTTAAATGAATATTCGATTCGATACAATGCTTTATAAGTCAGCGTGATCAAGGATCTTTGTGACAGAAAATATTGTTCCATCTTTAACGATATCGTCCGTCCTTCGCTTACTCAACCAAACGTCACATTACAACTATATGAATATCATAATCAATCCTTAAATGAATATTCGATACAATGCTTTATAAGCTTTATAAGTCAGCTTGATCAAGGATCTTTACGACCGAAAACATTGTTCCATCTTAAACCATACCGTACGTCCTTCGTTGATTCAACCTAACGTCACATCACAACTATATGAATGTCAAAATCAATCCTTAAATGAGTATTCGATACAATGCTTTATAAGACTCCTATTTCATGCCAAACCAGACAATAATTTCGTTATACTTTCACCATTCAACAACTTCTCCATAATCTTCTTCATTGTCACTGATTTGCATAATTTCGAGAATATCGATGCCGGGAAATCGGCATCATAACAAAGCAGAAGCAGCAGTAATGCCTGTTTTTGTCTCTTGCTCAAGCATGCCTCCTCTAATATCTTGTCGAGGTCGTAATCTTTAGACGTCTTTGAACTGCGACCAAAACCCTCAGATATCTTTCTCTCTGCTTTATGAAGCTGCTCTAAGGTTTTATCAAACTCAGAAATAAACGCCGTGGCTTCTTCAACATCATAGTAATTAGTGCTAGGACTCTGGACTGCCTTATTATTATCACTCCTAACATGCAAGTGTCGATGTTTCTGTTTAGGCCGAGGGCTTCTAGCTTCATGCGTCGCATTTCGTTGCTTCCGTTTTGGCTTCGGGCTTCTCTGTTTGCTTCTACCGACGCGTGATCTTGCGAACATCTTGCTGCTTTCAAATGAAATTACGGCTTTCCAGAGAGTGTGTTTCGATATATATTTATATAGCAGAGCAGCTGTTTTTACTGTCAACAATGATAACAAATAATCCTTAGTAAACAACTCACATCTGATCGTTAAAATACTTGATTTCTGCGATGATAATGATGTCGATTAAAACTATGCAAAACAGTGTTAACAGAGAAACCAAATAAACAACAGTCTCTTTGTGTCCAGTTGTGCGCCCCTTAAATAAAAGATGTAATCGTTAGTATGATAAAAAAAAAAACAGATATAGTAGGAAAAAGAGAAACTATTCACTCCGCCTTATTTTGAGTATATTCATAAAGGAAATTCGCAATAACTAGGAGGAAGCAAACAAGCGAGCAAGCAAGCAACCAATAATGTAGATCTGCTTTTTAAATTTTTTTTTGCAGCATACTTTATAGCTGATGTAGGGCTGTGGTCAAGACCCTTCCCTTCGGAAAGGTTGATCAAGCGAACAAGCGAGCAAAAACTTGAAAAGATTTAACGCTTGCTAGTTTTGTGGCCGTATAGCTAATGTAGGCCTGCAGCATGTGCTGTTGTACTTCCAGACTGAAATTCCAATATGAATACACTGGTTCTTATTTACGTGCCTGAAGATGGACAGTTAAGTTTAATTTAGGTTGTTAATTCATTATTTTGACAACAGCAGGATTTAAACCGACTGAGCTGATCCCAAGAGCTAAAAACACAGCTCTTAAGTACCTAGCTCAACCCAGCTGAAAAACCGCTTGAAATGGGCTAGGAGAAATAGGCAGAATTATATGGAGCAAAGCTAAACGAAAAACTGATAAAATAACTCGACCAAACTTAGATGTTCAACGTAGGTTACAATTTCGATAACAGCAAGATTCGAACCGGCCGTGAAGAACTCAAGAGCTACAAAATACAGCTCCAAGTTTCTGACAAGCTCCACGTTACTGATGATACTGATGATAGTCCTCCACATTACTTCAAGATAGCCCTCAACATTACTCAGCACCCTCCACGTTACTGATGTTACCCCTCCACATCCCTGAAAGATAGCCCTCCACATTACTGAAGATATCCCTCCTCATTACTGAACACCCTCAACATTACTGCAAAAATTTTTCCACATTACCGCACATCCTCCGCAATACTGCACACATTACGGGTGTTGGTGATGAGGGTGTTGTGGCGTCGTGGTGTAATCCAGCTGACTCGTGGTGTCAGAAGCTCAGTGTGGTCAAGGTTCGAGCCCAGCCACGGTAGCGTCACGGCCAGGGTTGAGGTCTCGATTAGTTAACCTACTACTGAGATCCTAGCAACTGGCGCTAAAACACCATTTCACCTTCACCTTCACCTGCTTAGCTTAACTTAGACATGAAACAGGCAGAATTGTAAGGAGGAAAGCTAAACGAAAAACTGATCGAAAAACTTGAGCCATCATAGATAACAATTTCCTTACTTTGTTTGCTACAAGATGGAGAACTCCAAATGATATTCAACAGTAAAGATCCACTAGTCAATCCTCTATATTCTCAAATTAACTTTCGCAGAACTTCAATTAACTCCGTGTTTACTTTCGAAAGCTTTCAATCTCGCTGTTCAGCAGATGTGTCTAATCGATCAGACAACAAAATAACTAAAAATATGTTTTTGAGATTATTGGAATTCTACAGACAACCAAAATCTATACTAGCAGTTCTTAAATTAATAATATGAACTTCGTAATCACAATTGATCGAGCCACATTTCTTAGAATAACAAACCACTGAGACCAGCCTTTACACTAGATTTAAAATGTTATTGTCTTAAACTGTAACTGTGTATTTTGCTATTAACAGTTTAAAATCGACGGTTTCCTGTTGTTTTCTATACAACTGTATCTCCTATGCCTTAGGGGTGGCATAAGAAGTCTCCCCTTATGTTATGTCTCCCTTAGCTTATGTTATTTTCTTATTCATAAATTCAAACGAAAATAACTTTTTTTACTTATCATACTTATATATACTTCACGCTAAGATACAATACAAGAGTTATATCTTACAACTATAGTAAAGTCAGTCTAGCGATTTTATGTAATTCATGTCGATCTCACCAAGCATAATACATCGTTGCTTAACCGTCTGTTCAAAGGGAGGGGGTGGGGTGGGCAATCTTACTTCTCAACGAAATCGCTATCGACGTGTGAAGACTCTTGATCACTCAAAAGCTTATATACTGTATACTCCCTTGGGTCCTAACCTATGCAGTACTGCAATTCTAACTTTCAAAAATACCTTCCTTTCTAAAACAATGTATCACGCTTATATCCTTTCTCCTGGGGTATGGGATAGTTAAACTCATTTAACTGGTGATGTGGCCGAGTGGAAAGGCGTTCGTCTCTCGATCGCATGGTCGTAAGTTCGAATCTCGTCGGGACCACTTTTCACCAGCCTACAGCTAACTCAGCTGTCCATCCTTCCGAGGTCGGTTAATGAGAACCCAGGGTATTCCTTCTAGAACATCAGTCTGGGGTCACACGCTGCAGGTCCACACCAGTGTCAAGCTGCCATACCGTGCCATACTACGTAAACAATAAAAATGCTTGCTTGCTTGCTTACTACCCAGGGTATTCGTCCTAGAATATCAATCTAGTCACAAACTGCAGGTACACATCAGCTACATTTCTGCCAAGCCTTACCTGTATTAATTGAAATTTAAGTACAACATCTTTTAAATATTTTTTAATATTATGATTCAAGAGGATTTTATAAATTAGAAGGACAAATCAATTAAGATACCTTCTATAAACTGCTTTCTAGCCTTGATCCTGCTTCCAAAACATGTCGACCTCCCAACAGAAAAAAAGAGAAGCTGATCAACTTCTTAATAGACAGGACGCAATCAAGTTGTGCTAAAAACAAAGGCAATTCATTAGATTTTCATCGCTGTGCCTTAACTGTTTGCATTTAAACCCAATCAGAACTCAAATCAATAACAAGATATAATATGAAAAGCCCTGCAGAGCATAAAATGATTAAATTCACCTCCAACAATATCTGATATCTCCTTTTCCAGTCCCTACTAAGATCTTTTGTCCTTGCAACGTGGGATTTCTGAATAATCATGAATTTTTATCATCTTCGCCTGCTATTGTACAAAGTTCACGTGGAATTTCTTTCAGTGATTCCCTTTATAACTGTGAAGCCTCAAGTAAATTTATTCGTGTTTTTAGGTCAAATTTGTCTTGCTTGTTCACGCTTTATAAAGGAGCACGAGATTTCCAAAATATTTCAATGAAAACAATAGGATTTCCAGCAAAGGAGTCTGAGATTTCGAAGGAGTGAATCGCCTCTCGGCTCAATAATTTTATTTCCCGTGCTTCATACAAACCAAATTACGCTGACTTTTCCCTACCTATTTAGAAATAAGGCTCAGGAAACATAACAATGAACTTTCCTGGTCGTAGAGTGCTGGCGTTTTCCCCCAAAACGTCGGATGCAGTCGACACCCGTTAGCTGGAGCCATGTAGAGGAGTCCAGAGTAGGGGTTTACTTGCGAGCTCGTATTTGCTCCTCCAGAAAAATCGTGCGGTAAGGTAACCGCCATTCACGAATGATTGAAGAAACATACGGCATTAATCTGTAAAAAAGTTGCTTTGTTGGACGATTTTGCCAGACAATGTTAAGGGCGACATCATACCGTCATCATACCAGTATACCATTTTCACAATATGCGATGAAGAGCCGATGAACAGTGCTCCGCTTCTCTAAGATGCGCGTCTCGGTCCTTCACATCTATCCCTCTGCCACTCGCTGTGTTCCCAAGGCACGATGTTAAAAGCATAACGAATAGCTGAATTCTTCTCTAAGTTCCTATTCACTCTCCAGAAGAAACGAACTAAGCAACGTTTCACCCCTACCCCCTCGATTTGACGCAACTTCTCTGCTTTGGAGCTACAGCCGCATGTCACTGCCTTGCTGCTTCTAAAAGACTTTAGACAGAGCATGCATCTGTGCCTACGAAATTACTACCCGATGTCCAAATCCAAAACCCATTGGCAATTACACTTGTTATCATAGAATAGTATTCCTTAACTTCTAGGTTTAGAGTTTTTTGGTCTACGCAATCTTACTACTTCATGTTTTTCTGCAGACTTTGACTGACGATTTCCGCATAAATTACTGCAAGTTCTGGCAAGCACTGATGAAGGCTGATGTAACAGCAATCAAGCATTATAGTGATGTATTTGGTGTTGGCGATATGTATGGTTTATTTGCATGCATCATATCAGCAAGATCATGGGATGCCGTTACCTCTGGTATTGATAAAGTATCATACTCTAAGGAAGAGGTTGGTCATCATCATTATTATTATTATTATAATGAGGTATCACCATCATCACCAATCACCATCATCACCACAATCATCATCAATCATCATCACAGTAATCACTGTGATTACTCAACCATCATCAATCATTATCAATCATCATCAATCATCATCACAATCATCACCAATCATCATCATCATCACAGTAATCACTGTGATTACCATAATCACCATCACCACCATCACCATTATCATCACTGAAATCATCATCATCATCATAATCATAACCATAATCATCATAATCATAATCATCAGAATCATTACCACCATCACCACCATCATCATAATCAAATCTTCATCATCCTTGTTCATTCTTGTCATCAATCATCAATCACTGTCATCATTATAATCATCATCATCATTAACTTCATTGTTGTCATCATCATCATAATCACCTTAATTATCATCATCACTTTCATGATTATCATCATTATCATAAGCATCATCATCATCATGATCATCATGATCATCATCATCTTCATCATCATCATCATCACCACCACAACCACCATCATCATCATTATTATCATCATTACTTCATTGATTATCTTCATCAACAGCAGCAACTTTTTTATCATCAGCATAGCCATCATCATCAACATCATCATTCAAAAAAAAAAAATTATCTAGCTTTTCTTTCTTTGACCCCTCCAAACTTTACGATCTCAAATTCATGCATATTGATTTTTAGGTGGGTGAAATCCAGCAATTTGCCATGCAATACATGCCAGAAATCACAGATGTACTAAACAGAGTTCCAAGACAGATGATTCTTCTTCTAAAAACAAACGATCTGCTACGCGGAATCGATTCCAAATTATCAGCACCAAAATCACTTGTAACATTATCAAGATGTTGTATAAGAGCTGTGAAAGAATATGACCTGAGCAAATGTAACTCATTATTCTGTCAAGTGAAAATACATCTACTAGCTAATTTAGATCAGCTGAGAATAACTTTATATCAGTTCTCGATGAGTACATATGGGAGAAAATTTATCAATATTTTCTCCTATATTTTTGGCTCCGTAAATAGTGTTTTAAGTCTTTTTATATGAAGTATATACCAGTTTGAAAAATTGAATGTATATTTTAGCAGAGGTTTTTCTATTTGAGAAATGATAAATTTATGTCAATTTAAGTTGTTTGTAATTGTTTTAAGGTTTCTTGACAAACTTTGACTAATTGTAACAGTTTAAAACTATCTTCCAATGTACAGTTTTGTAACTCATCCCCAGCCCATTTCATTTTCAATAAAATTGAATGTTGAACATCTTTTGAAATACCTCGATACTCATCAGTTGTGTTTACCAAAAGATTCGGTATCAAATCTTGATTTGCTCTCTCTGTGTTATCTGTTCTGTTCACTTGGGTCCTGGTATGGCTAACAGGGTTTTCAATATCATCTGCAAAGGATAAAACGGTCAATTTAGATCCTATTTACACAAAAGGAATGGATCTGCCTGGATCCATTCCCAAAAGGCTAAGATAGGCTTTTCGTTTACATGAGTATGCATGGTTTTGTTCCTTGTTTGGGAATGCGATTGCATCTTTTTGGATATGCTAGAGAAGCGGATCCATTTGGATCCATTCCCGAAATGGTGTCGTGTAAACACTTGGAACAGAAACAAAAACAACAAAAAATGATTTGACTTGAACAGCTGTATAAGCTCAATAACCGGATCTGTTTCTGTGTGAACGCAACAACTTTTAGAGTCAGTTCCCATGTAAACGCTTTACAATTGTATCCAGATTGTATCCAAAAGGTAGGGTTCTTTTGGATCCATATCTTTTTATTTCATGTAAATGAGGTCTTATTTGTCTGATCCATGTGCTTTTACCTTCATCTGAAGCTGTGGTCATGTCATTGCATATGAAATAATTGTCTTACTTATAACTAGTACCATGTGCAATGGAGATGAACGGAGAGATAAGCAGTGGCATTGACTCAAGTATTTAATTAGAGACAAAAAATCAATCTCACAGTGCATTGTGCCATTCTAAGGTCATGATTTTTGGTTTTGACACATTTAACGCATGCTTTCTGAAGCTTCAGTCATAACTTGACCAATCACCCATTCCTGCTAGATCATGGATATAGCTCTTACACAGCTTTGAATGATGTGTGAGCCATCATACAACTTTTGACCGTTCAACAAGCCATTCCTGACAGCCATTCCCAGAAGCAGATGTAGCTCCAACATTGCTTTGACTAATGTATGAGCTATCAAAGCAAGTCGGAGTTCTATCTTTTAGAAACAGAATCAGTAAATGAATGAAGATCAAAATGTGGAATATACCATTTGTTGTTCTTGACATTTCAATTTCCATACTACTTGTCAAACCGTCAATGTCATGACAGGAAACACAATAGTCATTCTGTTGACGGTCTCTCATCAGAATGGTCTACAAAGTAAAAATCGAAGAAGTCACAGCCTTGCTTATCAGTACTGTCAGAATTTCAAACTGACAGGGAAGGATGCTGTGACATGAAAATAGCAGTATTTTACCATAAAAATGTCACTGGGGGCTACTCAGATTCTCTGCTGAAAACTTTGAGCTGGAAACCTGGATGCAATACTGGCATTGTGGCATGTATGTCATTGTTTTGGCCCAGATTGGATAGTGTCATGCACATGAAATAACTTCTGCACCAAATTTTTACAAAAATAATAGAACAGTAACATATTGTTAAGAAGTTTGTCTATTGTTATCAAACAATGTCCATTGTTATCAAACAATGTCCATTGTTATCAAACAATGTCCATTGTTATCAAACAATGTCGATTGTTATCAAACAATGTCCATTGTTATCAAACAATGTCATTGTTATCAAACAATGTCCATTGTTATCAAACAATGTTATTTAACTTTGCAGGTAAAAGGTGCTAATTAGCTGGCATCAGAGAGCACATGTTTACACAAGATCTCAGATATGCCAATGCAAAGAAACAACTGCTGCAAGCTTTTCAGTATCAAACAATAAAACAACAATGTGCTGCTTTCTAGACAAGTCGGGCAATTGCCAAGTGTTATTGACAAGTTGGCCCACCACAATGTTGACCCATGACGTTATTAACTAATTATTTTGTTATATATGAACAATTATGTGAACAATCAATTATTTATTTTTGTAGGCCAATTGGTATGTGCTGACAGGCTGACTTGTTTAACACGATAGGTCGACTTTGTTACTGGTGTGCTGATGGTTATGGTAATATTGAACATACCCCACATTTGTTGCATGTTGATCCAAGCATTTTATATCCTTTTAACAAATATTCTCCCATCAATTTACTGATTTTATTGGAACGTTCTCTTCTCAGCTCAAGAGCGTGTTTCTCTTCATCTGATAAATCCATTCTTGTTTTCAATCTTCAAATAAAAAGAAAAATTTAAATACCAGGGTATGTAAGGAAGGTAACAGATCAACTCGTCCCACTACCAACTTGCCCCCCCCCCCCTTAAGAAGGTCAAGTGGGACCTCTTTCAAGTTGTGTTGCCCCACATGTTCGTACAACTCACCCAATATATCAAGTCAATTTACCCCATCATTAAATAAATGATAGAAAATACCAAAATTGAGTGAATTTATCAGTGTGATAAAAGGGAGTTTCAATTTTAAACATTTAGAGTTCAAAGGGTACGAGTTGACTTTTCAGAATGGGCAAGTTAACTTTGAAGGTGGGGCGAGTTGACTTTGAAAATGGGGCGAGTTGACCTACAAGTGGGGCAATCAACATGGGGGAGCTGGTAGTGGGGCGAGTTGACTAGAAACCGTATAAATTAAAATAAAGCTGGCTACTCACAGACTGCTATCTTTGTTTCTCGCTCCGAATTATTCGGAGCGAGCAAACGAACTCTAGGAGCACAATGCCAATGAATTTCAAGTGCGAAATTTTCATAAAATACTACAATTTTAGAACTTAAGAAATACAAATATCAAGTGCGACTTTTGTTTTTCTCTACATCTACTTCGGAGCGCGCTATACCAACTTTAGCAGTCTGGGGCTACCCTGAATTTCCTTAAACAATAGACTACGATATGGACCGTGCTTCATCTAACCATGATATTAAAAATGAAATGCTGCACTTGCTTCCAAAATAGTGGGATTTTTCTATGGCAGGCTTTATAGTTACTAGGCCCGTCCGACTTGGCGACTTGTACTGGCTGGACAGAATTTAGGCCCTCTTGGCCTGACGTTCTTGTTGCGGCTTCAGTGTTTTCTTTGCTAGGGTTAGATATAGATTAGGACTCTAGATAGTGGCACAGCAACGTGTTAAATAGGTGGCTATTAGCTATCAATAGTCTGAAATAAGAGTAATCTTTTACCTGTAAAGAAAGATCACCGCTTCAATCTTTCGAAGAGACCTCTTGTGTTGTCCGCGCCTTTTGCTTTTCTCTTTCTTTTTTCTTTGACGACAACGAGTGCCGTGTCATGCGCATGTATGTCCCACTTCTCTGATCATGACAGATGAAGCCCTCCCACCTTTCCAATTCAACAATTTTTTTGTGACACCTTTTGGATTAGAGGTTCCAAAACGAAGCTTTTTCGATTGAACTACAAGTAAAAGGTCTTTTTATTTATAGTTCAATGGGTTTTTCAGGGTTAACTCATTTACGTCCAAGAAGAAATTCGAATAAAGATACGAATTCATAATTTAAATAATCTAAATACATTTATCTCCACAGAATAACTTTGTTAATTTACAGTTACATGAGTGTTTACCAACAAAAACTAGCATTTAACAAACCAGAAGTGGATAAAACAGCAGCAACGATAACTACCGCATATAACACGACACGTATTTTTCTTTAAATTAACCTGACTGTACCAGGACGTTCTTTGTAAGGACTAAGGAAGGGTTTTTGACTAAAGAAATTAGACCACTTTTAAGAAATGTTGCTTCCGACTTTCATTGACGCTACACAAGATATTTCTGGTACAGTAGTAGATGTGAACATTGCAGGGGGGGGGGCATATGCAATCGCCTTTTTGTTTAGGAAATTTTAAAGCTCTAAAACTATGGCTAAACTGGGAGACATGTCGCGCGCGATATTGTATTTAGCGTGTCTCCCAGGGTGGCTAAACATGCAGCGACAAGTAGCAACATGTCCTCCGAGTCACAGAGACAAGAAATGTTTCTTTTGTCTCCCAGAAACATTTGCGTGTCTCTCGCTAAAATTTTGCCCCACGCTATAAAATTTCCGAGGTGGCTAAACTGGGTGCAGAGTTTCATTACCTTAGCGCTTGTATTGTTGATTTTATGAGCGTTCAAATTTTACGAGTTTTTAATGGCTCGGACAAGTCGGGATAAAAATTTTCACCCCAAGTCACTTCATGAAAGCTCTACATTTCGCGATTTTGAAATATTTCGATCCTGTTGGCTTTTTGTCGAAAAAGGTATGTTCGAGACACTCTTCAAAGTGGCTCATTCTGCGAGCAGGCATTCTGAGTTCTCCCTTTTCTAATAAGCAACTGGTCAATAAGCAACTATAGGGCTGAGATTTTGTTAAACTTTTGATTGAGATTGCGTTCTTTATACACTACACCATTGCAATTGTCAATTACATTGAAAAGAGCCAAAAAGGGTTTTAATAGGGTACCGGTCATTCTGTGAGTGCTGAAATACAAGATATTCTAAGCAACTTTGAGAGCTCGACCAAAGTCCAGTTGCATACTAAAAAAAATGTATTTATTTGCCACAAACCTTCATAAATTATACAATAAGTTAATAATAAATAAAAAACCATATCTCAATCCAATCTACTTTTGTTATATACATAAACTTCGCGGTAATCATTATTTATACTTGCAATTTGGTGAAATTTAATCTCAGTTTCAAATAAATGTTTATTTTACTGACTTTTTATAAGCATCTTTGCCGGGCCTTCTGGAGCCTTTTCTAGATTATTAACCAATATTTTGAACTCTGAAACGATAGGGGAAAATTTGATACAATTGTGCCCAAAGTTAAGAAATCCTACTACTGTATATGGCTCAGAGCATAGTTTCTTGTAAAAAAATTGAGTGTAATGATAGTGATGATGATGATAGTGAGATGATGAAGGCGATGGTAAAGATGATTATGATGATTATGATGATGATGATGATGATGTTGATGATGATGATGGTGATGATGATGCTAATGATAGTGATGATCTTATGGTTATGAGACGATGATGAAGATAGTAATGACGATGATGACGACGACGACGATGATGATGATGATGATGATGATCTGATGATGATAATGATAATGACGGCGATGATGATGATGATGATTTGGTAATGATAACGATAAAGAATCTGACCAGATCCAGCTCACTTTCAGACTCCAGGGACCAATTCGATGGGAGACACAAATGACCACAAAGGGGACGCGGTTATTGCTAAGAGGGGGGGCGGGAAAAGCGACAGATCTGTTCTTATAAGGGAGAGGAAAAAAAATAGAATGATTGCTACTCTACCTTCGAAATCGATGACACCATCTCCATTGCAATCAGCTTCTCGAATCATCAGTTTCAGCTGTTCTTCAGTCAAATCCTGGCCTAAATTACTCATCGTCATCTTCAGTTCTGTTGGACTATAAAATAAAGACAAACCTGCAAAGCATTTCTTATGGTAAAAAATCAAATTATTGAAAATCTTTAATGACCCTCTATTGTTGTTGGTTTCTAAATTACTTGGGTAGTCATATAAAGTAGCTTAATGGTTAGTTAGTCAGTTTGTTGATTGGTTAGTTAGGTAATTATTAATCAGTTCTTTTTTCGTTAGTTAGTTTTTTAGTTAGAAAGTTAGTGAGTTACATAGTGAGTTAGATAGTTAATTACTGAGTTCTTTAGTTAGTTAGTCAGTTAGTAATTTAATTAGTCAGTCAGTCAGTCAGTCAGTCAGTCAGTCAGTCAGTCAGTCAGTCAGTCAGTCAGTCAGTCAGTCAGTCAGTCAGTCAGTCAGTCAGTCAGTCAGTCAGTCAGTCAGTCAGTCAGTCAGTCAGTCAGTCAGTCAGTCAGTCAGTCAGTCAGTCAGTCAGTCAGTCAGTCAGTCAGTCAGTCAGTCAGTCAGTCAGTCAGTCAGTCAGTCAGTCAGTCAGTCAGTCAGTCAGTCAGTCAGTCAGTCAGTCAGTCAGTCAGTCAGTCAGTCAGTCAGTCAGTCAGTCAGTCAGTCAGTCAGTCAGTCAGTCAGTCAGTCAGTCAGTCAGTCAGTCAGTCAGTCAGTCAGTCAGTCAGTCAGTCAGTCAGTCAGTCAGTCAGTCAGTCAGTCAGTCAGTCAGTCAGTCAGTCAGTCAGTCAGTCAGTCAGTCAGTCAGTCAGTCAGTCAGTCAGTCAGTCAGTCAGTCAGTCAGTCAGTCAGTCAGTCAGTCAGTCAGTCAGTCAGTCAGTCAGTCAGTCAGTCAGTCAGTCAGTCAGTCAGTCAGTCAGTCAGTCAGTCAGTCAGTCAGTCAGTCAGTCAGTCAGTCAGTCAGTCAGTCAGTCAGTTAATCATTCGACAGCCTGTGGAAGAGAGTCTTTGGCTATCAACTAAGAAGCCACAAATAACGTCTTCACTATATATAAAAACTTGAGAGATAAAATTTGTTTAAATTATCTACCTAATTCTTCCATTTCTGTTGCAATCGAAAACTTGAAACGCTTCGAATAATTCTTTGTTAATATCTCTATTCCTCATTTGTTTATCCATCATTTGTACAAATTCTGCAAAATCTATTTCACCATTTCCTAAAACGATACATTTTGCTCAAATATTTAAAATGAGAGTGCCTTGTCATTACGTGAATGCTTAAATCTTCGACACTGTCTTTGAGCATAGTGTGAAGATTGTTCAAACATTGCAAGTCTTATTGAAAGAAGATATGAATATTGAAGAGGAGAAGCAAATTTCTAGGGCATTTGCAAGGAAACAAAGTTCACGTTCTAGCCCCATAATCAAATCAATAATTACGAAAAATACCCACCATCGACATCAACCTCTTTTATCATTATGGCAATCTCTTTATCAGTTGGACTTTGTCCCAGACTTCTCATCACAACGCCAAGATCTTCGCATGATATTGAACCGTTGCCTTTTGGATCAAATAAGGAAAATGCTTCTCTGAATTCTAAAACATAATAAAAGATTCATTGTTGTTATCGTCATCATAATGTTTATAATAATCATAAAACGAACAAAAATCTTCAGCATCATGATAATCATCGCTATCATCATCAATATCATCATCAACATCATCGTCATTATCATCATCATCACCATCATCATCATCATCTTGATCATCATCATGATCATAATCATAATAATCATAATCATCAATACAATCATCATCATCAAGATCATCATCATCATCGTCATTGCCATCACCATCACCATCACCATCATCATAATTATCATCATCTTGATCATCATCGTGATCTTAATCATAATCATAATCATCATCATAGCTGTAATCATCATCACCATCACCATCATCATCATGATCATCTGCATCAGCATCATGATAATCATTATCATCACTATCAGCATCATGACCACGATCATCATAAGATAATCATCATCATTAGCAATCATCAGAATCATCCTTACACCGTAAGATAGAAGCATAAACACAAATCATAAGCCAGACAACGTTTGATAGTTGGCTTCAAAGAATATCCAAGAAATGACTGCCTATCAAACTCTATTTGCAAAATTTTGCTAGACATTTACAAGAAATAGAAATAATTACAAACCTTTAAGTTTTTCATCTGTTAATTCCATATTCCCCTTAAAAACATAATCCAAAATTAACAAATTGGAAGATTATAGAAAAAGTAAGTGAATATGAGAAAAATTTCTTGACAAAGCGAAGTAGACAATAATGTCAGTTCGAAAAGAAAGACTGCTCAAGCTTAGCATAGCTATCGAGCCACAAGCCACAGCTGGTTGTGTTTTTTGATAAAAAAGATAAACAGTCGAGTTTGAATAGGACGTCCCAATGCAAAAAGTTAAAAACATTTCCCCATTCTAGTATCACTGTGAGGGCTAGATAACCGAAAAAGGGAAAACCCAAAACCTGTTTAGTGTTAATGGCAGCGATCTTGTATCGCTTTATGAATTCGTCATATAATGCATCTATAATGCATCATTTTTTAAAGGACAGTGCATCCTCGATTATCCGAACAGGTTGAACTCAATTTTACGGAGGGTCGTTCGGATACATAAGCCGAAATTTCGGACGACAATTTCACTTGCTAACCTTTCTGTCAAGTTTATTGTTACCGCACACAGACACTAAATAATTGCTTAAATGGGTTGCCGACGATATTGGTGAAAATTTTTCGATGCGAATCAGCTACTTTATATACAACCGAAAAAATTTTATTGTTACTGAATACATTTTTTTTAAATAAGCAACTCGACATTTGTCCAGCCCTCAAAGTCGCTTAAAATTTTAGACATTTCAGCCCTCAAAGTTGCTTAAGAGTTGCTTAACATGTTTTGTACCTCACACCCACCCTGACTTCAGCGGGTCAAAATCGTCAACTGTTAGGCCTACAACACGACGTTTTGGAGACAGTAAGTGGAAAAACGTTAGCTAACGAACTTCAACATGCAAAACATAAGAACAAACAATTTCTTAACTAAAAGAAAGAGTATAAGCTTGGTTGTTTGACTTCTTAGTTGCTTACAGTAATTCAATTGAGCCCTCAAGTTGCTTAATGTTAAGGTCAGTTCAGCCCTAGTTGCTTATTGAGCGGTTGCTTATTAAAAAGTGTAATTATATTTGACAAAGATTCGAACTAGTGAGGCTTACATTTTATCTAAAGAAGGGTTAAGAAATTTTTGCGTTTCGGAAAATTTAGGTTCGGATAATCGAGATTTGGATAATCGAGGATGAACTGTATAACGATAGTAGATCCTTGAAAAACAAGGGTAAAGCTGGCAAAGGGTTACGAGAGTTTAAATTTAGCTATGTATATGCTTAATAATTTAGAGTTACGTGAAGAACTCGTCTGAATCCCTTAGTTAGTTTGAAAAACATGTGTATTTTGGTGATCCTCGTCTTATTTAATTCAAAATATCGATAAAAGAATACGGAATTTCTACTGTGAAGCCCCTCCTTTGGTCATCTAATATTACAACAAAATCTCAGTTTTATAGCACTAAAAAGCCGAATTTCGACAACTTTGGTTCCAGCCCAACATTGCCAGCTGGATTCAGTGTGATTTTTCTCAACGAAACGTGTAGATAACTAGAAAACCAATTTCATTTTCCCAAGGTAATTTTCATCATGTTGTTTTCACCTGCTTCAGTTACACAGTGTGGTTGAATGTAAAAGAATATATGTTTTTTACTTTGGCTTAGGGTGCGTATTGATCTCTTCTGAATTCTAAAAAAAGTAAAATTTTTTTCCTGAGGCTTCCAGATGCCATTAACGGCGTGTTCTTCTAAACCTCCAAAAACTTTCCGAATTTCGACAACAGAAAGCTTCCACAAACAGAATCCACAATTTCCCGAAAAATCCGAAAACTTTCGCGCCAAAATTCTTGCTAACGCCGTCTCAAGACCCTGTCGTGGAATGTCTCCTAGCAACTGTTAAAGTGGCAGTCTCGTTCGACCTTCAAACACAGAATCTTTCCAAAGTCTCGGAAACGTTCTGTTTTTGACGGCAGAAGGTTTCGGAGAGCTCCAGAGCTCCACAACCTACCGTTTTCAGAAGGATCGCTTCGAAAAACAAGAAGGCTATCGAAAAAAGAATTGCTTTAGAAGAACACGCACTAACGCACTAAGACGCAGTTTCTTGAAATATGGAAGACTTGAGAGAAGTTGATATATCTAGAAGCAGTTTCTTTCTGACGCAGAGCCGTAGGAACGGAACATTTTGTAAGGGGGTACCAGTGTTCTTCAAACAATTGGAACCATAGGTACTCATACAGCTGATACATCAAAACAATGAATTTTGTAAATACTAGAAAGTACAAGCCTGACCTGCTCCCACCCCAGTGCCTACGGGCTGCTATGAAGTCTACAAAATCTTTAAGCCCTGGAGACAGGAGAGTTTAGAACCTCCAAAGTTTCTGGTTTCCTCGAGAGTTGTCCAAAAGAACGGAGATCTCGATCTTTAAGAAGCCTGGAGAAAAAGGAAGAGACAACAAATGCACACTATCAAAGCAGCGGAACTGAGGCTGGAACTCACTGGAAACGAGGCTGATATTTGAAGGAGAGAAGACACGGGAAAACAGAGATGCTTTTAGAAGGCAGATCATTCAGCGTGATTAAAAGCGTAACAGCCTACTTGAGGGAGCCGTGTTTCATTGGAGCATTGGCTTCTGAAGTGACATCAAGAAAGCCCCATTACAAACATTACAGACCCATTTTAGCTCGGCCAAATGAGCTTCTGATGAGCTGTTTCGGTCCTAGCGTCCCATCTACAGGCTGATGAACCTATACACCACCCTAGTTGTTGTTGTTGTTGTTGTTACTTTATTTAGAGTTGGGTGTTATTTCTAGCTTTTTCAGCTAATTTAGGCCTACTTTGTATGCTACATCCAGGCATGGGACCCCTAGTTTAACGTCCCTTCTGAAGGTCGGCAGAGTGAGTTGTTTTGTCATCCATCTGGAAAGTCACCCATCCAAATGCTGACCTCACACGGCCAAGCTTAACTTCAGCTGTCTAACGAGAACTGACGGAAAAGCTTAGCCACTTACTCCAAATATACAGAGTGCGGTTTATTATGTCTAAGGTGGTGGATTAGGCTTCAGGGGCGGGTTTCTATGCTTGATATAGGCGGACAAGCCAGCATAAAAAACCAATCTCCAGATATTGGCTCTACCAATAAAACAGTAATCCGCCTTTACAGGCCTTATCCAATACATTAGGCACGCTTCCAAGTTTTTACAGGCCGTAATCTAGATCCTATCTTTATAATAAGCGCTTCTTTTCAATAACTTATCTACAACATCTTTGCAGATAACCAAAATGATGATTCTAACAGACAAAATTTGCTTAAAAGAAACTCAATCTTGTCTGAAACAGTTATAAACTCGTGGAAATCATCCCTGGAAATAATGTTATCACAAAACTTCAAACATCTGCTCTTGCCATGACACATTCTCAGAAGAAACATTTCAAAAGCCTGCTCTTCACAGTAACAGCTTATCTTTCTACTTTGCTCTTGTTATTAAGATAAGTTATTATATCGAAACACATGGTAATGAATATTATCTTTTATGCTTCAATGTACTATGCTATGCTATGCTATGCTATGCTATCACATTCTATGATATTAGATGCTATGTATGCTACGATATGCTATTCTATGCTACGCTATCATATTCTATGACATTAGATGCTATGCATGCTACGATATGCTATTCTATGCTACGCTATCATATTCTGTGACATTAGATGCTATGTATAATATGATATGCTATTCTATGCTATGAAATTAGAGGCTATGCATGCTACGATATGCTATTCTATGCTATGCTATCATATTCTGTGACATTAGATGCTATGTATAATATGATATGCTATTCTATGCTATGAAATTAGAGGCTATGCATGCTACGATATGCTATTCTATGCTATGCTATCATATGCTATGAAATTCAATGCTATGCTGTGCAACGATATGCTATGCTATCACATGCTATGCTATGCTATGCTATATTATGCTTTGCTATGCTATGGTATGTAGGATATGCAATGCTAGCATATGCTATGAAATTACATGCTATGTATACTACGATATGATATGCAATACTTACTTAGCCATGCCATTCTACGCTTTGTTATGCTATCATATGCTTTGCTATTCTATGATTTGCTTTACTATATTATGATATGCAATGCTATCAAATGCTGCTACGCTTTGATATGCTATGCTATCATATGCTATGCTTGGATATGCAATGCCAGCATATGCCATAACATTAGATGCTATTTATGCTACGATATGCTATTCTATGCTATCATATGCCATGCTATAATATGCTATGCTAGGATACGCTATCATATGCTATCATATACTATGCTATCATATGCTTTGTTATGCTACGCAATTTCAAGTAAAAGATGATGAAATTAACTGTAGCGAGAATCTGCATCACTTAGCTTCGAATTTTTGAAATTAACAATGGCCAAAAGAACCTTGAATAGATTTATCGATTTAATAAAAAAATAAAGCAGTGAAAATGACTTAAGATTGGACGAAACTTTGTCATGCTTTACGCTAAAAACGTTTGGCACTAATAAATAGCAAATGAGTTTCATAGATTTGTCGACTATTTGATTTAAAATTTATGTTTAACGATTGACAGTGTGGGAGTATGAGAAGTTGTAGAAAAAAAAACATTTGTAAAAGAGAATTTGCAAAAACGATTCAGTTTTTGAACGAGAGCATGAAAATTTTTGAATATAGCAAATGGCCTTGATAAGATTTATCGATTTAGTGATTTAAAATTTATATTTAATGAGTGACAGTGTGGGGGTATGAAGAGCTGCAAAAAATATTCCAGAAAAATAAAAAAAGTGGACCAACTTACCGCCATGATTGGAAGATGAGATGAAGAACTTGGTGGAATTACATTTGCAGAAATTACTTTCGCTGATTCTTACGTGTTGTTATTCCTCAATGAAAGGGTCTAGAAATTATCTGCTAACCTTGTGAGCAAAACAAAGGTTGCTGTCGAGATAACCACCTGCAGATAAAGAAGAGCAGAGATATCAAGAAAGCTAAAACATTGGAAATAGGCAGGTTAATTTACGGAATAATGTTGATAAAATATTGACCACGAAAAAAAAAACAGGTTTTAGGTTAGTTAGTTTGTTATTTCTTAGCAAGCTAGTAAGTTACCTAGCAAGTTAGCTAGCTAGCTAGCTAGTTAGTTAGTTAATTAGTTAGTTAGTGAGTTAGTTAGTTAGTTAGCTTAGTTAGTTTAGTTACCTTGTTAGTTAGACAGTTAGTTATTTATTTAGTTAGTGAGTGAGTTAGTTAGTTAGTTACTTAGTTTAGTTAGTTAGTGAGCTAGCTAGTTAGTAAGTTAGTAAGTTAGTTAATTAGTTAGTTAGTTAGTTAGTAAGTTAGTTCGTTACTTGGTTAGTTAGTTAGTTAGTTAGTTAGTTAGTAAGTTAGTTGGTTGTTTGGTTAGTTTGTTAGTTAGTTAGTTAGTTAGTTAGTTAGTTAATTAGTTAGTTAGTTAGTTAGTTAGTAAGTTAGTTAGTCAATTAGTTGATTAGTTAGTAAATTAGTTAGCTGGTTAGTTAGTTAGCCAGATAGTTAGTTAGTTATTTAGTTAGATAGTTAGTTAGTTAGTTAGATAGTTAGTTATTGAATTTGTTAGTAAATTGGTTAGTTAGTTAGTTAGTTAGTTAGTTAGTTAGTTAGTTAGTTAGTTAGTTAGTTAGTTAGTCAGTTGGTTTGTTCGTTGGTTAGTTAGTTGGTTTATTGGTTAGTTAGTTACTCAGTTGTCGGCTTTTTAAAAAACTTGAAGGGAAAAGTTAATGCCAAGACAGCGTTGGATTGTCAAGATCACAATGACACTGTTGCTATTGTTACTGTATTAAACACAGCCCAGCAATCTCATTTTGAGAACAGCGAATTTAACGAATTACTATGATTATTACAGTGACAAACTGCCACTGAACAATGCAAAGTTTACATTGGTACTAGGCTTTAAGTCAGCATAGGAGAAAATCAATTTGGATAGGAAGAGAAAATTGATTGGAGCTGAACAAAACGTTGGTCGGAGATTTGGAGAAATTCTTAAGCAAACTTCCTCAACAAATAGCGAGGCAGGTGAAAGATTTTTAATGAAACCTTCCATTTTAAAATTATCCTTCGCTAACAAAAATTAAACTGAAAGGAATCAAAGGGGAGAGTTTTTGTTAAGCCTCGTATTCATGGATTGATTGTGACGACGACACTTAAGATGGAACCCCAGTGAAGGGAAGGTTTCCCTTCTGTAAAAACATAGTTACCGCATTTCCCATTATTTAGTGCACAGTTTCGTTTAAGCCCCCACCCACCCAATAAATGCTCTCCCTCAATTAATCGGCCACCAAAATTTTCTAATTTTTACGGTAATTACGGTACCCTGACTTGCAAGCAAGCAAGCATTTTATTTGGTAATGCAGGTTTGAGGGTATGGCACCTTAACACTGATGCGAACCTGCAGCTTATCCCCCAGAGTAATATTCTAGAGCGAATACCATGGGGTCTCATCTACTTTACCGAGCTTAGAAGAATGTGCAGCTGAGTTGACTATAGTCTTGGGGGAAGTGGCCCCAGCAAGATTGGAGCCCAAGACCTTGCGATCGTGAATAGAGTGCCTTGACCACTTGACCACACCACCCGTTTTCACTCGGCCACTCGGCCACTTAACTGGAATACAGTAGAGTTGCAAATGATAATGATTGTTGAGGAACGATCGAAGCATGTTGGCCGCATAAATACTCTATGCTGCATGTACAACAGCAATAAAGGTTGGATTGCTCCACCAGAGCTCTTAATTCTGTTGCTATATTAAGACTCAACGTGGCGATTGGAAATCTGATGAAATTTTAGAAAATCGATGATTCTTATCATTCTACTTTAGATCAAATCATTGTGACTTTGAATTATCAAAATCAGTATTGCCATATGGTATACAAGATAAGTGACAAGCTTTAACATGGTTGATGAAGCTCAACTGATAATATCTCAGAGACCATAACTCATAAAAAGTTGTATTATATGGTTAATTCTTGATCAAGCTCTTATATCAATAAAGCAGGCCTCTCTATTTCGATTCTATGAAGCTGCTCTCCTTACCTCCCTCTTTATTAAGCCCCCTACCTATAGAGCTTTGTTTTCTATAAAGCCTCATTTCTATTAAGCTCTCTAGAAGTTCAATTAATTTAGTCCCTTTCTCTATCAAGCCTCTCGCTTAAAGCCCCTCTCTATTAAGCCCCCCTCTCTTTCGATCCCCGTCTCTATCAAGCCCCTTCCCAATTAAGACTCCCAATCTATAAAGCCCCCTCTATTAAGCCCCTCTCTATTAAGCCCTTCTTTTAAGCCCCGTCTCTATCAAGCCCTTCCCCATTAAGCCTCCCAATCTACTAAGCCCCTCTCTCTTAAGCCCCCTCTCTATTAAGCCCCTCTTTTAAGCCCCCTCTCTATCAAACCCCTACCCCATTAAGCCTCCCAATCTATAAAGCCCCTTCTCTACTAAGCCCCTCTCTATCAAGCCCCCTCTCTATTAAGCCCTCTCTCTATTAAGGCCCTGTTTTAAGCCCCCTCTCTATCAAGCCCCTTCCCCAATAAGCCTCCTAATCTACAAAGCCCCTTCTCTACTAAGCCCCTCTTTATCAAGCCCTTCTCTATAAAGCCCTCTCTTTATCAAGCCCCTCTCTATTAGGCCCCCTCTCTATTACGCCCCTTCTCTGCTAAGCCGCCCTTCCATCAAAACGCCTCTCTATTAAGGCTCC
>JACTAT010000021.1:1273372-1296784 GCA_014526335.1 Chrysaora quinquecirrha
AAAGGTTGTCAGCCACTTTGCGGTAAATCATTATGGGACCTATTAGTAAGAAAATCCTAAAATACCAACCCATCAACCAGAATCGAGAAGAATATCAGACCCATGTGTAGAGAATTTCAGTCGACAAAACCCATCCATATGAGCGGCACGTCCAGTATGTCTACATATTGAAGTACCCCCGGGCTGAAATGTATCAGCAATGGGAAATTTCGTATGGGTAAAATTGAAGCAATCAGAGAACCGAAGCAGAATCCTATCGACCTTTTCAAAGAGGTCTGGGTAGGCGCGACATTTTTCTGGTAAACGGTAGACATTTCCAGGAAGGGAATCCTCACCGCGTGCAACGACTTGAATTACGGTCGTTTCAGGAGATGTAGTGCAGCAAATCTTACTTTGATTTCACGTTTAATTCCAATAAAAGTGAAAAAAAGGACTCAAGTCCCACTACACGCTTTTTTTATAAGGAACCACTTTATAAGGAACCTACATGTAGAAGGCCCGAAAATTTAAAGAACTTATACTACTAGAGAAAAAATAACTAAAGAACTTTTTATTGTTGAAAAGTTTTATCACTGCAAATAATCAAGAATTAGAAAGCCGGTTCCATTCATTTGCAGTCGAAAATCACATAAATTGTACGTTAAGCATGTATCAAATGTTTCCATGAGTAGTCTCGAGCTTTGCTCACATGCAAGGGTCTCTCTTTTATTGTTAAGACCACTGTATGTGCAGTTAAAATTAAGGAACTATTAAGGAACTTTTGAACTACAGTTGCCCCAAGAGAGGTCCAAAAATAAGGAACTTTAAGAACTAGGCCTTTAGGTAGGTTCCTTATAAAAAAAGCGTGTATATCTGCTCAAGGAGACATTATTTTCCTGTTTTTGAATTTCTCTCATCTTATTTTCTGACTTTCTGCAGATATTTTCAACATTTATTCAATTTTATTGCACTTTATTGAAGTAATTCAGATCTTTCTCCAGGATCGATTAAGGTCTCTTATGTTATCTATATAAATATTTCAAGGCCAAAAGATTGTTAAAGAGCAAAAAGAAATCACCTTAAATCGTCACAAAATCATGCAGAAGTAATCATCATCTTGAATTCTGAAATTAAAAGACGAATCAATTTTTCATTACAACAGAATTTACAAAAAGAAACGAATCGTCTTAGTAGAGACAGGTGCCATGCTGGAACCTTTTATTATAATAGTGACAGTGTTTTTTTAAGAGAGTGGAGTAGCCAAACATCCATCATTTCGGGGAGGCAAAGGGTGTGGTCAAAGAAAATAAGGGTGTGGTTCTGAGAAAAACAACCCTACGACATTTTTACATCATATTTAGCCTACATTAAAACCTATCTTGGCGATGATTCGGGACGCAACCCCACCCCCCGGATGCCCCGTCCCCTTGGCTACGTCACTCGTTCAATGGAAGACAAGCTTCAAAGGCATTGTTGTCAAAAAACAAAATCAAAGCAAACCTTCGAAAGAAACTTTTCTATCGACATCAAGATGAAAGACTTTGATTATATGTTCTTTATCTTTGTTTGATCTTTTATCCATGACATCAAGTAGAATTTCGCGTATTAATGATGATCTTATGTATCCTTTGCCAGTATTATCGAAAGCACGATATGCTTCCAAGTAAGATTGTTGATCAAGTTCAGGGTTTTCTAATTCAATCATCAAATCAACGAATTCGTTGAAATCAAGCTTGCCATTTCCTGAGAAAACATCAAAGAAAAAGGAATGAGAAATCGCAGAAAAATTTAGAAACGCATCCCCTAACGTCGCACAGTATTACGAAGGAGATGTCAATGAAATATTTAAAAAAGAAGTAAAACATATATACAATAGTATATAGCATCTATATGTATGGCAAATAGATGACAAAAATAGATAGATATGTATGGTCTCGTAGAAGGCTTAACATATCCGAAACAAAAAGCCAAACAGGAAGAAAGTCGAATAACTCAAAGATTGCAAGTGGCTTTCTAGCTCAGTGGAAACGTCGTTGGCACTTTGATCATACAGTACAGTCCGAATGCTATTTGTTGTGATGATATGCCACTTTTGGAAAAATCTATCCTAGGTTATGCCATTCAAGAAAAATAGAGAAAAATATGTATGGTACAGAAGAAGGCTCAACATTGCCGAAACACAAAAGACAAACAGCAGGACAGCCTTGGGCTGTACGTATGACTTGAAGAGTACGTATGACTGACAATTTCATTGAAACATTGAAACGTTGTTGGCTCTTTGATCATGTAGTAATGACTCCAATCGCATAGCTACTTTCGATTAAAAAGGCCTGTAAGGGCCAACGATGCAATTTTTAAGCAGCACCCTTCGTAGCCTGAGCCATCTGAGCTCAAGACTTCAAGAATCTCCTTTAAGTTTTGAACTAACATGTCTAGAACAAAGACTAAACCCTTAGGTTAAATTTGTAAATTAAGTCCAGATTGCTTGAACTACTTGGATAGAGAGTTTCATCTTACAAGAGTTTTAAATTAGTAGTGTTCAGGCCCTTAGTATACACAGATGGATGATTAAATAAAGTTTATATTGTTCCGTTCATATTATTAACAGAGAGAGGTACATACTGTATGTCTCTTACCGTCAACATCAACTTTCATACACAAATTTTCAACTTCAAGTTCAGTTGGATTAAAACCAAGCGACCTCATTAGAAGTTTGATATCACTGTTTCCAATATGTCCTTTGTGTTTCTTATCAAAGACGCTAAACGCGTCATGAAATTCTACGGAAAATGGAAAAATCATATGTACAGTAAAAACCGAAAATAAAAGGCAATTCACAGCCACATAATGTCGGCGACTTAATTGCGGTTAGAATCAAGAAGTGGTGAGGGAGCCGGAATCACAGTTGGTGGGATTCGAACCCATAATGACTGTGGGTTCGATTCTTGCTAAGGTTAGACTTGCATTGAAGAGTTAGCGAAAGTTTGAGGCGAAATTTGGTCTAAAGCGTCAGTCGCTAGGATCTCAGAAGTAGATGAACTAGCGAGTCTTTGACCCTGATGTGACGCTACTGCGGCTGGAGCTCCAACCCGTTCTTCCCGAGCTAATTATCTAATTCCAACCCGTTATCCCCTATCTAATTATCTTATTATATGCCTACGTTCCTGTGTTCCTATATGTGCCTGTTTGAGCCTTTGTATGTGCATCATGTGCTCAAGGAAACAGCAAAGCGCAAGCTAACAGGGAGAGAGATTAACCCGACTCGGTAGCAAGAAGCGGCTGAAGACCGTGCTTTCACGGAAAAATAAGATACGCAAATCAACCAGACCATAGAACAGTCCTTGTCGAAACGAAGAACAGCTTATGATGATGATCATTTTGTCTTCCTCTCGAAACAATAGAGAGAGAGAGGCAAAATGCAAACAACAAAAACCTGATTATGAACGAATTTTTGCAGATAAATTCTTACCACGTATCTGTTCATCTGTCAACTTCTTTTTCTTGCAATCCTGAAGACGAAGAAAAAGATTTCATTCAAAGAAATTTCAAGAAATTAATGAAAAGGACGGAAGGGACAGAGCCACAAGAAATGTCCATCGCACGATGCTCCCGGATCACCTCTCTTGTTTGTCTGAAAATGTATGCAGTAGATCGGGTTCTTTGATTTAGTTTTAACAAGCATATTCCCGTTCTCCTTGCAGAGTTGATTACCCTTAGGTGAGATGGACATCTTTCCCAAAACCGGCATCTCCCACAAAGAAAACCAAAGCCGATAATAAAACGCTGATTCCTCTAACAATGACAATAGTGGTACAAGCCCTGTCGGCAGTAAGGGGTCGTTGAACCCATGACATTGTGTATGAGAGGCATGAATGCCAGCTCAAAAGCTTATCCCCAACGCTAACCCCCAACTACCATTGCCTAAAACTGAGGCCCAATTAGGGTATTAGGGATATGGGGATATTTCCAGAAAAAATTGCAGGGATAAGGGATAATTCTGGACAAAATAAAGGGAAAAGGTTTTTTTGCGAAATTCTGGGATAAAAGGAAAAAGGAAAGATTGTAGGGGATAGGGATATTCTGACCCCCTTAATGGGGCCTCGCCACTGATTCGACAAGGGTGATCAAGTGAATAAACAGCTGAGCTGATTGACTGATTAGTGGGTTGATTCAGTGATACAATCAGTCAAGCAATCATGATTGATTCTTTTGCTTTAAGCATTAGGCAAACGTTTACAGCAATTCATAAAACATGAATTTAAATCTTGTTAGATATGTTCTCTACCTTTAGCCGGGGCTAAAAATATCACATCGTAGCGTTTTAGGAGAGTAACGTACCGTGTCCCTTGCAGTAAGCGCAAAATTGCAACTAGTTGAATTCAAATTTAAAACATGGGGTTTGTTTTCAAGGATTTTCGGTCAATTGCCATTTGAATGATGAATACAGCAAGAGAATAGACGAATTGGCATACGGGTACTACATTGGAGCAAGACAGTGGGTGGCAAAATAATACGAAAAACAACTGACGGGTCGATTGCGAAGAACATCAAATAAAAAATACTTTCTTAAATCATTATGGCACGTTTTGAGTTAAAAGATAGATACATAGATAGATAAGCACATGCGCATTGCTGTCTTCGCGGGGTATGCGTTTCTCTGCCTAGCACAAGGGGACGACTGAATATTCCAGGGGCAATCAAAGCAGAGCGAACCCATCCCGTCCTCTCGATATAACCATCCCATCTGATTCCTTAAGCCGGAAGCTGGACACTCTCCTCGCTTTTCATGAAGAGTTTGATTTTGCTGGGAATCGAAGCCAGCATAATGATTATAGATTGCAAGTAAGACCTACTTATCATTTGGCATTGTCACCACGAGGAATATTAGTTACGTTGCATACCCTCGCTATCATTGCGTAAATACTCTAAGGGCACCACCACACTATTGGCGTATCCTTTGGTAACCTTCTGCTTTTTGAAGATCCTCCGAATTCTGCAAACGGTAAAATGAGCTGGAAATGTTTCTTATATCAAAAACAGCCGCAGACAGCAGCCAGGCTGATGTAACAGTGAAACCGCGAAACCTTCAGACTTTAGGGAAGACGGTTTTCAAACCTGTAGCTTTCAGACGATGATACCAAAAAGTACGCTTTGAGACTACCGAAAGGGGTCGGTGACAAGAAACAAATCAATTTCTTAGAAACTGGTTTGTTTCTTAGGATCCTGACCCTAAATTTGTAAACTTTTACATTTATTGTCTGAAGGATTTAAATTGTTACAGTAACTGTAAAATGAAATCTTACCATAGCACAGTGTTGAGAAACAGAAAACCTCCAGTAAGCAAGAGCAAGAGTCGACGTCTGACTTACAAATACATTCGATAAAAAATAGACTATTTTCTGCTTGAATAAAGTAATAAGCACTGTCGTTCAATTTATGTATCATATTGACTCTAAACCAGAGATTTAAGTTCGAGCACCTGATTCTATTCAGAGAATTGGGATTTTAAAGATTGATCTATTGCATAATTTAAACGAAAACTAACATTCACAAAACCACGGTTGCTATTTTTGTTCTTCAATGTGTTTGCTGTTTAGTTCTGATTATGTCGGCACCTTTTTAAATCGGGGAGCAAGGGGAGGGATAACTCTCAAAAAGCGTTTTTGCCGCTAAACTTCTTTTCCGTTCGTTTTGATGAAAGTAACCAAAACGTGAAAGTAACCAACAACAATTTCAAGAAATGTCAACGAGTATCAAGCATGAAACATCAAGTGCCAAAGCTAAGGCTATACATCCTTGGTGAAAATCGATTTTGACTCGGATTTTGACTCTCTGTGGCCCCTGATGAAGATTGATGATCCCCCCCCCCTTTACCCTCTTGAATAACTGGCAGTTGCGATTCAGCAGAGATACATGGCAAAATTTTTGAAAAGGGTATACTGCTCAAGTTTAAAAATCCATTGTTTTAATACAAATTTGAGGAAAGGTATAGGGCTATCAAAATACTAATTTGAATATGTGCCTCTCAAAAGTCTATAATATTTAAAGTACCCGAAATTATATAATGTCCTTGCCCCATATTTTAACAAGGAGCATCTCAAACCAATTTAGTAATGAGTATTGATAGAGTTAGGCCTAGTTTAGATACATAACGCATTATGGGCGCAGTGAATAAAATTATTGCCTAAAAATCCGTCTAAGTGTCAATTTCATTCGCTCATAATGCGCTGTATAAACCAAAAATTTTCTGAGGCGACTTAAATTATCAAATGCGCTCATAATGCGCTGCTCCAAGCGAATTATAAGCGAATTATATCTTTTCATTTAATGCTCTCTGAAAAAAATTCTCTGTCATCCATCATGTAGTTTAAAGCGTTCTAACAGAGTATCATTCGTGACGTAAGCTGAATTAAATTCGCTGCGCTCAAAACGGGCTGTCTAAACCAGGTCTCTCTAAGACGTTGTTTTAAGTATTATATCATTAGTACATTATATGGGTTTTGTTTGTTAAGGGTTGGGAATATCAAGTACACTAATGGTTAATTAAATGCTAAATAGACCATTAGTAAAGAAAATCGCCATTCATGAGAATCATAAAACATATTCATTAGGTGGGTATTTGAAAAACAACTTTTTATCGAATTTCAAAGAGTGTTGCTGCATTGGTTCAAGAAAGAGTCAAGTATACAACTAAAGCAAGTCAAGGAAACTTAAATATTTGTTGAAGGAAGAAATAATTTTCAGTTTCCTGAAAAATGTAAGATTTTTTATTATTGATTAAGGTTCTTACTTAATCAAGTATTTAGAGGAACCATGAAAGTGAAAATTAAATGCAGTACAAGTAACAAGGATCTCAGTAGTAGGCTAACTAACCAATCCCTTGACACTTTTAGTGCATAGCTTAAAGGGGCATGGAGAGCAGTTGCCCCCCCCTCCAAATCATCACCAAGATAGTTTTTCTATATAGGCTTAATCTGGTGTAAAGGTGACACAAGGTGTGGCTTGGGTATTTCTTATTTAAGCCACACCCAAATTTTCCTGGACCATGCCCTTTTGCCCCTCCAATTTTGGATGTCTGGCTATGCCACTGCTCAACCCTGGCTGTGATGCTATCATACCATTACTAGTGCTTGTACCCCACCTCATTGAACTTCTGACATCATAAGAAAGCTGGATTACACGAACACACCACATCATCTTTTGTATGATTATAAAGGCTTACAACCTTAATCTGTCTGAGAATTCCCAGAAAATATTTCACATACATATTGGAATATTATTTTTAGCTGCAGACCAATCAAGAGAAACTACAGGCAAAGCTAATACACTATCTCAATTCACAGTGGTTAAGCCAGATACAAAAACAACAAAAAAAGCTCTCACAGCATAAATCATTACTAAAAGACCATATAGGTGAGTATTTATCCACACCAAGATTATCTACTCGAATTTTTTCAAAGGTTAAAGGCTTGGAAAGCATTTCTAAATCATTTCTTTTCATTCAGAGACAAAAAATAAAGGGAAAAGACCGGATTGTTGAACTAGGCGTGAATATTAAAAGAAAAAAGCATGCATGATATCCAGGTATGATCAACTACTTTGTTTGTCAACAAAGTTTAGCATAAAAAGTAAAGTTAGAGTTGGGGTTAGAGATAATGTACAGATGATGGCCTAGATAGCTAGTGACAAGCCCAAGGCCTAAATGAAACCTGAGGCTGTCTTGACAAATGCTGAAGAAGTATTCAATGTCTTATAATCAAATCCATGCTCTTAGCGTTACATTCTACAAACAAACCTTACTTGAAATCATGGGAAATTTTTCTTGCTCTTCGCGTAGCTTCTTCGTCGAGGACGGCCATCGCGCTTCTCTCTTCTCCTCCTTCACTTCACTTTTCGTTCCTTGGTCAGCACTAGAACGCGGTCGATTTATGTAGATTATGACGTAGGAGCAACCCGAACAATAAAACATTTTTTGTCAAACATTTGAAATTTGCTAATATCAAACAAGGTTTAAACGTTTGGCCACGACACAAAACATTTCTCGAGAAATAAGCAGAATTCGTAGCATGGTGCATCTTATAATTTTCAAAGCATTTTTTGGTTGATGCAAGCAAAATGTTTGACGAGCATTGTCTTGCGACGTGGCCAAACGGTAAAACATTTTGCTTTACAAACAAATTTCCAGTGTTGGGCAAACAATGTTTGATCGTTTTGCCAGGGGTTGAAATATGCCCCATCAACTTTTTCGCTCTGGTCGGTTGACAGTCCCATGCTGGAAATGAGGTATGAGAACTGACTATTAGGGAACAAGAACAACAGAGGAATGGTGGAACCTGGGAATTGGGAGTGACATTCGGTAAGGAACAGAATGATAGAAAAACAAAATATGTGACTTGTTTATTTTGCATTACAGCACATAGCTTCATTTCCCGGACATCTCACTGATGAAGAAGCAATACGTTTTCTAACTGTGAGTCACTGCATACTGTTAATACGCCATCTACATTAAAAAGTTGTTGTCTTCTGCAAATCTATGATAACTTTGGTTTGACTTTCTTCTCTTTGGTTTTCTAGAAAATCAAAACTGAAGAGGGGCTCGTTCCTCTTCCTATCTCTCTTAGTATCTCTGAAGAAGTTCTGATTGTATCAGATGAGGAAAGCAAGGTAAAGTGATAAATTAACTTGTAATTTTGCGAAATATTTCTTTGTTTCAGTCTGTTTCTGACGTTTATACCCTGAGAATCGCGAAACGAAAAAAGCTTTTCAGTATGTTCAAAAGTGTTTCCGCTGCTTCTTGCAATTTTTAAATTTAACAATACAGCAAAACTATAAATTTTTAACTGTAAATAAACTTAGAACTAAACAAAAAATGAACCCAACAAATCGACTTCTGATTTCACTTCTAGGAGATTATAGAGGCATATCGAATGAAAAAGGTTCAAAAATGTAGGTGTTTAAATACTGGTACTGATTTGGAGTTCGTTATTCTTTTGACAACAAGCAAATTGAAGAGTAAAAACCCAGCAACGCACGTTTTCAAGACAAACGAAGATTTTGTGAGCATTCTTAACTTTTCATATTTTTCTTAATTTTTTAAGAATTAATTGTATCAAAACATGCAAAAAAAGATTTAAAATTTCTTTTTTTTAGGCTAAGGTGGTGGTTGGAGACATAAACCGCAAACAGAAAGTTTCAGTATGTTCTAAAAAATTATAAGGATTTTATCCCAATCTTTCTCGTTATCAAAACATGTTTTCAATCCTTTCCTATCATATTTTACAAGTCCCTTGCATTTTTAATTGGGAGTATCTTCCTTTTAGAGACGGAAAATTGCATTTGGCAAACAGCAGAAATGAAATTACAAAGATTCCAGAAGTGAAACTTTTTAAAAATTTTTATTAACACTTATTTTACAATTTGTACTTCCTAATCTACCATACCATCTATTTTACATGATGATAGGCCTACTAAAATAGTTTAGTTAATGTTTAGCAATATTATCGATCTTTCTGTAGTCTTACTATTAATGAAATTGTATACATTAAAAATGTTCATAAAAGAGTAAAAAATTGAGTTTTCAACTCCTATGAAGATTTCTCCCACTGTTCATTCCAAGTCGACTGCCTTTCCTTTTAACTAAAAAATCAGTTCATTATTTCATTCTTTGTTTTCATGAATAACTTCAGATGGCATCACTTATTATCATTAATCTTGGTCTACCATTGCCTTCTAAGAAAATTCTAGCAGTATCCTATAATTGGTAGGCTGTGTTCTGGTTTAAGAAGAACACTATGAAATGTTTGAAAAATGAATAAAGTAAAGAAAGTCAGATAAAAAATCAGTTATTTTAGCTTCACCCAGAAATGACAAGTTAACAAATTCAACAAACTAAATGTTTCAAGTTTGAAATCTACTCTCTATTCTAAACAAAAACAGAGATATCTATAACAACATGCAACATTTGCAATCCTTCTTCAGCATTACCCTGTCAGCAACTGCCCATCTTATCAGTTACAGTACACATCTGCTCCACAGAATATATCACAAGGTAGGCCAGTTTTGTTTACTATTATACATCATTTGTTGCTTGAAGTGTGGTTCACAAGTGAGATTCTATGAACAGCAGGAATGTTGGATTATGTTTGAGCCCTTTTTCCCAAGAAGCTTAGTCCTGAATAGCCAAAACTTCAGGACAAACTTTTGTGAATTATTGAATGAAGATGGCATTTATTTCCCCCATAAAAATTAATTTTTTAACAGCTTTGTACTGACTCTAGAACACTTAACACTTGTCAGAACATTGCATAGGTGATCTGAAAGAAAAAAAACAGAAACTCGTTACCCTAGGATTACAAAACACAATAATCATTTGAAGTGGAAAGTCCCAGTGCCCTTTAAATATAACATTCAAATGCTGTGCTAAACAATTTTTAGAATTTTTTCCATATTGTACATTACATTTAGCAGAACAGTACTTGAAAAATTAAATGGAATGGGCCTAGGCGACATGGCATTAAAAGCTTAAAATTATGAATATGTTTGGGGGAAAATTTCAGTATGTTTGCCAATTTTCCCTGAGTGAGACATAGTGTTTTAAGGAGTTTGAGATATGCTCTTTCAGCTGAAAACTAATTTGTTTTCTGGCAAGGTAGGGATTTTTCACAATTGGCAACTGAATTTGCCGATATAAAGTTTTGTATTTTTATTACGAAAATGCACACTAATTTTCTGTTCCGCAGTAGAAAAATAACGGCATGTTCGATCTCTAATACGGTTTGAAAACTTGAGAATTTAAGCTCTGGCCTAACGCCAGTTAACATAAAAACTCACAGAAAGTTAGGTGTTTATCCAAATATTTATAAGTGAAGAATTTAGATTGGTAGGAGAAGTGTATTCTCAATGTTCAACTGATGCCAGTTTGAGCTAAAATTTGAAATAGTTTGCCAATTTTCCGAGTATACAGACCTGTATCAGAATGTCATCCTCGTCTTGGAGATCCATTTCGTGAAAAATTCATCTTGTGGCAGGGTACAGTTTTTGAGATATCTTTAATTTATATTTCCTGAAATTTTGCTGTAAAAACAGTCTTCCCTGCTGATGAAATATAAGCATCTATTTACCACTTTAACCCTACAGATCTCCATGAAACTTCACTTGACTGTAGCCACCTCCTCAGGATGTAGCATCATGGCGACCCTTTTCACTTGCTGCATTCCAAGATGCCTGATCACGCTGTTTGATTCCTGTGGTAAGAAAATGCTCCGCCCCTCCTTCCTCCCTCCATTTTGACCCTTCCTTGCAGACGCAAGAGCCGTTTGGTCAGCGGCATAAACGTTTCTGCTCTATGTTCTGAAATTTACTGCCTCGATTCCATTATTTTGTGCAGTGAAAATGTGGCGACCCCCCGACAAAAATCTCTCTCATCTCACTTTTTGACTCAGCCAAGTCAAAAAGAAAAATCTCGAAATAGCTTCGCCGAAATAAAGGCGAAGGTTACAAAAAGCCACTCTGACTTTTAGTTACCTATAGTTCTATCCTGTTTTTGCTGAAATAAGTACACCAGTTTTCAATTTAACAAAGTTACTGTTCGTTTGCAACAGCTATATTTATATATTTATCAGTCAGTTCACCTGGTAACTGCAGCAATGAGCATCAGAACGCTCGGAGTCAAATAAATAACAACAAAGTTTCCAATTGTAATTTTCACATAAAGCATGAATTCCAACACATACCTATGTAACAGTTTTAAGATAGATAATTTATTGTAAATGAAGTAAAGAAGGGCAATGCTATCTTGTCTAAAAACAATTCAGTTAAAAGTTAACTCACGAATGTCACGAATACCGAACCTTTCAAATTTTATTCAGCTTTCTGCCTCTCTCTGCTTTACCTATAGGTACCTATTTCATGTTCTAGTACCGACATTAAAGGGATGGGGATATTTACAGATAAAAAACTTCGTTACATTTAATGTGCTTACCGTTTTTTGATGAGCAAAGTCCGCATTTTCTCAAAATTATAAAGTTGAGCAAACAGCTTCAACTTCAAAATGAAACTTGAATTTATATTGCTGAATAAAATTTCACCTTTCCCTAAAAGTTTCCAAAAAAAAATATCTGCAATTGTTCTGTGATGCTTCAGATGCTGCCGAACCAAGTTCAAAAATATAATCTGTTGCAGTTGTTTCGTTGTTTGCTGGGCCTTTCAATTTTTCTTTCCTTGCTGCGTTCCCATGAATGCAAATCCAAATTCAAGTCTTCGCTAGATAGTCTTCGCGAAAAACTCTTCTTCACTTCTTGCTTGAACACACAGAACCAAATTTCAGCAGAAAGCATCCCAAACTTTCTGATTTCAAAAGCCATTCTGGAAGACTTCCATTTTTTATTTCAGATTTCGGAAAAAATTAACTTTGTTGTTTGTGCGAAGCTGCGAAGAAGTTCTCCCTCCATTTTACCGACCTTAGACCTGATGTTATCCTGGGGGGTGACATTTTCAGAAAAATAAACGAAAAATACCACGTGAAAGATCGATGTGGCTGAATAAGCCAATCAGATTGCGTTATTTGAAATGCTGCACTCTGATTGGTAACCCAAAAAGTTGGGGTGGCAGGCCAGTTTTTTCGCTTAAAGTTTATGAGTCCCAGTTTGAGCGATCTCCTTTTAGTGCTAGCCTCGGTCTCATGAGCGATAACTGGGACTCAGGTGGGCCATGGTCAGCTTTTAAGAACGGACGCTCTGATTGGCTAGTTTGAAAATTTGCTCATTTGCATACAATGGGCTTCACAAATTCAACCAAAACACCCCGTGACCCATTGAAGAAGATACAATTCATCAAGTTGTTCTGCTACTGCAGATTGCAACAGTGACTAGTTTAGGGGGTCCGCACACATACATACACACACACAATGGGAGACCCAGAGTCCCCGTATTAGAGGTAACAAGAGCGTACACGCATCCACACACACACATGGTCAGACACCCACCCCTGAGAATACAAGTAACAAGGGTAACAGCGGTAACAAGCCCTTAGTAGTACACATTCATGTCCAGAGTGCTAAGGTATCAGGGGTAACAAGAGCGTACAAGCACATACACACACATGGTCAGACACCCACCCCTGAGAATACAAGTAACAAGGGTAACAGCGGTAACAAGCCCTTAGTAGTACACATACATGTCCAGAGTGCTAAGGTATCAGGGGTAACAAGAGCGTACAAGCACATACACACACATGGTCAGACACCCACCCTGAGAATACAAGTAACAAGGGTAACAGCGGTAACAAGCCCTTAGTAGTACACATACATGTCCAGAGTGCTAAGGTATCAGGGGTAACAAGAGCGTACAAGCACATACACACACATGGTCAGACACCCACCCCTGAGAATACAAGGAACAAGGGTAACAGCGGTAACAAGCCCTTAGTAGTACACATACATGTCCAGAGTGCTAAGGTATCAGGGGTAACAAGAGCGTACAAGCACATACACACACATGGTCAGACACCCACCCCTGAGAATACAAGTAACAAGGGTAACAGCGGTAACAAGCCCTTAGTAGTACACATACATGTCCAGAGTGCTAAGGTATCAGGGGTAACAAGAGCGTACAAGCACATACACACACATGGTCAGACACCCACCCCTGAGAATACAAGTAACAAGGGTAACAGCGGTAACAAGCCCTTAGTAGTACACATACATGTCCAGAGTGCTAAGGTATCAGGGGTAACAAGAGCGTACAAGCACATACACACACATGGTCAGACACCCACCCCTGAGAATACAAGGAACAAGGGTAACAGCGGTAACAAGCCCTTAGTAGTACACATACATGTCCAGAGTGCTAAGGTATCAGGGGTAACAAGAGCGTACAAGCACATACACACACATGGTCAGACACCCACCCCTGAGAATACAAGTAACAAGGGTAACAGCGGTAACAAGCCCTTAGTAGTACACATACATGTCCAGAGTGCTAAGGTATCAGGGGTAACAAGAGCGTACAAGCACATACACACACATGGTCAGACACCCACCCTGAGAATACAAGTAACAAGGGTAACAGCGGTAACAAGCCCTTAGTAGTACACATACATGTCCAGAGTGCTAAGGTATCAGGGGTAACAAGAGCGTACAAGCACATACACACACATGGTCAGACACCCACCCCTGAGAATACAAGTAACAAGGGTAACAGCGGTAACAAGCGTTATTGATAAAACATTGAATGACCTGAAATGACCTGAAATGACCTGAAATGACCTGAAATGAGCTGAAATGATCTGAAATGACCTGAAAATGACCTGGAATTACCCTAAATGACCTGAAATGACCCAAAAATGAGCTGATCAGACTTGTTCCTTTCTTTTTAGAGCTGTTTAAAATTCATGGCTGTGTTAAAAAGACGGAACCAGTATTAGAATCTGAAAATGTGAATCTGGGAACGGCATCTAAGAATATTGTAGGCTTCTTGAAAAGGAATTGGGAATGGGAATGTGGAAATGGGAATCTGGAGATTGGAGTCGTAGAAAGGGGATTTTAGAAGGAGAATCTAAGAATAGGGTTCTAGAGAAGGAATGGGGGAATGGGAATGTGGAAATGGGAGTCTGGGAATGAGAATCTGAGAAAGGGAATTTGAGAAGGGGAATCTAAGAATAGGGTTCTAGAGAAGGAATGGGGAATGGGAATGTGGAAATGGGAGTCTGGGAATGAGAATCTGAGAAAGGGAATTTGAGAAGGGGAATCTAAGAATAGGGTTCTAGAGAAAGAATTTGGGAATGGGAATGTGGAAATGGGAATCTGGAGATTGGAATTGTAGAAAGGGGATTTGAGAAGGGGAATCTAAGAATAGACTTCTGGAGAAGGAATGTGGGAATGGGAATCTGGGGATGGGAAGTTCATTAAGTTCATTTTTTATGTTTGTTATTGCTGTTATGTTGGTTATGAATATACTTAACTATCAATCATTGTCTTCCAAATTCTATTATTATTGGATAGTTATCATTGTTTTGTTCTGTTTATGAAGAGAAATTGTTGAACATTGATGAAGTGTCTTAATCCGTTGGCAGCTGACATCTCTCTTCTCAAATTCCCTTTCTCAGATTCTCATTCTCAGACTCCCATTTAAACATTCCCATTCCCACATTCCTTCTCTAGAACCCTATTCTTAGATTCCCCTTCTCAAATTCCCTTTCTCAGATTCTCATTCCCAGACTCCCACTTCCACATTCCCATTCCCCCATTCATTCTCTAGAACCCTATTCTTAGATTCCCCTTCTCAATCCCCTTTCTACGATTCCAATCTCCAGATTCCCATTTCCACATTCCCATTCCCAAATTCTTTCTCTAGAACCCTATTCTTAGATTCCCCTTCTCAAATTCCCTTTCTCAGATTCTCATTCCCAGACTCCCATTTCCACATTCCCATTCCCCATTCCTTCTCTAGAACCCTATTCTTAGATTCCCCTTCTCAAATTCCCTTTCTCAGATTCTCATTCCCAGACTCCCACTTCCACATTCCCATTCCCCCATTCATTCTCTAGAACCCTATTCTTAGATTCCCCATCTCAATCCCCTTTCTACGATTCCAATCTCCAGATTCCCATTTCCACATTCCCATTCCCAATTCCTTTTCAAGAAGCCTACAATATTCTTAGATGCCGTTCCCAGATTCACATTTTCAGATTCTAATACTGGTTCCGTCTTTTTAACACAGCCATGAATTTTAAACAGCTCTAAAAAGAAAGGAACAAGTCTGATCAGCTCATTTTTGGGTCATTTCAGGTCATTTAGGGTAATTCCAGGTCATTTTCAGGTCATTTCAGATCATTTCAGCTCATTTCAGGTCATTTCAGATCATTTCAGCTCATTTCAGGTCATTTCAGGTCATTCAATATTTTATCAATAACGCGGTAACAAGCCCTTAGTAGTACACATACATGTCCAGAGTGCTAAGGTATCAGGGGTAACAAGAGCGTACAAGCACATACACACACACATAGTCACGCACCCACCCCTGAGAATACAAGTAACAAGGGTAACAGCGGTAACAAGCCCTTAGTAGTACACATACATGTCCAGAGTGCTAAGGTATCAGGGGTAACAAGAGCGTACACGCATCCAAACACACACATAGTCATGCACACACACATACTCAGGGGTAACAGAGATTTACACTAACAAAACTCTCAAATTATTTGTCCAATAACTGTTCATTGATCTTTTATATTCTAGCATACTCGTAGAAGAGAGAACGTTGGGAACATTAGTAGTGCCTGTAGAAAGGCATGTAAATAGTTTAATACACTTTTTTCAGTAAGCAACCCTGAAATCTCCTTTTTTGGCTTCTCAGTGTAATTGACATGTTTGCAAGGATGTTCTGTATAAAGAAAGGTATTTCACCAAAAAAAAACTCAGCCCTAGTTGATTATTAGAAAAAAGTTTAGTTAGAACAAGGAGTGTAATAGAACTTCTCTTCTAAAGGTTTTCGGGTTACCAACAGGAGCATGCTGTTGCATAAACATGTTTTGGTGGCACTTTCAAAATTGAAACAAATTATTTTCAAGAAAACAAAAAAGGGTTAGTGATTTTAAAAATATAAGCTCGATTTATAGGCACTTTTAGCTTAGTTTTGTTTGTTTTCTATTTTTAAACAATTCTCAAATTTGGCCAAATTTGAGAATTGTTTAAAAATAGAAAACAAACAAAACTAAAATTATGTAAGAAATAGAAAACACAAAATACTTTACTTTTAGCTTAGTTTTGTTTGTTTTCTATTTTAAACAATTCTCAAATTTGGCATAAATTTGAGAATTGTTTAAAAATAGAAAACAAACAAAACTAAAATTATGTAAGAAATAGAAAACACAAAAATACTTTACTTTTAGCTTAGTTTTGTTTGTTTTCTATTTTTAAACAATTCTCAAATTTGGCCAAATTTGAGAATTGTTTAAAATAGAAAACAAACAAAACTAAAATTATGTAAGAAATAGAAAACACAAAATTCTTTACTTTTAGCTTAGTTTTGTTTGTTGTCTATTTTAAACAATTCTCAAATTTGGCATAAATTTGAGAATTGTTTAAAATAGACAACAAACAAAACTAAAATTATGTAAGAAATAGAAAACACAAAATTCTTTACTTTTAGCTTAGTTTTGTTTGTTGTCTATTTTAAACAATTCTCAAATTTGGCCGCCAAATTTGAGAATTGTTTAAAATAGACAACAAACAAAACTAAAATTATGTAAGAAATAGAAAACACAAAATTCTTTACTTTTAGCTTAGTTTTGTTTGTTGTCTATTTTAAACAATTCTCAAATTTGGCCAAATTTGAGAATTGTTTAAAATAGACAACAAACAAAACTAAAATTATGTAAGAAATAGAAAACACAAAAATTCTTTACTTTTGGCTTAGTTTTGTTTGTTTTCTATTTTTAAACAATTCTCAAATTTGGCCAAATTTGAGAATTGTTTAAAAATAGAAAACAAACAAAACTAAAATTATGTAAGAAATAGAAAACACAAAATTCTTTACTTTTAGCTTAGTTTTGTTTGTTGTCTATTTTTAAACAATTCTCAAATTTGGCCGCCAAATTTGAGAATTGTTTAAAAATAGAAAACAAACAAAACTAAAATTATGTAAGAAATAGAAAACACAAAAATTCTTTACTTTTAGCTTAGTTTTGTTTGTTGTCTATTTTTAAACAATTCTCAAATTTGGCCGCCAAATTTGAGAATTGTTTAAAAATAGACAACAAACAAAACTAAAATTATGTAAGAAATAGAAAACACAAAAATTCTTTACTTTTAGCTTAGTTTTGTTTGTTTTCTATTTTTAAACAATTCTCAAATTTGGCTGCCAAATTTGAGAATTGTTTAAAATAGAAAACAAACAAAACTAAAATTATGTAAGAAATAGACAACACAAAAATTCTTTACTTTTAGCTTAGTTTTGTTTGTTTTTTATTTTGATAAACTGCAAAAATTGCAAGTGGATAGTAAAGTAGTCCCAGGCAAGGCATAGATAGTTTTTGTTTGTTCTCAATTGCTTTGGCGTTGAGTGACTGAGGTATGTAGGGTAACAAGCACAACAGTTCTGGAAAGAAGAGCAAGAAACCATGATTTGGATGACTGCTCACTGGGCCCAGGCAACAGATAAGGAAATTTCAATTCAGTTGAGCAGCTGACACCATTTATATAGGTAATCATATCATTTTTCGGCTTCCGAATCCTGGCTAGGCCATCTCACCTCACTGCAACGTTTATTTCATTCAAGAAGAGGTGCTAGTCTTGTTCTTTGTCAAAACCGTTTTGCTTATTTGCTTCTTCGCAGTGACTATTTGACCGGCAGCCGGTCAAGCCTAAATGAAAACTAAATGACCGGCAGTCTTATTACGCATGGGCGAATGTAGATACACATTTTGTGGCTGGTGCCGGAAAAAATCTGGGAATGGCGGGACTTTGCTGTGATCTCTTGAGTTTCTTTAGGGTATCCAACTTGATTGATGAAGTTTATTTCTGAAATTTCTTTGATGACTTCTGGTGATTAAGAAGTGAAAATTCCTAACCTTTTTTGGATTCTAATTAGGAAATTTCTAGACGGGAATAGGTGGGCAGTGGCCTAGCCAGACAACACTTGGAAAAATTTTGCACGCGAGCGCCCACGCAAGTGTATAGTCTGACTAGGCCATTTTCAGGAACCGAAAATTTCCAGAAATCCGCAACTAAAGGTTTCAGAAAATTCATAGCTTCTTAAAATCATCGTTTTGCCTTGGAAAATACATTTGGATTGGTTCTATCTTAATCGGGGAACAAAAAGTAGAAGTCCAACGGACCCGTTGCGTAGGCTCTCGCATGATAAATTTCTAAGTGCCGTTCAGCTAGGCCATTTTCAGAGATCGAAATTTCCAGAAGTCGGCAACCAAAAAGGTTCTAGAAAACAAAACCAAGCCAAGTCTTCTCGAGTTGTGGCCGCAATTTCATGCGCATGCGTAAAATAGACTGCCGGTCATTTAGTTTTTACTTAGGCCTGACCGGCTGCCGGTCAAATAGTCACTGCGTTGCTTCTTTGCAAAAACACAATGCAGAATTTTTTTTGTTGTATCTTAGGTCTAGGCCTAGGCCTCCTGCTCTACTAGGCCTTCTTTCGCCTGAAGCCATGTATATATCTACATTTGCATTCAGCACAATTCTAGCTTAATTACAATTTGTTTCCTTGATTTGTTTGGGCCTTACTGCCGCCATGATAACATTTCAGAGATAGATAATCTCAGTTCCATTTCCTCCTTGCAAATAAACTTCAATTCTGTTAGCTCGTTTCTCATGAACATCTACCATATTGGAAACTGAGAGAAAAACCGTTGCCCGTTTTTAAGGATCTGCACGACGCATTATCGTCACAGCCCTGTAAACCAATCACAGAGTAGAATTAGGGGGTATCGCCAACCAACTACCCAATCAGCGCTCTTGATACCTTTGTTACCGCAGGCATCCCCTGCCCTCTCAGCTAGCCAATCACAGGAGGCGTTCTTAAAACTTGACCACTACCCACTCAGGTAATCATCCTCAGGTTGCGTAGTGTCTGCCAAAAACTACCATTCATATATGCACTGCACATATAACAGACAGTTTTGCATATATGCTATACGTATATATTTACAATGAGGCTAAGTTGGAAATACACCCCTTCTCTCACCTAGTCTCTCTAATTATATGCAGTCTCGTTTCCAAATTTAGGCCTTTTTGTTGGAAACAAAATGGCTGAAGCCATGCCTGTTACTGCGGATTCTTCTAAAGACGTTACAATGGTCCAAAAAGAAGAAAAAGGCGAAGAAACAGTAGAAAGACACACTGGTCCCGCTGAAGCACCCATGGAAAAAGTCTTAAGTCGAAAAGAAAGACCGAAAAGATGGATACAAATGAAACAGATGAAAATGTAAAGCGGCCTAGCTTTCCTCCCATTTCAGCTGATAAATTGTCGGTAAGAAAAGGGTTTTGATCCAGATATTGTATTTTTCAGTAAGATTAAATGTTTCTTATAAGCTGAAGTTCATTGAATAAACATAAGAATGTCATGTCATCACAGGTAAAAAAGCGTTGAAATCCACCGTGTAATGCAACGTGAAATCCGCCGTATAATCCTACGCTCAATGTAATGCAACGGGCCGTGTAATCCAACGTTACTTTAGACGTGCCCGTGAAATGCAACATGTAATGCAACACCGTGTAATACTACGCGTAATGCAACACCGTGTAATACTACGTGTAATGTTCCACTGAGTATAATACTACGTGTAATACGACATCGAGTAATACTACGCACAATGCAGCACAGAGTTATGCAACAAGATTAGATGCAAAAAATAAATAAATTTCACTTTATAACTTGAATTCAAAATTTCATCAAATGTTATTTAAAATAATAAAAGCAGTTACAAGTTAATTAGGTTAAAAGTTCATCAGAAGGTTGTTGCATCTCGTTCCACCATAAAGTCATCCTTTCCTCAGTCAACGACATAAGCTTCCATCCAAAGCTCACAAAGCAGTCATACTCAGTATCAACCTGAAATGAATATACAGTAAGGTCTAAATATTAGTATAGGGTATTGTATAATTTGAACTAACAACATAAAGTTAAAACAGTTTTGATAAACAAGCAGAAGATAGAAAGTAAAACAGCCTTTGAAATAAATATACCTATCTCCACACATCCTGGATTCTTTTCAGTGAGCTTGTTTATCAGGTACATGTTCACCTAAAGATGAAAAAATTGGTTTTTTATAAAAACAACTGACAAATATTATTGCATGCTAATATTTTTACATGATAATCAGATCAGAAAAACACTCACCCAAGAGCACAGATAATGCAAAACAGATGTACAGTATAGTCATTTCCAAAAATTTTCGATCAATCCAGTTTGAATTTCTGGGTGAATCCAATTTGCTTGGCCTGAAATTTAAAGACTATCTACAATGATGTGCCTACTTTATCTTATGCTTGATTTTGTAAACAAAATAAACTCAGTTATTCAAGATTTGTTGTACTCTAAAGCTGATAGATAATACTTATCTTTTATGCCAGAATAACAACTCCTCAGTTCTTTCTTCAACTTTGTCTGCCTTCTCTTTCTTGACACAGTTGGAAGAGCCAAGGTTCATTTTTTTTTAACTGTCAAATTTCGTAAATTTCAAATTCAAATATAGTTCCAAGACAAAGGAATTCTACAATGGAGATTGTACCCAGACCTCCAAGGACTTGGGCCGTGTAATCCCACGGAGTATTTTGGCCGTGTAATCCTATGGTTCTTGAAATGTACCGTTGCATTACACAGGCTGTAGTATTACATGAGCCATGTAATCCTCCAGTGTATTTTCTAATCATGAAATGCAACATTGCATTACACGGTGTGATGTAATGTTACGTTGCATTACACTAGTCGTGGTATTTCAAGGCCGTGTAATCCCACATTTGCGTGTAATGATCTGGAGGATTATACATGACGTTGCATTTCACATTGTGTTGGATTTCACCGCTCTTTTACCTGTGCATGTCGACAAAAAACATGTACATGTTGGTGATGGTGTAAAGCGTAACTATTATGTTTTGTTGTCGTTTCAAACTGAACTGGTGCAGTGCAGCTTGAGTGGGTTTTTGGAATTTTTTGTGCTCAACGAAAAGTTCTTTGGTGCACAATTTTGGTGAAAGCAATAGAAAACAATGGCCTTATTGTCTTGAGAACAATAGTCTTTGGTGTGCTGTGCTCACAAATCACAGTCTAGGTGGTGGTGTTGAGGTGATCCAACTGGGGTCAACAATTAAGGATGACCGAGATTGAAACTTGGAACTCAAGCCCCACAAAATTGTACATTTTGCTGAAGTAAATTTTGATATACTGTAGTACCAAACAGTATTTTATTTTTCTACAGGATGGAAGAATAGAGTTTCGAAAAGTTCCGGTTCCTCCACATCGATATACACCATTGAAGAATAACTGGATGAAAATATTTACACCAGTGGTCGAACAGTTACATTTACAGATAAGATTCAATTTGAAATCAAGAAATGTTGAAATTAAGGTTTGTAGCTAAATGCAAAATTGTTCACCCAGCCTAGAAAGTTTGGCATTGGTACATCCAAGATTTATGACAACCCTATCCAACATCAACAATTTAAAATTAACAACAATATTGAAAACAATCGTTGAAAACAATAACAACATACTTATTGTTGGGATCAAAAGATAATGCATCTATTGTTTTATAACTTCCACCCACCTGCATCATCAGCTTTGTCACATAAGGGGGCCATTGCCCCAATCCATGAGGGCCTATCCAAATATACTTGCAACTATCTTCTCACTGGTTGCCTTTATTGTAATGGTCTTAAAATGCCTTTGATTACCGCGCTACTGTAAATCAGGCTTGTCATTACTTCACGCTGACTCCGTTTAAGAATTTTCAATCTTTGTTTGAATTTATGCATTGTACATATTATCTCTAGACTTGTAAAGAAACAACAGATCCAGGAGCTTTGCAAAGGGCAGAAGATTTTGTAAAATCATTTATGCTTGGTTTTGAGATTGAAGATGGAATGGCTTTACTAAGATTGGATGATCTTTATATTGAATCATTTGAAATCAATGATGGTAAGTGGAGATTTTCATTTTCAAAGTGGCCTATAAACATTAAAGCTACCACAATATCCATAAAAACCTGATTGCTATAAAACGATATACTAGATATGGCTGATACACAAGCTAATAATTGCTATGAACAGTGCAAAAAAGTTACTTTGTGGTTATTGAACAATTGCGAGGTTAATGCTGGAAAATACAAGCTGAGGTCCTGCATTGACCAAGCAATCGTTCAATGAAGTCTTTTATTATATGGTTTTAAAACAATGTATAATATTTTCGAACTTTGTTGGAGAATGTTTGCTCTAGAAACATCATTTGTCAGTATTTCATTTTCCCATCTCAATCTCCCTCACTCCATCAATAAGAAATTACGTGGCTATATCACATGGTTATATCATCGCTGATCAATACGATCAGAATGCGCTGTTGCCGGTCTGAACAGCCCTATTTTCGAACACCATATAATAAAAAAGGTATCAAGCTTTGACCACTTGGCCACAATGTTATCTGAAGCTGAATAATTCTCAATAAACCTTCTGATGATCATAAGAAAATCATCTAATTCAGCTTGACTTTGCAAATATCTAGATAAAGGCGTAAGCGTTTTCTTTAATTATTTTAGTTAAACCTTTGAAAGGTGATCACCTTTCAAGAGCGATTGGCAGGATCGCTGGAAAAGGAGGGAAAACGAAATTCACCATTGAAAATGTAACAAAGACGAGAATAGCGCTTGCTGATTCGTAAGTATTCTATTTCGCTTTTGGCAATTTCATTTATATCTTGCATAATTAAACGA
>JACTAT010000021.1:1317968-1365412 GCA_014526335.1 Chrysaora quinquecirrha
AGGTCTTAGAATCCTCAGATAATTCCTCTTTCGATTTCTTAGAATCGTCAGAAACTTCCTCTTCTGACTTCCTAGAATCACCTGATACTTCCGTCTCCGACTTCTTGGAATCTTCAGCCATTTCCTGCTCAAATTTCTCAGAATCTTTGACAACATCCTCTGTTTTCTCATTCATCTCAGCCTCCTTTGCTTCTGGTTCTTTGACATCTTTCTTGATCAGTTTATTTGCAAAGGCCTTTATTCTGCTTTTCAGAACATTTCCAAGGCCCATGAAAGACATGCCTTCTGTGTTTTGTTGCTTCGTCTTGGTTTCTTCCTCGGCCTTAGACCTACCAGTAGCCTCTGCGCCATCCGTCTTGGGATTATTATCAGTATCTTTCACGTCAGCAGCAGGAATATCACCGCTAGATTCCGTACCATTAGGAGCAGCATTATTATCAGAAGTCTTCCTGTTATCAAGATCCTGCACATTACCAGCAGAGCTAACATCATCAGCATGTTTACCAAGATCTTCTTGTTCATCCTTTACTGTTCTGTTGACACCATCATCACTATCAACCCTTGGTCCTCTTTACCAGCAACTTTTAAAGACACATCTGACCCTTTGCTGGTGGAATTGGTTCAGTTGCATTGTCCTTGTCATCAGATGGTGAAGCATTTGAAACTGAATTGCCTTCCTCGTCCTTTATACTGTCTGAGATAACTTTTATTTCTTTTTGCTTTCAGATTTTCCATAATCTTCTTCACTCTTCAAACCTTCCTTCAGACTCTCAGCTCTCTCCGTCACCTCTCTATCACTTTCAACTTTGCTTTTATCAAGATCCTGATCTTCAGTAGCATTAACACCATCTTTCCTGTCCTTACTATCCTGATTCAAAAATTCTTGAAGCAAAGCACTATTTGGCTCCCTTAACTGTTTCAGTAAATCATCTGTAATCAATCTCTCGACCATTTTAATCACCTGTGGACTCGGTTCTTCGTTTGCATAATGCAAACTTAGATACTTATCAAGGTGTTTTTGCTTTAATGCTGCAAAGTTAGGATGCTCTTCAAAGTTCATAGAAAGAGGATCAATTCTAGCATTATCTTCTTTTGTCATTGATTCATCTTTAGTATCTTTTTTATCTTCTATTTTTCCTTCTTTGTTATCGTTGCTATCTTCAATCCTCCCATCTTTAGTATCTTCTACTTTCTCTTTCTTATCATCCGCAGACTGTTCTTCTTTACTATCTTTATTATCTTCATTCCTCCCATCCTTACCATCTTTATTATCTTCATTCCTCCCATCTTTACCATCTTTATTATCTTCATTCCTCCCATCTTTACCATCTTTACTATCGTCATTCCTCCCCTCTTTACTATCTTTATCATCTACCTTTTCAGTCTTCTCATCCTCAGACTGTCCTGGGAGATCCTTAGGGTCGTAATTCAACATCATATCCATTAATGGACTCTCTGGTTCTCTTAATTGACTTATCATATCATCAACAATAAATTTCTCAACTTGTTTCATCGTATCTTCATCTACTTTCTGATCTTTGTAATTATCTTCCAAGTAATCTTTAATATTTCGCTTCTTGATAATGTCAAAATTTGGTAATTTCTGCATTTCTTCTCGGAAGAAATCTGACTGCTCTTGTGCCAGAGATGCATGACTCCCTGTTCTGTGTAGGCTTTCCTCTACAATTGGCTCGACGTTTAGATCGTTATTTTCCTTTTTGGAGCTTTATCATCCTCGTTTTTGCTAGTTGTCTTATCTTCATCATTTTCTTCAGATTCTCCTCAGTTGTTTTATCTTTTATCTCCAAAACATCATTAAATGATGCTTTCTTCTCAAATGTCTTCAACAAAGCTTCTTCTTCACTTTTAAAAAACTCCTTCAGCTTATCATGTTCGCTCTGTTTAGGCTCGCTGTCTTTACTTGTGGTGTTTCATCATTCTTGGAAGGCTCCTTAACTTGTTCAGCAGTATTTTCTTTCTTTTCAGCCTCTTGCTTATCTTTCTCAATGCTTTTTGCTTTGTCAGATTTCTTGCCTTCCTTCCTGGGTGGTTTTGGTTTTGGGATATCATCATTATCTTCTAAGGGCTGAATTCCATCATGCATTTCATCAGGGTCCACATGATCATTTGGATGATTTTCACCATTGTAGTCTTCTTCATGCTCATCATCCTGTTTCATCGCAAAATAATCACAATAATTATGATGACTATAATGATGATAAAATGATTAGGGTGATGAACATGCATGATTTGGTGAGGCAGCTGATAATGAATATCTTGATCATCATCAATGGTAGATATCATGGTGATGAAAATGTATGAAGATGATGACCATGATGATGGTGATAATGATGATGATGATGATAATGATGATGATGATGATTAATAAGATTAATGTTGTGATAATAATGATGATCGATGAATACATTGACAATGATAAGTATTATGAAACTGGTAATGATCATGATAGTGATTAATGTTGATGATTATGATGCTGATGGTGATGATAATGATTGTGATAATGCAGATGAAAATGATTATCACAATGCTATTGTCATTATCATGATTGAGGATCATGATCACCAAAATAGAATAAACAATCTTAACTTACATCAGGAAGATGAATCAAGTTTTCCAAATCAATATGGAAGGTGACTTCTTTCAAGTAGTCTGATGGCATTGAACCTCTGACTTCTCCAATCTGAAAAGTAGTTAAGTACATATCATGTATTCTGAAACAATAGATTTATTCATTGGTAAAGTCCTAGCAACAAGGGACACTCCTTACAAAAAGAGAATAGAGACTTGTTGATATTGGCTTTATATGATATACCTTTCTTTGCATGAATATACAGATTTTTCCACTAGTGGAATACCATAATAAGAGGCTGCCTGTGGCACAAGGATACTTGGACACTAGAACACTAGGATGGATAAATAATAACCTATCCTAGATAATCTATCCTAGTGTTCGCTATTCATAACAAATATGTATACAAGTGTATGGTGCTGAAGAAGGCTCAACATACCGAAACACAAAAAAGTCAAAATTTGAGGAGAGCTTTGAGCTGTATGACTTGGGGAGTTACTCTGTGATTATATTGAGCTTTATAGCTCAGTGGAAATGTTGTTGGGTCTCTGCTCATGCAGCCCAGGTTTGTGTCCCACTTACTGTGAGATGCCACTTGTGGGAAAATCTATCTGAGTTAGTTCACCATCAATGACAAACATCGAAGAATGAGAAATACCTCAAAATCTGAGATTGAGCCATCATCACTTTTCCCAATAATGTCAACTTCATCACCAACATACAAGTGAACATCTTTGGTTTTGAAAATCTTTTTCACCCTTGCCGTAGAAATCACCTCTGTGGGAATAAAACATCAAAGTTATCAATATACAGCATGATAATCAAGTGGATTTTGATATACTAGGTAAGCTGAAATGGAGGGAATTTAGACACCAATGATGAATTAAAATGACACCAAGAACAGTGCTCAAATTGAAAGGTCCAATTGCAGAGTGGTGGGTTCAGATTGTAACAGCCTAATGCCTAAAGTAATTGCTTTTAAACAATAGTAATGTGCACATCTACTGCAAGCACCTTGTGGTGGCTGGATGAAGTAAAAACGACCATTAGGAATAGGACCATTTGTCTCCCAGAAAACATGTCAGGATACAGAGCACCTGGTGCATGGTATGACAGGCTAAAACCAACCCGGTATGGTACAAATGCGGTCTGGTACATGGTACACTTGGAAAAGCCAAGCCATGACTTGTGCATGCATGAAAACTGATAAACTGGTACATTGTCAGATATAATGACTGTAATACTTGCAAAAAAGCTTGCACACTGGTACTTTGATCATAGCTGTCACCCCTCCCCCCACTTATCTGCCTCACTTTCCCCATCTCATCATATGTGCTATTCACTTAAATTGTATATTAAGATCAATGGTTCAGATACATTTTAACACGGTAAATCTTCCTCTTGGATGCTTTTATATAAATAGGAAATTCCTGCCTATTGAAATCATATACAGTATTCCAAAATTTATCCTTACATAGCAGGGACGATCATTGATAAAACTGGAACTTAAATCCTTCATCATTTTTTTGCAACGTGGAAACTGAGACGAGAATACAATTCAAACTTGTCTGGTGACGTTTTTGGCTTTAGGCCATTTGCATAAAATTCGCATTTATTTCTTGCAACGACGAAAATTATCAACGAAAACCATACAAAAAATTACATAATTAAAATCATACCTGTGCATTCTCTATTGGCACAAAATCGTGCATCGATGACAGCCAAAATTGCACCTAGAAAGACTGTTCTTAGCACCAAAGACCAGCAAAAAATTTCCGCCATGTTTTGGTCAATGTTTCTGAGTTGGCGATCGAAACGCATGCGTGGAACGTTCGCGTGGAAGTATATTCAAGTGACGTGTCAGAAACAGTGAAACTCCCTCCCACCTTGTTTTGCAGAATTTGGCGCCAAATTTCAATTTTAGGCCTCAGAAAATCTGATCTTCCAGTGAGGGCAAAATAATGGTATTTTGAAGTTATTATTTTGGGGTTTGGCGAGTTCTTTTCCATGTAAATGTTCTGAAGTCATCGAATGGAGGTAAATTGTTGCAGATTTATCTTCAAAATGAATTGAAAACACTCTGCTCTGACAAACCCTAAGACAGTATACATCATGATGACCCTTGCTTTAAATAGGCCACTTTTTTATTGTCGTCAAAGCCATTATGTTTTCTGCGAATATTAATCGATTTTTATTTCTAGATACTCTTCGATCGACAAACATGCAAAAAGAATTGAAGCTAATAACTGGGTAGGTTTGTTTCGTAATAAATTTTGAATAATTTCCACGTCAACAGAAAACTGTTAACTATGATACCCCCCAGTAATTACAAAGTTACTGTATACGAAATATATATTTTGTCTTTAGTTTCAGCTTGAATATCTAAATCAATCCAAATGGATCAGTGAACATCTCGCTTGGCATTTTCACAGTCCGTGGTGCGAGATTTCAAATGCAAGGTGGGTTTATTGTGAAACATTTCAAAATGCGTTTGCTCATATAAAATAAGGCAAAATTTAATTAATAGGTAACCCTTTCCTTTTCAGTTCATCAAAAACATTCGGAAGATGTAATTTGCATGGAGAATATGGTATTGGCATTCAAAAGGCATCTGATGTTATAGTAAGTTTCATATGCAGCTAAATTTGCAGCAAGCACCCAAGCAAGCCGCAATCTTTAACTGCAAACGCATTCGGACCATTTCATGGAATCTTGCAGACCAGCTGCTATTATATGCCACTTATTCTTGTTTGCTTAAAAAGACACTCACCTCTGTTAGCCCAAGCTGACACCGATCTCAACGTCAAAGCATAAACAAAACTCTAAGTTCCTTTACAACATCTGATTTTATGACGATTTCTTTCAGGAACGAAGGATCTTGGTTGTGAAGTTTAGCAACATGCTCTATAGTTGGGAATTGAGAAGTACTATTAAAATGTTAGTTCCTATCTGTTATTATACATTTTTTCTATATATTATAGCTACCCTATCTCTTTGAAATAACGGTTATTATACATTTTTCTATATAATAGCTACTCTATCGCTATAAAATAAGCATCTTTAAAGGGTAGAAGACTTTTCGATTTTATTACTTTGTAGGACAGAAGACAGCGCGGTAAATGTTGACTTGCAAATATGGGTTGCAGAGAATGATGCGGAAAATGCAGAAATGCTACCAACAGAGGTAGAAATGAAAAATTGCTTAAAAATCGTTAAATAAAGAGACCCAACTAATAATACTTTAACTTTTAAGTGCCCAAACTGCACGAATTTTCACTCGATGTTATTCTCAACATTTCTCTCGATGAAAGTGCTATGGCGTCGTGGAAAATCCAGTTGACTCATGGTGTCAGGAGCTCAATGTGGTCAGGGTTCGAGCCCAGTCACAGAAGCGCCACAATCAGGGTCGAGGTCTCAATTAGTTAACCTACTACTGAGATCCTAGTGACTGGCGCTAAAACACCATTTCACTTTCACCATTTGATTTCCAATTCGAGAGCTGTTGAGCATTGTCGAAGACTATATTGGCCAAATGACTCAGATTTACACTCAATTTGTCTTTCAATAAAATTTCTGCTCGATATTTTACTTGATTTTTTTGAGACAAAAATGGACCAGTGCTTGACTTTTTGTATTTTTGAATCCTAATGTCTATACGATTCTAGACTTGACGCTAAATTTAGTCATTGTCGCTTTTTAGCGTTCAAAACAGCTGACGAAACTGTTCTTTTCTAATGGAGAAAGACCATTGCTAGAAGTACGAAATGTGACTAGAAGTAGTGGATTTATGATGGTTGAAAATGCTGTTTTTAATTCTAATGCAAGGTAAGTTGAATTTTCTTTTCGATTTGGTCTGTTGGACTTTAGTCTTTTGTACATTAGTTTCTTGAATTTTGATTTGTTTGGTCTTAGCTATTGTTTCTTTGGTCTTTTGGACTTTAATGTTTTTTGGTCTCAGTCTTGTTAACTTTTGTCTTTTCGTTAGTCTTTTACGACCTTTGCCTTTTCAACTTTTGGTCTTATGGAATTTGTTATTTTGGACTTTCCCCTTTTGGCCATTGTTATTTTGAACGTCCATTTTTTTTTACTTTGGCTCTTTTTGACTTTCGTCTTTGAACTTGGAAAACAACTTGGAGTCGGACTGGACCTGGCCTGACTTGATTCGACTCGACTCAACCTGACTACACATTATTTGACTCGACGTGACTTGACTAAGCATGAAATGATGTGACCCGAAGATCCGTAACGTTTTTGGCTTGGTTGGAGCTGATTTTTTATCTTATTTGATTTCATCGCAGTGAGAATATCCTTGTTAATTTTCATCCTTTTCTCGTCCTTTGTAGTTGCTGGAAAGTAAGCTTCACAATACCAGTAGAAACCAAATGCATTTTTGTGAAAAGTAAATCAACCACAAGCTACTCTCTATTTGATAAGCTCATACGGTAAGCCTGAAACTAACTTATATGAATCTTCACATTGTGTTTCTATTGATAAATATTTTAATAAAGGGTTTTTCTATTAGATTATGGCAAATTAGTGAGAAAAAATTTCCCTCGAAAAATCACCAAAAAAGCAAGTCTATAGCTTTGCTAAATGGCCAAAAATCAGCCAAAATCAGGGGTTCTGAAAATTTCCATTTTCTTCTAAATTGATATAGAAATCTAACGTATACCCCCTAAATAGCCTTCAGGGGTTAAATAAAAGGTTTTTCTATTAGATTATGGCAAATTAGGGAGAAAAAAATTCCCTTGAAAAATCGCCAAAAAGGCAAGTCTATAGCCTTGCTAAATGGCCAAAAATCGGCAAAATCAGGGCTTCTGAAAATTCCTATTTTCTTCAAAAATAGTTATAGAAATCTACCTTATACCCCCTGAATAGCCTATAAAGGTTAAATAAAGGGTTTTTCTATTAGATTATGGCAAATTAGGGAGAAAAAATATCCCTAGTAGTTTGAAGCATTTATAGCGTTTGAAGCGAATACTCACCCGGGGTAATGTCTGTGCAGTACAGTGGAGGTTGTTCAATACAGTACTCCCTGAACGGATATCACATGGGCTGCATACACTGCGTCCAAAAAGACGTGTCTTAGAGCGATTGTCGAGACCCAAATTTAAAATCTCTTAGAATAATTTAAAAGGGCCTCCATGCCAAGCGGATGATGGAGGAATCCGAAAACCGATCCTTTTATAGCGGACATGGTTACTATTCAAGTAGTTAAAGTCAACACGTTCGGCTCATGATCGGCAGTTCAATCTCGTCTTGATCTCGTCGGGACCACTTTCCGCAAGTCTACAGCCAAATCAGCTGTCCATCCTTCCGAGGTCGGTAAATGAGTACCCAGGGTATTTGTTCTAGAATCTACGCCACAGCACCTTCCAGACTTAGTCGACCTTGCAGGCACTAGATGTTTCTATCAGCGCCCGCCAGCAGTTATTCTATCCATTTCACGTTCTTGTGTAAATGCAATTATTATTAGCGTGTACAGTCTTTCAAAGCTTTCTTTGCCATCTCTACAGAGACACAACTCACACCATCAGTACAGCTGTAGTTGAGCAGGAAATCCAGGTATAGTTGCAGAATAGTCACAGAAATGTCTTCTGTTTTTACGTATAGGTATAGTTATTAGAGTTATAAGACGTAGCACCAGCCTTGTTAATCATAGTAATCAGAGAAACGTAGCACCTAGCCCCAGTCTTGCTATAACAACTAACCTTTCCAAAAGCCAAATTTAATGGCTTCGTATTCTACTTACATTTTTATTCTTCGCTCTTCTAGCCATCGTTTCCGTTGCTAAAAAGTTCTACCGCGAAGTTGATCAAGGTACACTTGAAACCTTACAAGATTTCAAAATCTTTTATTGTTCACAACTATCCATCATTGCTGTTTTTCCATGATTTGAAGTATACTATTTGTTTTTCCATGATTTGACATATACTATAACATGGCTAATTTAAGATAATACTTATAACTTGTGATAACTCTTTTTCATTTATAGAATCCAAGTGCTCCTGCGCAAATTGATAACTAACTATTCTTGCTAATCGTCATTGCTGTTTTCCATGATTTGGTTCCATATACTATTACATGGCTAATTTAAGAGAATACTTATAACTTGTGATAACTCTTTTTCATTTATAGAATCCAAGCCCTCCTGCACAAATTTAAAACTAACTATTCTTGCTAATCGTCATTGCTGTTTTCCATGATTTGATTCACAATACCATCAAAGTTCACAATTCCTTAAATGACGTTTACTATGATAAAACGTTTTTCTTTTTTAGAACCCATGCGCTCCTACGCAAATCGCTTTTTTGAGGTGAGCTGATGTTAGTTATTTGTTAACCCTTGTTCAACCGGACTTATTTTACCGTAGCGTCATAGTTGGGGTGTCTTTTCCACCCCTATAGTAATTTGGGTGATTTCTGCGAATATTTTGGACAATTTTATAGCTTGATTGATAGAAACAAATTGTGCTTTCCAGCTCAAATGGCATATACTCTACTATAGACTCATGGCAAGAGTCATTCTTTCCAATTTCGCCGACAAATTTTGGAGTAAGTGAAATACTTTATTTCCTGATGGGTTCGGTCAATTTTCCATGTTTTCTACTTTAAAAGAAACACATTTCCATCGTTGCACCCTTTCCGAAGACTTCTGTGCTACTCTCTGCGCAGTCTCGTTATCTTCTCGGGAGGAGGTACTTAGTCACATTCCATTAGGGACGTGGCCGCAAAACAATTTTGTTAGGGATGTGCCGCCCGACCTTACACCAACTTTTCGAAAACGTATACCCTATCTTTTGCCAATTTCGTGAAAAAAATGGACTCAATATGTGATAATATTATACCCTATACCAAAATCGTGAAAATTGATGCCGTTCTGGGCGGCAAGTTCCTAGTACCCAAAGTATACATAGTGCCCCCCCGGGTTTATCTTTTTGCCATTTACCTTGCTTGCTACCCTTTTGGGCCTTCTCTCTTGCTCCCTAAAGCCTAAAGCGGAGGCTAGTGTACCTATGCATGTAATTTTCAGGTTGATCAAAATTTACATCATTGCATTGCACATCTTTTTACTAAATAGTTCTTCTGAATTGATAATAACTACTTTGCATAACACAGGGTAACATTGCTGATGACCTGGTCTTCAGTGGTAACAAAATCTTACTTCTTGTTAATGGCTTTTTGACCATTGTAAACCGAGAATTCGAAGTTCATCTTTTGGAGAATGGTGAGTTAGAGTTGATGAAGAAATTAAGAAATTAATCTACACGAATTCAAAATTATCAGAGTCAACATATCGTGACTTTTTAAAATTGAATATCTAAGAATACTGCGTTCCACAGGTTTGCGAAATGTCACAATCAAATCGATTTTCACTGCTGGGTCTTGCCATCAAGTAAGAAATTTGTTTCTTCGTCACACTTGAAATTTTTTTGATCGAATCAAGTATAACGGTAAGTTCGTTACCCTCTAAACCACGAGTCTTTAATACACGGGTGGCTCTTCTCTTCCATAGATAGTAAAGGTATCTTGGATGTGCCACACTTAAGGGTTTACTTTTTGGATTTCTTGTCTTGTCAAGGGTATACTTTGTCAAAAAGGAGCATATAGTTTTGTTGTTTGAGGTTGGGCATTTGTGTTGAGCTCGTCCTCACTGGCAAGTAAGGTTCTTTTGCTTGCGTTTGAGATTGTGTTTGTGTCACTAGTGGGGACCAAGCTTAAATTCGTTTCCCTTGTTTCAGATAGGCAAATGGCGTAATATTGTGGTGGCTCTTTCTTCCAATGATCCGTTAGTAAGTCTGTCTTTTTAATTACGTTTAAGGCCCATTTCCACTTCGTTCGCATTCGCTGTTCGCGCTGTTTGCTGGCAATCAAAAAAGGCGACCGCGAAGCGATTTTGATTTCCGCTGCAAGTCAAGCTCAAGCTTTAGAAAAATTTTCACTTTGTTTATCGCCTAAAGTAGATCACGAAGGCTGTATTCTGTTTGCAAGCGAGCGGCGAACTTCAAATTCGCTAGCGAATGCGAACGAAGTGGAAATTGGCCTTTATTCGGCTTTATTCATACCAGCGTTCCAGAAACCTTGATTTTATAATCGTCTTGAACTAACTTCATCTATAATTCCCAAAAAACACTTATTTTCTAGAATTCTCCTTTCTGGTTTTACTTATCCTATGACAGTGGGTCGACGTTCTCGCCAGTAGATTCTCCTGAGTGGCAATCATTGGTGGAAACAAACAATACATTTAAGGTTCGTTCAATAATGTATTTTATAAATGAAGACGATATTGTTGCAAAGACTAAATACTCTGAATGTTATTTTTCGTAGGCTGTTGTTATCTTGGATGTGCAAATCCACAGTGTGATCTCAATTATCAGATTCTTAATTAGAACAGAAACGCACAGCCGAAATGAAACGGTAAGACTTTAGGTTACGAGCAGTTACTTTCATGGTTTATCTATTTTGACAACCACTAGAATAGATTTGTCCATAAGTGGTATACCACAATAGATGGAATTGAGCCTGGACTGCATGATTAGAGAGCCAACGACGTTTCGCTTCCACTAAGCTATAGAGCTGCGCTGTCCTCCAGTTTGATTTTTTATGTTTCGGTTATGTTGAGCCTCTGTATGCTAAAGCTATGTGTTGTTTATCTATTGTCGTATGCCAATTGTGGAATCTATTCTATTGTTCACCTTTCATGACAAATACAAAAATATGTATGGTGCTAAAGAGGGCTCTACAGAAACACAGACCCAAGCGGGAGGAGATACTTGGGTTGTATTACTTGTAGGGTTATTCAACTATTTCAATGACCTCTTTAGGTCAGTGGAAACCGTGGAAACATCTTGGCTCTCTGATCATGTAGTCAAGGTTCGAGTTCCATCTATTGCAGGGATTGTAGTACGCCACTCGTGGAAAAATCTATCCTAGTGTTATTGTAGTTGCAAGGTAATTGTAATTGTAATTGTAATTGTAATTGATTTGTAATTGTAATTTTAATTGTAATTGTAATTGTAATTATAATTGTAATTGTAATTGTAATTGTAATTCTAATTGTAATTGTAATCATAATTGTAATTGTAATTGATTTGTAATTGTAATTTTAATTGTAATTGTAATTGTAATTGTAATTGATTTGTAATTGTAATTTTAATTTTAATTGTAATTGTAATTTTAATTGTAATTGTACATTTTTAACGTTAGTATTATACAAAAGTGATAAACACTAATTCGTACTAACATGAAGCAACTTCATAGATTGCATCAAAGAATCATTTATTGCAAAACGGTATAGTCATTATTACATTGAAACTTCTGTCATTGCTTCTCCGCCTTGTGTTGTGGCCTTCACAAACATCCGCTAAGTAGCGAACACCTCTCAACAAGGTACAATACCATTGGTCCTATAGGTATCCTTTATATATACAATCCTGGCCAAAATTATTGAGACAACAGTGATGAAGCCGTACCAGCCGACGGCCCCCCCTCCCCACCCAATGTTGTTGTTCTCGGCGGCAATTTTTCCCCCACCCATGATGATATACACAAGGCGACATTTCTGTCCATATGACGTTTGTGGCATTGTTGTCTCCCTTTGCGCGTTTCCCGGTGCCGCGTTATGGAGCAGGCGATTTTTCTCGCGCCGCATAGAAAATGCATAAAGTCACCAGCAAGTTCACATAAGAAGCAAAGTTCCCGAGAAGGCGATTTCGCCAGAAATACCCAACATTGATGTGGGGGAGGGGGGCGCCACCAGCAAATTGTCTCACTTAATTCTGACCAGGATTGATAGGTCCCATTGTATTCTACTTCCAATAAACGCGTCTATCTTTTGTTTACACGCAGTTTTTAATTTTCTCGTAGTTTCTCGTTGATTATTGCTACACAGAGAATAAATGGAAAAGATCAGCTTCAATCGGTTCAGGTAACTTATAACAGATAAAGAAGATACCCCTTTACTGTCAGAAAATTCCAAAAGCATCAAGGTTTTGAGGGGGGGGGCTTTTTCGAGAGGGGAACTTTAAAAGAACAGGCTATCAATAAAAGATACGGTATCGTACTGTATCTTGGATGCGGGCGTACCGTATGTTTATCGGCAAGGTACGATAAGGTACGGTACCATATCTTTTACGGTTATCATTGAATTGTTTTTTTTTTGTTTTCTAGATGAGATAAAAAGATCAACTTTCTTGTTGTCGACATCAGATGTAACATTGCTTTGGTCTGACAAAGTCATTCTCAAAAATAAGGGTAAATCATATGAAAATCATTAGAAGTATATTCACGATGATAATTATGATAATATAGATGATGATGATGATGATAAAAATGTATAGGTCACACCTGAATGAAGGAAGCTCCTCGAATAAAAATCTTCCCAGATCATCCATCATCAACGTCAGTTGTCATTCCGCCAAAGACCGGTTGCTATGACCCATGAGTGGCCCACTTCTATCTTGGCACATCTGCATTTAATTGTGTATGCTTGCACCCAATACTGTCTGGTCCCCTCTGGAGTCCACGGCCCCCTTTTCCCTCTTTCAGACCCAGCAAGATTGTTTTCTCGAGGCTCTTGGCTAAATTAAGCGAGATGCAGCAGTTTTACTTACGATCAAAGAAAACTGTTCTCCTAACAGAACGTTGTTTCTTTCACAGGAAACTCCACTATACTCATGAAGAACTTCACTTCACAAGAAAGTAAAATCACGAATGTTATAACTGGTAAGGAGTCTTTTTTTTTGCTTTTTATACAAAATGAATTAAAGGTAACAGACTTACTTCTAGAAACTCGCTCACATGTAAAGATCTCAAAACTACTCGCAGTCTCATACTAAGTCTATCAAATCAGACAGTCGAATATTGTTGTTTTTTGGTATGTCAGCTTTTCTCTTCCTTTTAATTTTCGCTGAGATTGAATCTCTAAGCGTCTTGTTATTACAAAGAAATACAACCGCATCAAAAAAGCAGTTACAGAGTATGAAAACATGTGACAAATAAAGCCAGTATAGCTGCCTCGATTTCAATCCACTGCCTCCTTTGGATGCATGAATAACGTTGATCTCCATGGCAATATAAACAAAGTAGCATAGCAACAAGGCTGACAGAATAAGAATGAGTGTTTTCTTTGGGGTCGTGTAGATCTCCTTTGCCTTCTCGTGAAATCTGACTTTAGAACCTGGGAATTTTTTATACGATTTGGGTTTGGTAGCCTTGTATGTTTTGCTTCGGCGTGAAAGGCAACCAATGAGTACTACAACGAGGCTGATGGAATTCACTGAAATGAAAACGAGGTTCACCCATCTGTACATGTCATGTGTTGTTGCGATGACGTAGGAGATCGTTATGGAGAACGCAAGGAAACCAACGAATAATACCAACCCGATTGCCCTTTTTCGTGTCATTGCATATTTATACCATAGAAAGTTCCTCAGTTGTATATACTGATCAATGCCGATCGCAAGAATCGTAAACCCTGACAGATGCGTGAACAAAAACAGCCCAAAATGCGTCGTGATTTCTGCGAGGCAGTTATTCTCTGTTCTATAAACTGTAAACAACACGGTGACCATAGGTTGTACAGTTAACGCCATGAGACAATTTGAGACTGCGAGACAGCAGAATAAGTTATTTATCCTCGATGTCCTTAGTTCTTTAGTTTTCCTCAGAATCACTAGGATGGCGAGATTTGTAATCAAAGTGCATGGTATCAAAATCGTGTTTAATATAGCAATGTTCCTCGATTGATAAGCGTCCAGGAGTACATGCAAAGAAAACGTGTTTAGGCAGCCTTTTTGCAGCATTTTCTGATAGCTGAGAGCAACTTAGTCTCCCCTGAATAGTTTGATACAATATCTACACTACATGCAACTTCAGTCTGCGGCAAACAGTTTGATACACTCTACTTACACAAATCCTTTCTGTCTTCACAGAGATGTGATGTATGATACAAAAGCCAAAATCTTCTTTATACGTCTAGCTGTTGTTATTATCTTTTGGATTTCTTTATCGTTATCTTCTTCTTACTCTTATCTGTTATTATATCTCTCTACTTAATACCTATCTTCCTTTGTCTTCACAGCTTTGCCATACCTTCTGAATTTCGATTTTTTCCTCAAATGTCTTTTGTCTGTTATTGTTTTATCGCCCTCTCTTTTTTGTTGTCTGAAACTGCTTCGTTTTGGACCTCTGTTCTATAGTAATGTCAGCGCCTGAGAATTACCAGAAACTTCCCACACAAAAAGTTACTTTTTCAGTGTTACAATATCGCGAACTGATATTCTGCGCTTCAAGATTTTCATTTTTATTCTAACCTACAATTTTTCTGCTCCTTTTTCAAGAATCTTTTCGTCACATTAAATTATAAATTTCATTTCCTTGAGTCCTTCCTTCTTTTCTTTCCCCATCTTAAATACCCATTAAATGTCTCAAAAGAGCATTTATTCATGGCTTGATTAATCCTACGCCTACTATCTATTTGATTTTGATGATTTTTATGCCGATACAGAATCCAATATTGACACTTTAGTCATATGCTTTTGTCATCATAAGTTGTGATCGATTAGCGCTTTCTGATGTGTTGCTTTTTATAAAGAAACCTTTCCCATCATGCATTTTATTGTCAAAGATGCGCTGATGGTGATGATGACGATCATGATGTGAATAATGATTATGATGATGAAGATGATGATTATGACTATGATGATTATGATGATGATGATGATGATGATGATGATGATGATCATGATGATGGTGGTAGTGGTGATGGAAGTGATCATGATGATGGTGATAATGATAATTATGATGATTATGATGATTACAAGATGAAAATGATTACGATAATGACTTTGCCTATGATGGTGGCCATGATGATGATGATGATGATGATGTCGTTGATGGTAATGATAATAATGATCATGATCATGAATCATGATAATGATCATCATGATGATAATGGTGAAGAAAATGATGATCATGTTGATCATGGTGATCATTATGATATTGATGATGATGAATGATATATTGATAATGATCATGATGATATTTTTTATATTTTAGATGGAAACGGTCGTTTTGTTGTTGAATTGGAATCAAACGAGCTTTACACTGGAATGATTGGTGTCAACACCATAACAAAGGTTTATATTTTTTTTCACTTTTGCCTCATACTGCATATCTTTATTGGCACATCATCTTACCTGAAAATTCATTTACTTCGCTACCGTTGTCTAACTTTCAGCAATAACTATTTGCTCATTCCTTTTAGATTTCCCCATTGATAAAATCTATTGATGCAATCCACAGCATACTAGATTTTGATGCGCAAGGTCGATTGACAGTATCAGAATTACTAATGTAAGAGCTTTATGTTGTGTTTTGTTTTATATCGACTTCTAGAGCGTCTACCAGTCAATGACAATCAGAGTTACTAAACTTGCAGTGGCGTTGCTAAGAGGGGGCGCAGAGGACCCCTATCATCGCCATGATAGGTTTCGTATATAGGCTAAATCTATTGTAAAAGTCTCGCCAGGTACGACGTGGATATTGTTTCTTAAAACAACGCTCTAATTTCACGTGAACACACCCTTTTGCATTACATTTAAAGTCCTTTTGTAACAACGTATTGACGTTGCTTCTGATTGTTTCTTGCTTAAGGCAACGAAGAGTTTGCCTAGTTTGTCAACTGAAACTTTTCACTCCCCCCCCCTCCCCCCCCCCCACTTAATTCAACTCTCCAATAATTAGATATTGTCTGAACCTCCCTTTATTCCAACCACCCAGCAATTAATCACCTAAAAGTGATGTGTGTGTGCAAATTCGCTACAGGGTAAATGGGATGTTGGTATCAGTCAAAATAAAAAGCAATATTGTTACCTTATGTTGGTCTGTGGTGCTCACATTCAGATCTACCATCTCTTCTCTCGAATGAATCTAAAATAAAAACACTTCTATTTTCAGAAATGATGGCATGCCGAGAGTTATTTCTAAAGTTTATCCACTCTTTGCTGAAATTGATTCTGCCACAAGAGGACAAAACTGCAAGGTATAAAATTGTATCGTTTTCTCGTTGTTTTTCAGCGTTACTGCTTTACTTTTTATTTCATACTCTTCGCCACAAGAATCAAAAGGATCCGAGCGCAATCCCTGGCCAAAGCCGGGCGCAAACTGTGCCAACGTGTTGGCCAACATCGCCACCAATAATTGTTGACCAACATGATGGCACGATTTGCTATAGATGTTGGCCTAATAAACAACATCTTGTTCGTTGTTGACGAATAAATGTTGGCCAACATTTTAAAACATGTTTAAAAATTTTGGCCAGCATTTTCATCAATTTGAGCATAATTCATGTGTTGGTGCGGTTTGCTATGTCTCGCCAACATGCTGACACAACATTTTCATTTTCGCTCGTTATTTCGGAGACCCTTAAATGAGTAACATATTTAAGCTTGTGGTCTGAGTTGGAACACGAGTTTTTCTTCTTCGTCATCAACCAAAAGAGCGAACAATAAACAAATAGCTGCTTCCTTTTCGGTCAAGTTTGCAAAAAATCATTCGTAGATGACGTCAGCAATCCAAAACTTCTCAGATGTTGTGATGATATGGTGGCAACAATGTGGGCACGGTTTGCGCCCGCCTTAACCTTAAACCAAACTTCCCAAAGGGAGTCTCTAATCAATATTTCACTATTTAGGTTGTTGCATTCTCGCATAATATGAAGCAAGGATGGTATCAAATCGACGTTGGACAGCAGATTCAGGTAACATCATAACCATCATCAAACAGAACAATTTTATTTTTCTAAGGCATTGGACAACATGTGAAATTTCTTCCCAAACAAGACAATAGACCGTTTGGCCACGTTGTTGGCAACGATCAAACATTGTTGGTCAAACATTTGATATTTGCTTTACACTCAATGTTTGACCGTTTGGCCATGTCGCAAAACATTGCTTCTCAAGCGATACCACTTAGCAATGTTTTCAGAAAAAGTTCAAAAACATTAATGTTGTGTCAAGCAAAAAATGTTTGATGAGCTTTGTGGACCAACGGTGAAACATTTTGCTTTTCAAGACAAACATTTTGCTTGACATACATTATTTGGTGACGTGGCAAAACAGTTAAACATTTCTTGCAAAGCAAATTACTGACTTTTAAGGTCCTGGCCCAACGTTAAACATTGTTTGTCAAACACGAGAAATTTGCCTGACATGCAAAATGTTTTACCCATTCATACTTGTCAAGAAATGTTTTGTGACGTAGCCAAACGTTCCAACATTGCTTGATAATCCAATTCCAGATGTTTGGCAAACAATGTTCGGACGTTTGGCCAGGGCCTTACAAACATTTCTTGGATAACCATGCCCTATTAAACTGTCTAACCTAGCTTTAAAACTGATTTTAATCAAATAAAAATATTAAATCCATTTTTGTTCTATTAAGTTTCTCTTCTCTCAGTTTAAGATTGTCATGGTTAGCAAAAGCTCAGACCCATTTCTGAAGGTAAGACTCCAATCATTTTAAATCGGTTTCAGGTTCCTTGATAGATTTCTATTCGTCTGTCAAGCTTTGGCCTAATTCAGACGTCATTGCAGAATTTCGCCATGCCGGCAATATTCTGGCATGGCACACACAGGTTCGACACTTGGTCATGACATGTCAATTTTCTGTATTCGCTTGGCCTCAGTTGCCAATTCTATCCATCGGGTTATCGAACGAGACGAGAGGCTTGGGTCTGGCAGTCAAATTCACCCCTGAGCTTTTCATCTTTGCACGGCAGTGGCATCTGAATCAACGGCGTCCTGGTGTCGAGCGACTGCCATACGACACGACAGAATGGGTCGTGTCAAGATTTCAACTCGAGCCCAAATCATTGATTGCTTCAGACGTAACAGCGCGACTCTGGCATAACGTCCAAACTATGCCTAGCTTCATTCATACTAATCAGCATAAAAAATCTCTTGGTAGTTCAATTTAAGTTAGAAAAGCTATCTATCGTTTTTGATTCGTAAAACCAGGCTTGTTGACCTACGATACTTAAAACAAACGCCAGCAGGACCAGTTAGCTGCCTACCATAATTTCTCTTAATTTTTGGCATTTTTGTAGGTCATTCGTCAAGATGAAGATTTACTACATATTTCAACTTCAGAATCAACGAAAAATCTAGGCAGATACACCGAAAAGGTTACGCTGAAGTTTTATATATTACATACAACCCAATAAGACTTTATGCGAAGCAAACTAAGGCCTACCTTGATATGTATAGATTCTTTATCTTTGCAAAAATCAGGTCAAAATAAGCTGCATAGCTGCCAGAATTCAAAACTGCTTGCTTGTTTGTTTGTTTGTTTGCTTGCTTGCTTGCTTTCATCACAGTAAGGGGCAACGTCTTGCTAGTTCATCTTCTTCTTAGATCCTAGCGACTGGCGCTAAATAGGTACACCATTTCAGCTTCATCTTCGCTCGAAATAACAATTCGTCTTCTATGGCTTCAATCTTCAAGCAGAATGCTTCTTTTTATGCCCCTGGGAGATGCATCTACTCGCTTCTATCAATCAAACCAAATTCTTTTGAAATCACAACAAAGAAGAATGCAGGAAAGTACCAATTTCTTTTGTTCAATGTCCGCCAAGGGAGTCAAAAGTGCGGAACATCTTTAATTTGGCTTCGTTTTGGATAGCGCACATCTCCTCTGTTATTTTTGTCGCTAAATTAAAACATAGGGGCCCTATGGGCATGTTCGAAGAACGACTCTGGTTGAATATAGCTATTTCGGTCAAATGATGAAAGATATTTATCGGTACGCACAACGATGACGATGATTATTATTATGATAATGGTGGTGGTTATGATGATGATGTTGATGGCCACGATGATTATGATGCTGGTTGGCAGGGGTGATTGTGGTGGTAGGGTGGATGTGGTGGTGGTGATAGGGATGATCGTGGTGATGATTGTAGGGGGGTTGTGGTGGTGCTGATAAAGTTGGTCGTGGTGAAGGTTGTAGGGGTGGTTGTGGTGGTGGTGATAAGGGGGGCTGATGGTTGTGATAAGGGTGACCGTGGTGATGGTTGTAGGGGTGGTTGTGGTGGTGGAGATAGGGGTGGTGGTGGTGATGGTTGTAGGGGTGATTGTGGTGGTGATGCCGTTCCTTTAGATCTTGCCACAGCCACATCGTCAGTGATGGTAATCATGATGATGATGATGATTATTATTATGATGATGATGATGGTGAGAATGATGATGATTTGCTTTGAAAAGTATTTTGAAATTGCCGCTCTTGCCCAGACTCTATGATTGATGATGAGAATGTTTGAAATGTCATTAACTAGACCAATGTGGCAATTTGCCATCCTTTAAGAAGTAAACAACAATGACTCATAGTGAACTATTACGAGTCAGTAGAACAATTGTCACATGACCTAAGATTGACAAAGCCGTTTACAGGCCGCCATTGTGAAAAACCAACCGCTAATTGCGCATCAATACCTCTAATTGCGCATCAATTGCCGAGACAATGGCTCTAAGGGCATTCTTGAAATGCTTATGCTATTGTTACACGTTTTCCATTGTTCGAGCGTTGGTTAGTTAGTTAGTTAGTTAGTTAGTTAGTGACACGCCACCCCACACCAATATGTTCGAAATTCTTCGAACATAAAAACATATTCTTTTCGACAAATCTTCGACCGAATTCAATGATTTTTAGAAGACCTGCTAACAACTTGATTAGGATTTTCCTCCTTATTAATGAATGTTTTAATAGCATTTTTGTTAAATTATTTTCAGACGATTCTGTTGAATATTACAACCTCGAGCTCAAGGGATCTAAGGTGAACTTCATTCTTTGAGTCTTACAGACCTCCAACATTGCATTGAAGAGCAGAAAGGTTTTTTCCCATGTTGCATATGATCTAGGCAGCATAAGGCCCTGACCAAATGATAAAACGTTGTTTGTAAACATCTGAAATTTGCATGTCAAAAAAATTTGTCCCATTTGACCACGTCGAAGAGCATTGCTCGTCGAAGATTTTGCTTGGGACAAGCAAAAAAAAGATTTTGAGGCTGTTCAAAAACATTGCCAAGCATTTCTGCTTGTTAAGCGATGTTTTGCACATTTTCTCAAATGTTTAAAGAGCAATGTTTGGTGGTTCGTCCAAGCCTTCTAGTGTTAGACCTTGGCTTGGCCGAACGATCAAACATTGTTTGTCAAACATTTCTGACTTGCTTTACAAAATATGTTTGTGCGATTGGCCACGCCATAAAAAATGCTTGATAAGCAAAACTTTACAGCAATGTTTTTGGAAAACTTCCAAAACATTATCTGCTTGTTTGTAATATGATCGAACGGTCAAACATTTTGCTTTACAATCAAATCTCTAATTTTTTACATGTTCTGCCTGCTAAAGCAAATTAAATTTCGTTCACAGCCTCAAAGAAAAATTCACAACATTGGTCGTTTATCCGTCGAACATCACTCTTCAATGTACAAGTTTTGTTCCACAGGTACAATAACTAAAACTAACTTCTCTTAATCGACATACAAGTTCTCCTAAAAAAGTTAATCTGCTAAATAGTTTTTAACTTTGCATTTTTAACGTTTTCTCCCAGACAGCCTTTTTGCATCTCGGATGTCCAAAGTCAACTAAGCTCGTTCTAAGCAAGTATGAAAAACGTCTGCTTCTACTAATTACTTTTTCATATCAAACTTTCAATAACAAATTTGTATTTGTATTATATGTATTTATATTCTCACACATATTTGTATATCTGGTGACTGCCTAACCAGCATTAGGCTTTATCACAATTTACTCTGTAAGGCTCGTGCCAAACAATCAAATATTGTTTGTCAAACATTTGAAAATGCTTATCAAATCAAATGCTTTACTATTTCATGCAATATAGCCAAACAATTCTCGTCAAACAGTTTTAATGTGTTTGAACTTTATCAGAAACACCACGCGACGAATTTTGCCTATTTATTGCTTGTCAAACAATGTTTTGTGATTTGGCCAAACGCTCCAACATTTTGAATGTTTTGAAAACAATGTTTGATAGTTTGGCCAGACCTAAATTCACAAGATTGACAAGAATTGCAGAGAAAGGCCCCATTAAAACGATCAAACATCGTTTCTCAGACATCAGATATTTGCTCATCGAAATAAATGCCCGAGCTCACGAAACAAAATGTTTGACTGTTTGACAAGGTCACAAACCACCTGGTTGCGCTGGTCAGACATTTTCTGCTACTGCTAGTGCCAAACAGAAAATGTTTCTGAACTTCTTCAAAAATATTGGTAAACATTCTGCTTGTAAAGCATCGTTTTGAGTGAAGAAGCCGAAAGGTGATTGTTTTGTGACGTGACCAAACAGCAAAACATTGCTTGTCGGTTCTTTGAACTCAGTTCTCTAGCGCTTTTTACTTGTAATTAAATATCTGAAGATCGTTTTTCTGTCCCAGTTTAAACAAATGCGACGAGGATTTTCAAAGGTAGATAGAGCATATTTTTGACTCTTCCTTTTTTAACCATTTACCATCAACATAACTTGTTCAAATTTTTCAAAGATTTGTTCAAATTTCAACTAGCTCTGCCTTTTGTTAATTTGGCATTTTTATGGATAAAAAACTCAATTTCTTATTCTTCTAGTTCTGAAGACGAGATAGCTGTCAGTAATGTAAGTGAAATAAATGTTGCTATGTTTTTGTCGATTTTTCAAGCGATAACACTTCAAGATGTAGTGGCGTCGTGGGGCGTCGTGGCATTCAGCTGGCTCGTGATGTCAGCCCGGTGAGGTCGGGGTTCGATCCACAGCCGGAATTAAGGTCTCGTTAGTTAATAATCATCTGAGATCCTAGCTATTGGCACTAAATACAGAGAATACACCATGTCTCCTTCATCTATCACAAAATTATTGATTACTTGTAGTAGATTATTTTTACTATTTTCAAGGAAATTGAAAACACAGGGAAATACTGCGCTTCTGTAATGAATGAAGAAATGCTGAACATCAGAGTTCATTTGTAAGTAGTTGAAATACAATTCTATGGCCCACATAAGAAAATGATTTTATTATTAACGGTATTCAAAGAATGAAATGCATGACCTCATACGGGGGATGGGGTACAGGGTATAGGGGTTCCAGGGAACATGGGAACATGCGAAAGGGAACGTGTCCAAAATTTAAAGGGAACAACCGAACATCGGGAAACAAGGATCAGGTTAAATCCTCCCTATCAATCCACTTGACTATCAATCTGAAACAAGGGCATTTTCTCAAGGGAACAGGGGACAAGTGACCTCCAAAGTGGGACAAGTGACCTCCAAAGTGGGACAAGTGACCTCCCTAAATAACCCCACCGTTACGTACGATATTATTGAGTTACGAATCGTTATAAAATAGATATTATGAATTATTATAGATACTTTGGTTAGAGATTTTGAAATTCGATTTTTTCTTACCAGGACTAGCGCTGCTTCTACTCAAAATGTTCCTCCGCGGCTCTTCTTCCAAGAAATATACAATCGTAATGATTTCACTGTCAGTGAGCTAACGTTTGAGGTAGGCCGTTAAACGAGTTTTCTTTTATTATTTCTGCTTTTTTAGCTTTTGTTAGTTTATCAATTCGGTTTATCCTATATTTCACATGGAATTATCTCTTTCACCACTTTTCTTTCTGGTTTACCCTCTCTAGATTCTTTATGTCGTCTTCTAGTGACTGCATGTCTGTCTGTCTGCCTGTCTGATGTCTATCTCTATGTTTTGTCTGTCTGTCTGCCTGTCTGATGTCGGTCTCTATGCTCTGTCTGTCTGTCTGATGTCTGTCTGTCAGCCTGTTTGATGTCTGTCTCTATGTATGCTCTGTCATTCTGATATCTGTCTGTCAGCCTGTCTGATGGTGGTCTGTCTGCCTGCCTGATGTCTGCATGTCTGTCTGATGTCTGTCTGTCAGCCTGTATGATGTATGTCTCTATGTTTTGTCTGTCTGTCTACCTCTCTGATGTCTGTCTGTCAGCCTGTCTGATGTCTGTCTCTATGTTCTGTCTGTCTGTCTGATGTCTGTCTCTATGCATGGTCTGTCTTTCTGGTGTCTGTCTCTATGCATTGTCTTTCTGTCTGTCTGATGTCTGTCTTCATGTTTGGTTTGTCGGTCTGATGGATGTCTTTCAGCCTGTCTGGTTCCTGTCTCTATGTATTGTCTGTCTGTCAGATGGCTGTCAGTCTGCCTGTCTGATGTCTATCTGTCTGTCTGATGTCTGTCTGTCTGTCTGATGGCTGTCTGTCAGCCTGTCTGATGTCTGTCTTTTTGTTATGTTTGTCACTCTGTCTCTATTTTCGAATATAATTTCAGGAAAAGAGAAATCTACAAGATAACATTAACGTCGATTATAATGTCACGTTTCATGGAATTGGGGAATATCGTTTCGTGTTTTACACGAACGCAACATACAGGTAAGATCAGCTTAGAACTGGCGTAGCTATTTACCCTATTTTAACTGTAGCATGTCCTGAGATTAAGTTTTTTATTTTGTTCGACTTAAAAGATTCAAGATTTTTAATGCAGGTTTTTTCGTACTTTAAAGCTTTTGCGACCTCCAAGCTAACCTCGAAGTGACTGTCGAACCGAAAGTCGAACTATCAAACTCAGTCTACGTCATCACGTCAGTTTGTTTGGGAATCTCGTTTTCGTTCCTTCTGCTGTTGATAAACTTCCTTCTTTATCGCCATCGAACAATCGAAGCGCATAGAAGAGAGGCTGAGATTGTAAAGAGACAACAAGAGCTACGGTAAGATAATCTTCATGGTTCCTTACATATGATTCTGAAAAATAATCCGAGCAAGGTGATCCTACCAGCTGTCTCCTTTGAGCTGATTGGTGTTCAAAACACAAAGTTAATCCATTTCTGGTTGGCTAAATCCAATGGATGTTTTACTACATATTTTTTAACTCGATTGTTTCGGTCTGTTTCTGACATTTAAGTCAGATGAAAAAGCTCCTAGTGGGTCTAAAGCAGTCATTGAGCAGTACAAAATTGGAAGAAACAGCGGAAATATTTTTGGACATACAATCGTTTTTCGTCTGACACTCCTCAGAGTACAAACGTCAGAAACAGACCGAAACAATAGACTAAGGCCCCGTTTACACTGTAGCGGATCACTTTTTGATCCGCTACAAAAAGTGTATCGGATAAGGCTTCCGTTTACACACGAAAAGTGATCCGATACAATTCTTGTACACCTATCCGTACACATTTTGTACCTGCTAGGAAAGAGGATCAATCTTGTACCTGTTCGGATCAAAAAGTGATCCGCCACAGTGTAAACGCTTCTATCCGATATACACTTTTTGATGCTGATTCGCAAAGAGGCCATTTTCTATTCACGTCGAGGCTAAATTTTCCCGCACAAATTTAATCTGGTTGCTTGTTGAGTCGTGAAGTTACAAACATCATTCTTGAGAAATTTCCAGAGAAATCAAAGGAATAAGGGATAAATGAAGAAAAATTGTACGAGATATTTGATATCCTGACCCCCCCCCCCCCCAAAGGGGTCTTATTAACATATTTGGTACTCTGAAAACATTGTTAAACCTAATCGTTCTGTTTTTTAGCTTCTTGACAAATTTACGAGACTTTCGAGAGAATATCAGCACTGGGGCAACAGGAAGGAGGAAAAGTTCCGCTTTACGTGAAGGACTTCGAATGAGAAACGCGTCGTTGTCAGTTATTACAGAGAAAGAATGAACAGTTATAATTTATCATGCAATGTTTTACTTTCTCTTTTAATTCTAGTACAACTCTCTAACTCTAAACTAATCAGCTCCTGCTTTAGCTTTTCTGAAATACTTATGTTAAATATTTGTTAAACATTTAACCTTCTTTAGTTCATTCTCTTTTGGGTTCACGACGTAGTTTAGAAAGAATTAATAAAATGATGTTTATTATTTAATTGTTGATGACTTTAATTTGAGGTTCTTTTTTCGTTTTCTCTCTCCCGCAATGTTTCAGAGCCCTTAAATGGGAGAAACATTCCCTCACAAATTGCTCCTCATTATGAATGAATTGCGATTAACTGGTGATTATTTGATAATGCTTCTATTACCGATTTAGCGCCCGGGGCGCTTATTGAAATATTCATCTCAAAGAGGAGCAATTCTTTGAAAACTTACAAAGGGCTCGTTTAGGGGGGTTAAATTTCCCCCTGTTCACTTAAGAAAATCCCCTTGTTCCCTGGACTCTTGAAGGATTATTTTTCAAATTGATAGTCAAGCGGATTGATAGGGAGAATTTTGCCTGATCCGCGTTTCCCAATGTTCCGTTGTTCCCGTTTATTTTGGCCACGCTCCCTTGTTCCCCGTATACATTTCGCATGTTCTCATGTTCCGTAGAACCCCTAAATGACTCTCACATATGGATAAACTAAAGTTCTGACGAAAAGTAAGTTTTGCAGCAACTCTAGCAAACTGTGTCTCTTTATTGATCCTATCAAAAGCTTGCACCAGGGACGCCTGCACGTATGGAAGGCAAGGGGGGCAAAGGTTTGAAGTGAAATTTCAAGTGACCACACCCTTCAGAAGCCTGGAAAGCGTGGGAAGCTTGCACATACACTATCAAAGGAGTGTCTGGAACCAACCTGACGGGCAGCTCAATCAAAAGATGGCGCTTATTCGAGGGAGGAAATGTGGTAGTCTTAGTAACGTCATTAATCCAAAAGGTGTACTTGATGTTGATCAGTGATCTGTCCCTCAAATAAGTAAATGAAAAACGTTAAATATTGATAATCACTTAATGATTGACATTATTCTAGAAAAATTAAAAAAATTTTATTCTAATCGTGAAAATGTATTATTTTGTACTTAAATTCGAAATATAATTGTTTTTGAAAGTATCTATTATTTCCTAACGTGTATCGATTGAACGAAAAATTATTCTTATGAACTATATGAACTGATAAACTATATATGATGTGGAATTATGAACAAATTATAAAAAAATTGAACAAAAATTATAAATCGAATACTAAAATCGATAACAAATATCTTAATTCGTAATATTTTCGAGTTAAGAAAAGGATTTGATAATATAAATTGTAATCGAAATAACGAAATTGAATTTCTATCCAAGGTGGACGCGCGAGGGGAATATCTCTTCGAGACGATTTTAGGCCCAAAATTTTAATTAATTTCTTATTTCAAGTTATATGATATGATTTACAAAAAGTCATTATTTAAAGAACTGTCTTGGGCTATATGTTGCAAAGGTCTGTAGGAATTACCCAAATCAATGATAGATCCAACATTTCTTTCTTGCTTCCATGGGACCTTGTGACATCTATCTTGAGATACACCTTTCGTACTTCTTTAACTGTCTAAAAGTATTTTGTTCTTTTTTGGGTAAGTATAATTAAATGTTTTATATTGTAAATACAATTTATAGCCAGAACTCGGTAACCCGTTGTCTTTTTTGGCAATGAAGGGTATATTGTGTTACAAGTATTGTGTTGGTTTTTAATGGATAAAAAAAAAGAGTCAAATTTTAAGCGGATGGACTAAGTCCTGTTAATTAAAGTTGAATGAAAATGGAAATACAAAATTGAGGTTGGATATTGTAAGTGGCTGTAATAAATGTTTTGTGTCAAATTTATGGAATAAGGAATTGAAAAATACTCATTTTCCTTTCTCTGCTTCTTCGAGGTATTTCCTGAGATACGCGATGCTCATTGGTTGTCTTTTAGCCACGTGATTAATCAGTCTCACAGGTAGTCTACCGCCAAAATCGACCTTCAGAAAAATAGTGAAAAATGCTTGAAAACCAGAAGATAAGTAAAATGTAAACTGCTGTTATTAAAGCAGAAGGCAAATATGGAAACAGGAAGCATAGTAAGAAGAAGGAAAAGTATAAGAATTAAAGAATGAAGAAGAAGATACAGAAGAAATCTAAGAAGCTAAAGAAGAAGAAGAAGTACAAGAAAAATAAGAAGCATAATAAGAATAAGAAACATAAGAAGGAGAGGAAGAAGAAGAAGAAAAAGACGTATAACAAGAGGAAGAAGTGTAGGAAGATGAAGAAGCAGTTGAAGATGAAGAAGGAGGAGAGGAAGAACAAAAAGTAAAAGAAGTAGAAGGACAGGAAGCAAAAGAAGAAGCAGAAGAAGAAGAAGCACAAGGAGAAGCAGAAGAAGAAGAAGACATATCGGAAATGGAAGAAATGTAAGAAGAAGATGAAGAAGCAGTAGCAGCAGCAGCAGTGGAAGAAAAAGAAGAAGAAGGAGAGGAAGAAAACGAAGAAGAAGAAGACGGAGAAGATAAGGAAGAATAAAGGAGAAGAAGAAGAAGCAGAAAAAGTAGAAGCAGAAGAAGAAGAAGAAGATAAAGACATATCGGAAGTGGAAGAATTGAAAAATAAGAAGAAGAAGCAGAAGCAGTAGTAGCAGTAGAAGAAGAAGGAGGAGAGCAGAAGACGAAGAAGAACAGGAAGCAAAAGAAGAAGAAGAAGAAGGAGAAGAAGAGGAGGAAGAAAGGAGAAGAAGAAGAAGAAGAAAAAGAAGAAGAAGAAGAAGAAGAAGAAGAAGAAGAAGAAGACTAAGTATAGAGGAAAAATTGGAGGAAGAAAAAGGAAAAGAAAAGGAGAATAGTAAGACAAAGAAGCAGAAGGAATAAAAAAGTATAAAGATATTGCAAAATTATATGTAAATGAATTCATAGATGAAGAGATAAACATAAAAAGAATAAAGGACGTTATCAAAAAGACATATTAATAAGGACATACTGTAGAGAAATATAGATTTAAATGAGATGTACCTGGGATAAATAAGTAACAAGAGAGCAAGGTCTCCCATGATGTAAAACAGGCTCAACGGTCCAGCCACTTGCTAAAACCTGTGGCAATAAGATACAATATACATTTTAATATAAGCACAGTCAAGGACTTTATGATTAAGTTGTTAAATGTGGAAAAGGTTCTGCCACAAACAAAGATGGGCAGTTTGGGCGTTTGGTACTCCAAAAGCCAGTCTTATGTCAACATTGCGCACACCCAGAATTAGTTGCCGACTCCTAATTGGCAATTTTTTGGAACAAATTTATCGCAACTGACATGATGACATTAGCGCTCTGGAAACTAGTTGGAAACTAGTTTCTTTTTGACCGAAACTAGTCGGCGTACAGTTCCAGAAAGTTAGACATGATTTACTTCTGAGATTAGCTAATAACTGACTCCCATCCGTCGCAGTCAACCTTAGCACTCTTGCAACAGCGGTCAACTTTATCCTCTAATTTCTGACTAGTTGTTGACATGTCGACATAAATTAGCAGATAAAACTAGCTGGCGTTAGCTCTATAGTATAGCAGGTCAACAAAAGCCTTGGTTAAGGGACCATATACACTAGCAACTTTCTTATATTCTTCTACAGATTATGCGAATTAACACCTTGATGTGCAGTGTACATGGTCGATTTTAGGAAATTTTGTCGGAATTAAAGCGTATATACGTACCTTTCCTCGAACACAATTTTTCTCTATTGGACATTCAGGAACACTGACTGATGTGCCAGAGATAATATATTTTCCTTGCTAAAAAAAATAATAAATTAGCACTAGCACTATTGCTTGCAGCATCAGCAATCAAACACTTGATAGCATTAATATTTTTTCCAATTTCAATTGATAATCATAATAACTTGTTATACTTAGATACAATGATTTATCATAACAATAACATTGAATACACATTTTTACTTGAAATCTGTCCAGTAACTTTTCACGTCATACAGCCCAAGGTTCTCCTGCCATTTAGCGTTTTCTTTCAGCTATATTGAGCCTCCCTCAGTGTGAAACATTAAGGCGTATTTTAGTGCTTTTGGCTAACAGTACGGTAGGATATTCACGAGTGGCATACCATATTAGATTGGACACAAACGTTTACTGCATGATCAGAGAGACAAAGGAGAAGAAGAAGACGTTTTAACTGACCTAAAGAGCCCAAATGAAATCGTTGATAAGCTCTCCAAGTAAACAGCCCATCGATTCTCCTCCCATTTATGGCAGGCACTGCTGTCCTTATGTGTTCTCCGGGGGATAACAGGAGCACTTAGGGACTTATGAATTTATTAATGTATCGTTTTTTTTCCTTTTTCGATATTGACATAACCTACTTCGAGAAGAAGTCAATTATTGAAGTAGAAAAAGTAGAAGAAGTTTATCTTGTTCAATCTTCTAATTTCATAATGTCTCTTAAAACCGTATTTACTCCAGTTGAGTTAATGTTCGATGTGATTAACCTTGCCGTTGGTTCTCTGAGAGATCTTCCCTTCATTTTTCAGTAAAGTATTGATTAACGTGATTATCATGGTTATGTGACAGATATGAGGCTCACCTCGACTCTTTCACCAAGGAGAACAACAAAGTCTCTTGCTTGTCTCACAAAGCATGCATTGGTTTCATGACGCATATGAACTAAAAAAACGAGAAATAATTAATCATATTTTGTATAACATATATTATAACATATACTCGATAGCATTGGACGTCCAATTAAATAGTATCGTAGATTTTCGAATAAGCCCCCGGGGGCTTATTTGCAAAAATGAATTTTACGATGGGGGCTTATTCGAGGGAGAGCTTATTTTAAAGTTCAATGGTTCCAGTGTGTTGTCGAAAGAATAGCAGAGAGAAAAAATCTGTACTCTTTAATCGAAATCAGCTGTTTGCAAACAGCCAATGGCCGATTATTGGTTGAATTGATAGTAAAACCTGTTAGGACTGGCTTGTTTAGTGTTTTAATTAGTTGAAAGATGCATTATAGACAGAAACAAATTCATAAATCCTTCAAATAATTCCCCATAGGGGCTTATTCGAGGGGAGGGCTTATTCGAAGGTGGGGGCCTATTCGAGGATTTACGGTTATCGTGAAATGTGTCATGTTTAAATGATTAATAAGAAATATGAGAATGAATGCTTTCAATCTAACTAACTGAAAGCCAACTAATTGAAACTAACTCTAACTTACTGATTCTTATTTTTTCATCTATATCTTTGATAATCTTTGTTCTCTATAAAGATAGGAGTATTACCATATATATGAAAATAAGAAGAAAGATATACTATATGAAAATAATGCGCTCCGGAACTACCAAACATCAAATCAGCGAATAAGTAAAGTACAGTTGACATCCGCTATCTCGACTGCCCGCTATCTCGAACATTCGCTATCTCGAACGATTTTCCATTTCCCCTCGTTTTGGCATAAGGGTTTGTATAGAAAAATCATCCGCTATCTCGAACCCCGTTATCTCGAACATTCGCTGTCTCGAACCATTTTCAATTTCCCATGGAGGAAAACCTGCTCTTTGTCTCGAACTTTGCCAAATTTTCTGCTGAACTGGATAAAGAGACAGGTTGAAAATATGTATAAGTTCGCATAGCGGAGCGGGAATGGCAGCAGCTAAGTGATATGCTGCCCATGTATACAATAGATGAAGCTGTTCTCTTTCGAGATCTGCTGCATCGCCATGATCTCAATTTTACCAATAGTAGGGATGAAAGCAGATGAGCTTGGACTCATATGTAAAAAATACCAGACTTGTTTGATGAAATTTGGGATCAGAAACACTGCATATTAATAGGGGTTCCTTTTCTGACTTAAAAACTATAATTCTTTATATTTATATGGGCCATTCGTTATTTCGAACATTCGCTATCTCGAACAAATTCCAGTTTCCCTCGTAGTTCATTTAAGAAAAGCAGTGGTTACCTTCAACATATTATCATAAACAAATCTAGTTGCAGGATTCTTTATTGCTTCCCAAACTGTGAGAGGAACGACCTCCATGATGCCTCTTCCAAGAAAACTGCAAAATTATTAATACAAGTCAAGTGATTAGAGATTCTCAAACGTTATAAAAAGTATTAAATGGATAGGGCAGATGTCTATACGTTGTTTTCTACTCTTTTAACAAACTAGCTGGCATAGTCCCGCAGAAGAAGAAGAAGAAGGGGAGGAGGAGGAGGAAGAAGAAGAAAAGATGATGACGAAAAGATAAACAAAGAGCAGAAGATAAAGGGAAAATGAAGGGAAGAAGAAGAGGATAAGGATGAAGATGAAGAAAAAGTAGACATAAGAAGGATACGAAATTGAAGAAGAAGAAGAAGAAGAAGAAGAAGAAGAAGAAGAAGAAGAACAAGAGAAAATAAAGAGAACAAGAAGAGGACGATGACAAAGATGAAGAAAAAGTAGACAAAGAAGAAGGAGAAGAAATGGCAGAAGAAGAAGAAGAAGAAGAAGAAGAAGAAAAGGGGAGGAGGAGAAAGAAGAAAAGATGATGACTAAGAAGAAAAACAAAGAGCAGAAGATCAAGAGACAATGAAGAGAAGAAGAAGAGGAGGAGGCCGAGGAAGAAGAAGAAGAAGAAGAAGTAGGAGAAGGAGGAGAAGGAGGAAGAAGAAGAACAGGCTCTGAAAACATGGCAAAGACATACAGAGAGCAAGATCGACGGAAAGCAGAAACATATTACTAAAAAAGAGAATTGAATATCAGAAGGGTTTAAACAAAATGAAATTTGAGGTGTTCAAGTAGAGATATAAATAGCTTACCTATGAATATTACTATTTAAATGAATTTTTCTCAAAACCACAACATTTCTGAAAATGCCTGAAACCTAGAAAGACATCATATTTAAAGAAGTTTAAGCAAATAAATTGTTTAAGAATCCTTAAATGAAGAAAATTGTTGAATAGAAAGAAAAAAGTTCAACTTACGTCCATTCACCGGGTTGATTGATATTAACATTTTCTTGTTTATTTATTTCAACTTTCGAAGCAAGTAAAACCTTTGAATAATTAATAATAATTAGGGAAAATAATTGATAATGCATGTATTATATGTTGAATGAATTTTGCAGCAATTATCTAATTAGGAGCCTTTGAAAATCAGCTTTTCTGAAGGGTAACCCCCCTAAAGAAACTCAAAATAAAGGTGAAATGTAAGCGTTGGTATTTGTCTTGTGCCATTTTGTCAAAAATATCAAGCAATGTTTTGTGATGTGGCCGAACGGTGAAACAATGTGTTTGACAAGCAAATTTAAAATGTTTGGACAAACAATGCTTGATCGTTTGGCCACGTCACAAGACATTGTCTGGCAAACGGGATAGGCTGAACAATGTTTTTGAAAAACAAACAAATTTCGAATGTTTAACAAACAATGTTTGATCGTTTGGCCACATTACGAAACATAACTTGACAGGCGAAAAAGGCTCAGCAATCATCTTTAAATAACTTTAAAACAAACAATGTTTTGTGGTGTGGCCGAACGAAAAACACTGTGTTTGACAAGCAAATTTCAATTTTTGACAAACAATGTTTGATTGTTTGGCCAGAGCCTTCAATACATTAAATGAAAATTAAAATGGATAAAATTTATTCTGACCTCCTCTAATAAACTAGCAGCAGATTGATTTGCAAGAGTTTTGAAATCGACATTGCCAAAATGGTCTAAAAAGTAAAAATTTGTTAAATAGATAGATTAAGTTGGTCAAAATTTGCAGCAAAAAAGGAGGTTATGAAATTTCTATATCTCTGATGAGAAATGTTTGGTGACGTGGCAAAACGGTCAAACATTTCAATTGGCAAGCGCATTTCATATGTTTCATAAACAACGTTTGATCGTTAGGCCAGGGTCTTACAATGAGCTTTCTCAAAGATTTTTCCACTGCGACGTTTGTCTTGAAAATTGCTTTAGAAGAGCAAAGATTGAATATGGATATCATGATGATAAAGAAATAAAATCAGAAAAACCATACAATAATATTCACCTCGTGGTAGATCAAGGTCTTGTTCAGCAAGTGGCTTCATGTTATCACTATCATCAGTACTAATCGAACCCTGAGGAATTCAAAATTGCCTCAAGTAAAAGGTTCGAGGCTAAGGAATTAACTTATCAACAGAAAATAAACAGCGCATGCAAATGGGCATGCCAAAATTAAGTTGAACTTAAAGTTGATATCCCTGAAAGCCAGGAAAAAGCTCCAGAAATTATGCCGTGGTCTCTATAACTTCCTAACCAATTAGTGTTGATAATCATCAAACAAATTTCCAAGTTTGCGGCCTATTTCATTCGTCGGGCCAAAGCACCTGTGCTAGAGAAATAACCCCTGGCACTGTATGAGAATGACATCTGATTCAGCCAGTGTAGCTTCAGCAGAGTGAGGCTATAAGAGGATACAAAGACAATAGCACGGCGCAACACTTATATCAGTTGTCTTGCCTATCGTGCCGTGTGAGAATACTGCTGGCACAACGTGACTCTCGACCATGTCTGTACAAGGCATTATAAAACTGTCACATTTGAAAGCGCAAATGCTTCACTGACTAGAAAGGTCTATAAGGGGACTTAAGCAGAGCATTTCTCTCTTCACTGTATATTCTACTAAAACATGGAGTAAGACATGTTTAAGTTAGCTATTGTTATGCTGATCATTGAATTAGTAACTAGTTATTATCTTTACTGTGATGTTAGCTTCTGTATATTGATAAATTTACCGTAACTTTTAAAACTTTAATTTAGCGGCCCAAGCAAGATAAGCTCTGCTTCTCTTGGGTCACGTAGAATACAAGTATTCTTAGCTTTATATTTTGTAATCTTGTATTTTACGAACAAATTTGAATGGAATTAATTGAAAAAAGTTAACGCGTCCAAGCTATTCAATTGCCCATTTCTATTCGGCATTACTGTAACATTAATGCGACGTATGAAACCAATACCGAAGTTAATCCTAACTGCGCCACTACTTCAGCAGCTCAGCCATAAAACTCCCTAACTGCATGTTGAACTGATTTAAATTCGACCAATGAATCCACAGCCACAGCTATGGTGAAGTAAGGGCGAAGATAAAGGTTCACAAATGAATTAAATTCCGCTAGGGCATGACTTCAGCGCATGGACTAGCCCTAAATCAACCTCGTTCTCATTCAGTAATAAAGTGTGTTTACCTCAGGATCGATACTCCCAATTGATGATACCGATATCGAATCCCATTTTTTCCCTTCAGTTGAAAATAGTGCATCAACCTCAGCATTAGATAATTCTCTGAAGTTAGCAGCCCCCGGCATAGTTTCTCTTTCTTTCGATGCACTGGTAGCTTTAACTGCTTTACGTAATGATCGTCCTGCTGACCCGGAGGTAACTGGTGAAGAATTACCAGAGGAGGCATCTGAGTCGATTGGTGTATGAAAAGCATTTGAAGAAATTTCACTATCGACTTTTGGTATGAAGTCTGGAGGACTTTTATCAGATGTTTTCGTTTCTGTTTGATCAGTCTACAAAATGAAACAATTATTATTAACAAATTTACCTCATGGAGGGCTTTTCCGAAGAAGGACTTGAATAACAGTATTTAAAGTATTTTAAGGCAGGGTGTCGCATAAACAATGTTCACACGTATACCTTCCCTCCTGTATGAGTTACCCCCTCTCCTCCCCGACTCTAAGGGGCTGATTATATGAGAGTTTTCAGCCCGGACTGGAATTTCAGCTCGGTTAGCCGGATTGAAATTGGCATGCAGTTATATGAACGTTTCCTGCCAGGCTGAAATGGAATACTAAGACAAATGGCGCCAAAATTGAAACGTTTTGGCACGAAACTAAAACCACAGTCAAACTGGGCTTGCGCAAAGAGAGTTTTCAGCCCGGGCTGGGAAAAAATTGTGATTACATGAGATATTCCAACCCGCTCAAGCCGGCTGGAGATCCTAGCCGGCCTAGCTGAAAGAGGGTTGGAATTCTAGCCCGGGCTGCAAATATCTCATGTAATCGCAAAATAAATTTTGCAAAGATGACTGGAGAGGAGGGTTGAGTTTGCAGCCCGTGTAACCGAACTGAAATTCATATTGAATATGATCAGCCCCTAACTCAACAAAAAGAAGAAAAAACAACCAAGTACTTACATTATTCTCGCATTTTCTATCAAAATCGTTATCAATTGTAATCTCAATGGGTCTTTCTCGTATACTTGGATGTCTTTTGGCAGCAGTCAATTTTCTATCACCTTCGTCAGGTGGATTTTGCAATAAAAATCTTTCAATTAATCGGTCTCTTATTATTCCAGCAAAGAGTGGTTGTTTATCATTGACTTTGTTGACAAGACTCGACGGTATTCTTCCTAAAAAGCAAACCATTAAGAGCATTAGCTCTGTCAAATATTTAAGAAAGAAATATTAGGCATGATTAGAAGTTTGGTCATTATTGGTAGAAGTAATGATGGAAAAAAGTGAGAAATTCAAACAGCTAGGACACGTCTCTATCATGAAGCTATCTGATCACCTGTTCTCCAATGTACTTGCCCTTGCACGCATTTTCCATCTATACCCCTACACTCAGGGAGGGGGGGGGGTGTTATCTAAAAATCGCTACGCGTGTCCCTTGTGCGGTTACCCCTCTAAGTACAGCAGTTATTCGATTATCCGGCCTACTCGGGACACGATTTTACCAAATGTATGCGTCTATTGCTACAAATTTTGTCGAGCACTACAACGTTTCCAAGGTGGCTAAACTGGGAGACACCGAGTGGACATCAATGTCGTGTGCGACATGTCTCCTAGCTAAGCCAGGCCTTAAAGGTCCATGACAGGAGACATACCTTTTAGATCAGCCCTTGTAACATAAGTAATGTTGCAAATTGGAGGTTCTTCACATATTCCTTCGACTATGAATCCACCAACAATCACCTCCGCTCTAAAAGTAAACACAATAAGACTACGAGACCTTATGACAAAATCATCGCAGAAAACCCTCATGAAGAAACAGAAACAACTACATAATTGACAAAAGAAACTGCAATTTTTATGCCCTGGCCAATTAAACAATCAACGATCAAACATTGTTGGTCAAACATTTGAGATTTTGCTTTACAAGCAATGTTTGACCGTTTGGCCACATTGCAAAACATTGCTTGACATGCAGAAATCCTTCAGCAATTTTTGGCTTGCTGCAAGCAAAATTTGCTTGACGAGCAATGCCTGATCGTTTGGCCAGGGCCTTATAAATCCGATCTTAAGCATTGTTGGATAGTAGCAACCTATATTCTTGTAAGATATGTCATGACAGAAGTTAAGAACTATTTAAAAATTCAAACAGATAATCTTTCCATAATTTCTAACCTTTGCTTTCCTTTGACTGGAGGGCATAATGGATGTGAAATCTAGAAAAGAGCACAGCTTGAAATTGAATGTCAATAATCTACAATGTCCTAATTCAAAAGTATGCTATAAAAACAGCACTGCAAATATTTAATTATGTTCGAGTTGTGTATGACAATGAATAGGCTTCTAGCAAATTTGATAGGGGCGATGCAGCCCTAGAGTTATCATAAAGCCCCCCCCCCCCAAGATCACTCACAATTTAGGCAGCAAGGCTCCCCTTGGTAACACGGATACAGCCAAACCTCTATTAGCAACCACCTCCGATAAGCGGCCACCTCTCTATAACGGCCACTAATCTTCAGTCCCAAATGCTTTCCCTTAGTATTGTTAAACCTCCGGCTAGCGGCCATCTCTCAGTAACGTCCACTGGATCTATAAGTTGCCGCAATTCGGAGGTTCGACTGTATACATCAATGTGGTTTCTCAATCAAAAACTTTTTAGAGTCATGAAAATCCCTTTCATATTAAGTGAACTATCATCCATTATCTCACCGCTTTCGCTGCCATCGCATACGTATCGTCTTTAACGTGTCTTGTCGCTGTAATCGAGCAGAAATCTCGGGCTGAAGTGGGCCACACTGGTTTATACTCCATATAAGTAACCTAATAAATACAAGAAGCGCAAAATCATATTACTACAATATTTACTGTATATCTATTGTTTACTATTGTGTATCAATTTTTACCATTTTCCCCTATAGGATACCATTTTATACCTGTTGTTTACACTGTTTACCTATTATTAAAAATTGTTTACCAACTGTATACAACTTCAAATCTACACCTATCGATAAATTTTACTTTTTTCGCATATGGTGAGGATCAATTAGTTTCTGAACCAAAACACTGCATTTTCGAATAATTTTTTGACTTGATACAAGCATAAATTCTCCATATGTTTTTCAAAAACATTGCTGAGCAAATTCTGCTTGCCAAGCAGTGATTTGTGTCGTGGCCAAACGGTTAAACATTGATTGAACAGTTAATCTCTAATGTTTGGCCAACAATGTTTGATCTTTGGGATGTAAAAATCAAGTAAACAGAAAGCGGTGTGACGTTAAACGCCTGCTCTTATTTTGCTTAATGATTTCTCGTACGAGAGAAAATGTAGGTTGTTTCAAGATAATGAATCATCAATACGACAAATGAGGTAAAATAGCGGAAACAGTTTTGGACATACTTTCACATTTGTTCGTCTGACACTGAGTGTATATGACGGAAAAATATTGAAACAAATGACTAAGGCAGTATTTATACCCAGATGCTGATCAAAATGGCTACAACATAAGTATCTTACTAACCTTCGTTACTTCATCAATTTCTTCAATTATATTTCCTACAAGTTAAGCAAAATTCATCAGTGAATGACTAATATATACTCTTTCATCTTACAATTCATCATACGAATGGACCCCATATAACGGACAGAAAAAATATGTGGGGCCAATAATACTGTCCGTTGCTGAGAGGTGTCCGCCGTATGGGGGCGTCAATTAATAGATGTTTCATTGTACCAATAAACTGTAAAACAATCGACTACTTCTGGTGTATGGAAACTAACGACATTTACCTCCAACGAAAAGCTCATCCCATTCTGTTTTATAATCAAGATCAGTGACGTACTGGATCGCATATGAGAGAGGCACTTTGGCTACTGCAGCTCCTTTAAAGCAGTCACTAGGACATGATGCATCTCCCTGCATTCTGTATATCTCAACACCTCTGAAAAGCAAAAGAAATGGAGCTAAAAAAATGCAGTAAGCCTACCAGAGATGCAAAAACCCTGCACATCTACACACCTTGTTTGGAGGAAGGTTTTGGCTAAAAAATGAGGAAGGTTCTGTAGTAAAACGACTTGAATTATCAAAAATCATTGAAACTGTATGCAGTTGGTTTAGAAAAGTCAGGCTTGCTTGGTCATTATAATAAAAGAAAGATAATCTATCTTGTCAACCCTTTGTAGGTCTCTACAGTGCTGTGAAATCCTTTAGCTTGGAAAATTGGAATCAATTTATGAATCACCCTCTTAGGGCTGTAGCCTCCTGATATTAAAGCCTGATCAGGGCATCTTTTAACATTGTAACTACTGGGCCATTGGCCCAGTGGGCCCTTTTCCTGGCCCAGTAGTAGAGCAAAATTTTTTCGACTTTTGGCCCACTAGTGTGGGCCCTTTCCAAAACAAAATTGCTATAATAGTTTCCTAAATATAGGGATCACCCTTTGTTCTGTATTGAAAATCATATCAAATACTACTTTGAAAACCACATGCATGTTATTAGTCACCAAGCCGATCGTTTCAGCTCGTCCTAAAAAAACTCCAGTCAATATCTAAATAAGCATCAATGGCACTATAGAAGCCAATTGAAGCAACACTATTTTCTCATGCATTCAATTTTTTGACACAAGACCAACCAGCTACTTCAAAAAAAGGTCGTAAAACCATGAACCGCTCGTTAAGATGGGGCATCTTTCAATAAGTTTATGAAATAGAATGATTTTTCAGTCACGGAAACCCAACCAGAGCGACTCTGGGCAAAAAAAATCCCGATTTTTCCGGGGGAGCATGCCCCCGTACCCCCGTTTGAAAGAATGGCGGTGGCACACATATCTCATCTCATATTTCCTTCAATGACGGAAAACTAATTCTCCTATGGTCAAAAGAGGTGTGCAGCATGCCATTGAAGTTGCAAAAGTTCTTGAGAAAGCATGAACCACTTCATTTCCTTGATAAATGTCTGATGCTCAGAGGTTTCAGGACTGCTCAGATTGAACATTTTCCCAGGGGAATCGGGCCCTCCCGATTGTTTATGTTTGGCCCACTAGTCAAAACTCCTTAAAAGATGCCCTGAGCCTGATTGCCACCTATGTAACATTTACGCTAAAGCATACAAGCGACCTGGGAAGGTCCTTATATAAATTTTTTGTCTCGTGCGTGCAGGAGTCTCGTGCGTTTCGGCAATTTTATATCAGGTTAAAAAGAGGAAAGTTGGCTACAAAAATTTCAGTTTTTGGAGGAAGCTCAATAACTTTTTGCAGCTCTGAAGCCTACCTGATCATTCTGACAAATCTTTGAGGCAAGCTCAACGAATACAAAGGAGGTGTTGCCTGAGTAGGATAAGACAGAAATAAAAAATGAATACAAACTGTTTATTTCCTACGTATGTCCAATAGGGTGTTGATTCATCAGCATCATAAACATTCATTAACATTTCAAAAGCTTCATCCAGTGTTGACTTGTATTTCAAACTAAAAAATTAAAAAATAAAAAATTTATTGTAATAGAGGACAGATAATTTAAGTTCAGATTTAAAGAAACTTATAGAAACAGAATTAAAGAATCGCTGAAGATGCAAAGATGACCAAGAAAGAGGAAATGAAGGAAAATCTTCTTTTTGTCATCCTTTCTTCATCTTCAAAATAATAGAAGAGCGAGAAGAAAAGGGATATGATTATTAAGATTAAGAAGAAGAGGGCTATTATTAAGACGATAGAGAAGAACAGGGCTATGATTAATAGGATGATGATGATCAAAAGTCACAAAATGATGATGCTGATGAAGTTACGAAGCAGAAGATAAAAATGACGAAGATGATGATTATGATTATGCTGATAAAGAGGAAACAATATGGAGGAAGACTGAGATTGTTATGAGGAAGATGGAAAAGAAGAAGAAGAAAGACGGATGATTATGAAGAAAAAAGACCATTATGATGAAAATGAGATAGTAATAATGAAGATGAGACGAAGAAGAAGAAGAAGAAGAAGAAGAAAAAGAAGAAGTAGTAGAAAGAAGAAAAAGAAGGAGAAGCAGAAGAAGAAAAGAGGAAGCAGAAGAAGAAAAAGGGAAGAGCAAGAAGAAGAAGAAGAAGATGAAGAAAAAGAAGCAGAAGAAAAAATAAGTAGTAGAAAGAAGAAGCAGCAGAAGAAAAAGAGGGAGAGCAAAAAGAAGAAGAAGAAGAAGAAGAAAAAGAAGAAGAAGAAGGAGAAAGAGAAAATAAAAGATGAGGAAAGCAAAATGATTTGAAATATAAGTGACAGGGTTATGTGGCAAACAACAAATTGATAAAACAATAATGAGCAAATGATGAGGGTAACACAGCAGGACAGAAATCTAAAATCATTCAAATCAAGTGACATGCTTACATGTTTTTCTTGACCATTAAAAGCTTTTCGTTTTCAATCTAAAGGCGAAATAACTCAGTTACTCAATTGATTATCTCATAAATATATAATCAGTAGTTTGGGCCTGAAGAAATCAATAAATATGGGTTCCACAGCTTTAATATCATAAAATATCAATGATGTATTGTGAAGCAAAAAAATTAAACAAACACAAATAAATAGCAAACAAATAAAGAAATAAACGAAGTTCAATAAACTTAAAACCTGTTCATTGTGAATTTCTTCTACACTTGATTTTTCCGAGGGAGAAGTGAGATCTTTTATTTCTGCAGGCCCTTCTACATAACCAAGCTCTGCAAACAAATGTAATTATTCAATTTTAACATTATCTTATTTTGCTGATGTTTCGTTATCTCCTTTGAATTTTTAGCTACCTCGATTAAACTCTACTATCAACACTAACATGTTTTATTTCTTAAGTGGATGATGTTAGGGTGGTGAGGGTGAAGGTGAAATGATGTTTTTAGTCCCAGTCTCTAGGATCTCAGTAGTAGGTTAACTAATCGAGACCTCGACCCTGGCTGTGATGCTACTGTAGCTGGGACTCGAACTCTGACCTCGCTGAGCTTCTGTCATCAAGAGCAAGCTGGATTAGACCACGACAACAAAACACCTTAGGAAAAGACCAAGAGGCCTACAGTTCACAATTCTAACAAAGGAAATGAAACGGCCAAGGAAAGACGAGCCCAAAGTTTCGCTGCTACCACCTTAAGTTGTTGTTGCTGTGTTGTTGCAGAGATGTATTGTAACGAACTAGCGATCTGCTTATGTTGTTGGTCTGATTCAATAAATGAAACTGAGATTCTTGTAATAAGTCTAAGCTTGACAAAATTTATAAACTTCACCTTCCTTTCCTTCATACGTTGGCGACTTTCTCACTGCATTTGGGCTATATTTTCTGTTGGAGCCATTCAGTGTTTTAGTTCTGTGTTGAGGTGAATTGACGCTCAATGATTGGCTGAATTTTCTGTCTTCCATTTTCAATATTCTGGTCAGATACAATGAATCCATGTGTTCCCGGATGCTGATAATCTGTGCAGTCAAATCCTTTTTTAAAATATCTAAACTTGAATCATCATCACCTCTTGGAGATATTACAATCGTCAGCAAAGAAATGTTGGAAGGTCCATCTTTTACTATAAGAAAATTCAAACAGATCATTGAGCGAACAGTTTTACATAGAAAAGGACTGAAAGATTTGTTTTTATGGAACTGTGGATTGTATGGAGGGGGGCTTTGAGATTTCAAGGGTTGCGGGTTTGGTCGATTTTATAACCCTCGGGTTTTCAGGTTTTTCCAACAAATCGTGCGGGTTGTCGGGTCAAGAACTTTTAACGGGCAACGGGTTTTGCCATTTTCCTAGCTCGGATTTCGGGTATTGTAGTAAAAATGTGCGGGTTCTCGGGTTTTAAACCTCACAAAGGATATCAAGGTGCAAAATTCTTAGAACAGTTGTTGAAACGAAGGTCAGACTGCTTGTTTAGACTACGGATAGCCTAAGCTTGCGAGTTTTATAGGGCCCGTTCACACTGCGTTTTAGCAGTTTGCTGAAAAGTTTCTCAAACAAATTCGACCCCCTCTTTATTTGATCCCCTCAAATTAGATCCTGGATGCTGTGCGAACCCCGTCTATCTCGACCTCCAGCAATTAGGCACCTAAGGTTAAGTGCTGGTAAAACCGAACTGCCTGGGCTTTTAGCTCGCGGTCGGAAGATCTTTAGAGATAGGCATGTTCAAAGTTCCCAAGCTTAACGCAGGACAAAAGGACAAATGACCACATGGACCAAAATGATGAAGATCTCCAGCGATTTTTTTACACTTTAATCCATCTGAACCTTATCTCCAGCGACAAAGTCCTAACATTTTGCCCTGGGATACGAGATTTTTGACAACAACGTAATAGAATTACCTTCATTTGGCAGATCACATGCAAGATACAGCTGCCAATTTCCAAATTTATTCGAGAATATTTTGTATTCAGGAGCAATGGACAACCACGTAACTTTATCACCGTTGCACTTCCAACGACTAAAAATAGTTATCATACAGCGAAATCAGAATAGCAACTTTGAAAGATACAGTCAGACTGATAAAAAAAAAGTAATAGGGTAATAATCAATGGATAAATTGCGAGCAATAACGGAAACATTTTTGGACATACTTAAAAGCTTTCTTCGTCAGACACTCCTCAGAGTATAAACGTCAGAAACAGACTGAATTAACTGAATTTACCTGAAGTTATACCCAGATGTGGATCAAAATGCACCAAGCATAAAGTGAAGCCGAAATGGCATTGTGCCTTTAACACCAATCAGTTTGCGAGAATAGCCGGAAGATGTATCCCGATGCGTATGCATTTCGATCTCGGTATAAATTCTACCTTTGTCAATTATCTTGGCCTGTTTCTGGCATTTATACTGTGAGAAGTGTCTCAAGTATGTCCATGTCCAAAGATGTTTAGCTATTGCTCGCAGCTTTCAATTTTTCCACGAACTGCAGACTTTTCAGGCTTCAAGAAAGTTGAGAGCAATAGCTAAACATCTTTGGACATACTTAAGACACTTCTCAGAGTATAAACGTCAGAAACAGACCGAAAAAATGACTCAGGCGGAATTTATACGTAGACTCCGATAGATTTGCACCAATTAGAAAGTGAAGCCGAATTGGCGTTGTGTTTTAATACTAACTAGCTTGCAGGATGCAGCGGGAAGTTGTATGCGGATGAGGGTGAATTTCGATCAGCATCTTGGTATAAATTCTGCCTTAGTCGATTGTTTCGGTCTGTTTCTGATATTGTGACTCTGAGGCGTGTATCAAGTATGTCAAACGATGTTTCCCTATTTCTCGCAACTTTTCCTGGCCTGGAAAGTCTGCAGATTGTGGAAAACAGACAAGATCAAAAAACGTGACAAAATTAAACCTTACCGTTGTAGATTGCAGTTGTTCTTGAAATAGAAAAACAAGTCATATAATGATCTGATCTTAGGCATGGTGAACATAGCAGATAGGAAATCGCTTTTCATTTCTGGAGAAGATTGACTGTGAATGATGGGGATGATGTTGATATGGTTGATGCTTGGTTGCACCAGAGACAAAACTTTTGGTTGTATTAACTCTGATAGTGTAGCCTGTTGAATAAACAACACCATATCAATGATATGGAATGGTGATAATATGTGGTTATTTAACGTTTGCGAGGTTACACACATTCTATTCTATAAGGAAGTCCTTTATAAGGAAGGTAGTACTTGGATAAGAAAAATGTTAAGGAATTTCTAATACTGGATCGGATACAAGAAACTGACGTTTGAATATCACTACCAGATGAAAGCATGACAAAAGCATGCTTTCAAAAGCATGAAATTCAGACGAAAGTTGGAGTAAATTTGTAGGTTGAAGTTGGAGGCAGTATGATTCATACACAGTAGCAGTTTTATGGCCAGAATCAAGTTGGATGCTGACTACAAGGCTAAACAGGATGCTACAGAATGTGCATGTCATTGCCTCCTCAGCCACAAATACCGTTATCAGATTCAAAAATTTAATTTAGGCTGATTTTGGTAGGGTTTCAGGGGGGCTGTTGGGTGATTTGAGTTTTGGGTATGTCAGCAGAGTTATGATGTCATGATGACATCGAGATGGTCCAAAAATGTGCTAAAATTTAGGGCCCATTTTGGTTTTTATTTAATTTTAATTCCACAAGATTAGAACCCTATAGTCAGGTCGCTACGGGACAGAAACAAGGGGTCGGACTGCAAAATCGGCGGGCAATGCAAAAAATGCTTTAAAACAAGTGCAAGAGCTTGTAGATGACAAATCAACTTGTTGGACATCGCCAAATTACTTGTGAGGGGAACCCAGCAGCATTTTATGGTTTCCCCATACAGTTTTTCATTTACTTCAAAATCTTGAAAATGACCCATATCCAAAATCATTGCATGAAAAATTTAAAGCTACTGCCAGAAAAGGCTTATTGAGTGCATTCGAAAGAGACCTTGTTTGTTAAATTTGAGCTCACCTACCCAGAGTAATCGAGCAGTGAACTTTGAGTGCCCCCCTGCAATTTTGCACGAGCGAGAAATTAATCGTGCTTCCAGGGGGGCACTCAAGTTTTACCAATCAATATCTCGGGAGGAGAGTGACCGAATTTCAAAAACAACATATGTTCTGAAAGTACTCTGCAAACACTTTCTGACTGTTGCTTTCGATTTTTCATGCAGCGATTTTAAATTTGTGCCATTTTCAAGGTTTCGAAGAATATAGAAAAGTATACGGGAAAAGCACAAAATGCTGCCGGATTACACCCACAAGTAATTTGGTGATGTCCAACAAGTTGATTTGTCATCTACAAGCTTCTGCGCTTGTTGTAAATCATTTTTTGCATTGCCCACAGATTTTGCATGCTGCATTTACCATAGCGCCCTGACTACTAGCTTTTATAAGAGTTCTGGTACTTTTGCTAATGGCACACTCAACCATGGGTGTGGAAACTTGGTATATATAAGTTAATGATGCCATAATGATGTTCCAAATCTTTTAGTACTAATGCAAAGCATTTCATACCTCTGCAGTTGCCTGGATGAGTGCCTGGCATGCAATCACTCCATGTGCACTATCTTGCTGTATATTCTGATTCTCCCATATTGGCACACCATTCACCACATCTTTCAATTTCCAGCATGTATTTAAAGTCAAAGGCAGACTCTATAAATGAAAACAAGGACATTGAGGTTAGTGTTTCTGCACCTTCTCTTACAATGATCATCACAAGAACTACAAGATAACCATGTTTCTTGTTGTCTGATAATTGAAGACAAGTTTTATGGTTGTGCAGCAGACTGCATGCTTAACTATTGTTTTCAAACAATACATCTATTATTTTGCTGTATGTTGCATGCATTTACCCACCACAAAAGGCAAACATTGCATCCTGCACTGGGCAATTGTCTAGAATGTAGAAAGCATGGGAATGTTTCAGTCTGCAGAGCATGGCAGTTCTCGGTCAAGGCTGCTAACTTTGTCTCTCGTTCCAAATTTATTCGAAGCAAGCAAAACAACTCTAGGAGCACAACCCGAATTTCAAGTGCAAAATTTTCATAAAATACTGCAATTTTAGCACTTAAGACTATAAGCAAAAATTGCTCAAAAACAAATATCAAGTGTGACTTTTATTTTTCTCAATATCATCTTTGGAGCGCACTTTACAAAGTTAGCAGTCTGGTTCTCTGTGAGATCTCATGCATGCAGAAGCTCATTTCCATTGTTCTTTTATATTGTTCTATTGTTTATCTCGCACCTGCATGTGCCACATTCTGCAGAATGGAGAATGTTCCTATGCTATGCAGGACCTAAAATATGCACCATGAAATTTTAAGCAGGAAATTTCAGAAAATTCAACCTTTTGCAACTTTTGTATGTCTGGAGCAGAACTTGTTTTATGATTAGATTCTTCCAAAATCTGAAAAATAAGAAAATGTTAAAATATACCAGTATAGGTATGTAGATACCTATTAGGTAAAAACAATAAACATACCTACACATTTATAGTCTATGCTAATATTTCTAGAAAGCTAGCAACAAAACATGCCAACACAAAAACTTACCCTTTTTATGACCAGAATTAGATAAATTATTATGAGACCAAGAGCAGTGGTTGTTACTGCAGGAGAAAGAAGGAATGAATACATCTTGACTGAGTTGGAGTGGTCAGTGGACTTTGCTTTTTGTAGATTAGGCCCGATGATGAATCCGAAAGAAAATCAAAAAAGAGCAGGCAGTTCTTCTCCCAGCTTTCACTTTACTTGCACTGCACTAAATTCGGCTAAATAATGTCTGTCGACATTTCATGCTAGATGATTAACAAATTGATATTTTAAAGCTAGATTTATTCGCGAGCGCATCTCTGCATTTCAAAAACCCAAACTCCAAGCTTTATAATTTCCTTTTGGAAAGAAAGAGGGAAAGAGGAACGCTGGAGCCCTGTTGTAATAACCTCGTTTAAGTAAAAAAATACAAAACATTTATTGGAAACGAGGTTTATTTTCTTTTTTGCCGTGGCAAGATGGAGGACGGAGCGAAACATGCCGAACAAGATGCTATTTTAAAATTTGATCAGCTTTCAGAAGATCTCAGAAAAGCAACATTGCATAAACTAGAATTATTTGAATCGATTAGAGGAAAAGAATGCAATATTCCTTTCTGGGATGTTGTCGTTATTACGGCCATAGATGCAGCACAAAAACAGGCCTACGAACAGCAAATTGCAGACAAACTAGAACGGAAAGAGCTCCCACTTGGAGTGAAATTTCATGTTTTAATGACCCGATTGGCCCGAAAATCGGCAATGGAGGATCAACTATTGTTGTCGCAGAAGAGCTGGAGAAAATATACCCTGACTGTGCAAAGAATTTAAAAGTTTTGATTCTTCACGCAGGAGGGTTTAGTCAAAGATTGCCAAGTGGCAGTTTGTTAGGAAAAATTTTTA
>JACTAT010000021.1:1371147-1381276 GCA_014526335.1 Chrysaora quinquecirrha
TAGTTAGTTAGTTACTTAGTTAGCTTGTTAGTTAGCTAGCTAGTCAGTTAGTTAGCTAGTTAGTTATTTACCTAGTTATTTAGGTTGTTAGTTAGTTAGTTAGTTAGTTAGTTAGTTAGTTAGTTAGTTAGCTAGCCAGTCAGTTAGTTTAGTTGGTTATTCAGTTAGCTACTTAGTCAGTTAATTAGTTAGTTAGTTAGTTAGTAAGTTAGTTGATTAGTTAGTTAGTTGGATAATTAGTTCTTAACTTCCCAGATTCATAGTGAATTAAAAAGTTGATACCTGGCATAATAACTCTTTTATCTGCAGTTTCACCATCAGCTGAGCCTGAGACCTCGTCTTGTTTTTCAACTAAAAATTGAAAATCCGGATGGGGAGAAGAAATTGATCGAATGCTGTATATGTAAATACTGCTGTCACGCTCTACTGCTGTAATTAAGCAGACCAAAATTTTTCGATTTTTTTTCTGATTACTTGTTGACTATTTGGTGATTGATATATGCTGCATGACAAAGTATGCTAACGTTCATGGTTTTGTTAGCTAGACTGCCTTTCCTTAAATAATTTACATTGATCCAAAATAGTATGCACTATGTGGTATTAATCATTGGTTCCCCTAAAAAGCGAATCAGAAATATGCAGTATTGGTTGGTGTTTATAACACAATGCCAGTTCGGTTTCACTTTCTGATTGGTACATTTCGATCCGCATCGGGTATAAATTAACTCACCCTTAGTCAATTGTTTCGATCTTTTTCTGACGTTTACACTCTCAGGAGTGTCAGACGAAAAAAGCTTTTGAATGTGTCCTGAGACATGTTTTCGCTATGTCCAGCAATTTTATATTTTTACCACTCAAAAACTAACCAGAAATAAATAAACGTTCTGGCTGAATTAAACGAGTGTACTCACCTAAGGTTTTTGCAAGAACTTGAGCGATGAGCAGAAAAGCTAAAAATACAATTTTGAGCATTTCGACGACTCCTTTTCACAAATCTACGAAGAAAAAGTTACTCCTCAAATTAAAGAATTTATACAACCTAAACAACAAGAACTTAACATGAGGTCGTGGTAAAAAGTTCTTAGCAATCGTAAATCCCATAATTACAGTATAACTGTTCACGTTTCAAAGACACTACCTAGTTTTATTAGTTTCTTGAAGACATATTTGATTGGAGCAAGCTGTGTGTTTAACGAAAAACTCTAATTCTTGTAGCTTTTTAGGAGCTAAACACTTGGTAACGTTAAACATGAACAATCAAAAAAGAGATTGGATTTGGAGGACCATTTAAGAAACTGGACAACCAAAAGGTAGCCCTTGCTTCTCATAAAAATTGGTAGATTATTAGTTGAAGATATAAAACTTGAAAGAAATTGCTTTATTTGAACACTTACCCGAAAAAAGTATTACGATGCTCTCTCCGATGCGATATCTTGTGGTTTGCGAAAGCAGAAAAAATCTCAGTAATTTGCGTTAAACAAAAAGGCGACGAACCGTAGAACTGCTAACTGTATCTAAATTCAGTAACCTGCATCCTACATTTAAATCCAGACGATAACTATTTAGCCCTGAAACATCCAGTGCCACAGTTAGCAAACAATACAAAGTGGTTTTATCCAGGTGGTAGTGTGGTGAAAGTCCATACAGTTGTAATGTATCATTCAAGGGATATATAGCGTGTTACGATAAACTTGCAGGTAGTCAGTAATGCGTAGAATTTAGCGGGCAGTAGTCGAATAACAGGTTGCAGGGAGGTCACGATCAAGAGAATTGTCATGCAGGTCCTATACCCGGGTGGTACTTGTACTTCAATACAATGTTGATACACTCTCTTTTTATAAGAAACCCATTAATAAGAAACTCAGTACTGAGATCAATATTGGTTACGAAACTTTCAGTACTCGACCAAAAATGGTAAGAAACTCGCAGGTCTCAACAATCTTTAGAATTAGAAATATAGCATCAAAAAACGAACTTCTGTTACACCATAAGTGTCTATTTTTACAAAAAAACAGCTGATGTAAACGTGAATTGTATTGCTTCTTCTATTTGTAAAATTTTAGTGTCAATTACCTGTTCTGGCACTAAAAAATTTTGATCCCTAAGAAACTGCTAAGAAACTTTCAGTACCAAAATTGTCCAAAAGCTAAGAAACTTTGAGTACTGAAAAAAATCTTTGTGTCTTATGAAAAAAGAGTGTACCAGGGAGCACCATAGGTATGTGCCGCACATATGGATGGGTTTTAGCCCTAAATTTCTCAAAACATGGGTATGTTTTAAGCTCAGCAAGCTAAACTAATTTGCTTTATTTGGGTTGGAATAGTGTTAATATCATTTCGAAGATGTTCGAAACAATTTCAAGCATTATATGGCCTAGAAGGCCCTATTACTCTCATATTCCGCTTGTTATTACCCATCGTCTGTGCCCTGTCCGTGCATACATTATTTGTGGGTGTGTCTGTAAAATCTCGGCGGCACATCCCCGTCCATCCATAAGTCATGTACACACCCGGAGTCCTACACGTCCTTATCTACAATCTGGGCAAACGTTTTGAGACACTCACGAAATCTAAATGTATCTTGGGGCTAATAAAACCCCTCCTCCCCCAATATTCATCGAATCGGATAAGTTTCCTGAGTTAAGAAAACAACTAGAGCCAAAACATAATTTGGAACCTTAACAAAAGACAATATGTTTGGCAAAAGTCAAATACTAATAACTTATATATATATGAATGTTATCTTTAGGATATAAAACTTATCTATAGTTATTATTATTGATATATTCTTTTCTTGCGAATCTTTTTTTCTCACTATTCCTTTATTCTCTTTTCTTTGTACTGAGGGTCGTCTAGGGGTTCAAGGGGACGTGGCAATATGCGAAATGTATCCAGGGAACGAGGGAACATGACCAAAAAGGAAACAAGGGAACGTCGCAAAACAGCGATCTGGTAGAATCCTCCCTGTCAATGCGATTGACAATCAATCTGAAAATAACCTTACAAAACAGGGAACAAGGGGATTTTCTCGAGGGAACAGGAGAGCATGTAACCACCCTAAACGGCCCTCTGTACACGTTTTTTTTTATAAGAACAAAGTATATAAGAACATAAGGCTTCAGAGGCTAGAAAGTTAAGAACATGCTAAGAACATTACAAGGCTTTGTGAAGCTAGAAACAAATTAGAATTTACTTTCTTTTTGCGCTGTCCTGTTCTCAACTCTAGAAAACAGGTGAACTATCAATAATTGTGAATATATGTGATATTTTTACATACGCGTCCCTTTTTTTAGCAATTACCACAAATTTGAAGAAGAACAGCTTTTTAAAAAGCAAGAAAATTAAGAACATGCTAAGAACATTTTGAGCCTTCAAATCGGAAAAATTAAGAACATTGCATGGCTTTCTTCAATTTCAGTGTTCTTATAAAAAAAAACGTGTACTATAATATAGGTCAAACTAAGTACCCAGGCAAACGCCCCCTGAAGAGGCACTGGTTATCGAGTACTGGGTGTTTATTAACATATTGAAGTAAAGTCTACTCTACCATTCTGCTTTGCCATTACCATGTCAATGCATTCACCAATAGAGAAAGAAATTCGTTCTAATACGACGGTGAAGATCCCTTTGTTGCTTTAGTACCATCAGCATCAAACTTCAAACATGGCATTTTTGGCAACATTCTAGCAAACTGGGTAACGGTACTGGTAATCTTTTTTTAAAGTAGTTTTGGACTCTTTGGTGGTGGGTGGTCATTTTAAGACTTGGGAACATTCTGGCAAATCAATGGTTGTGACGTCATCGATGACGTAGAAAAGTTACGGTCAGTGAAAATCTGACATTTGAATTTTGTGTTTTTAATGATATGGTCGGAAAGAACATCTCAAATGGAGCAAAAAATTATAAAACACCAATTCGATTTGGCTTAATACTTAGAAGTTATTACGATTCGAAATTTGTGTGACGTCATCAAAACGCAAAACTGATATTTTGAGTCTTAACCGTTTCCTGCATAAATCTTTCTTTTGATGTGTTCAGCGTTGCTTTTAGGATAAAAGCATCATGTTCTCGGTCATTTACACTAATTTTAGTCATTTCAAACCTTAAATTACGAAGAATGCTCGTAATTTCTATTGCGATGCAGCTAGGGTTCCGAACTACTATGAATGTTGAAAAAGAAGAAAAAGATAAAACATTTTCTGCTTACTTTCTCTGAGAATGGTAATATGATTTAGCTTGAGCGAAGTACTAAAAAGTGGATCTCAAGGTAAACATATACCAAAAAATAGGGACACTGCTTACAAAACCTGAACAACAGCATTTTGATACGTGGTTAGAGGGAACAGTCACTTAGTTAGGAAGAAATGCTAGAAGAAAGAGGGGGACAGCCATGGACGGTTGAGTCTCGTTGCATAGACGACACTCCATAACATCAATAGGTATGTCCATTTCAGTCGACAAGATTTGCGAAAGACAGGAAGAAATGGCGCGGCCACTTGCCAGCTACTAGCGATTGCAGAAATGAACTGGAGCGAATCTTAGCGAAGCCAATCGACCGATTCAGTTTCAGTTCAATATTTGGGCAACAAAATTTGCACCAGAATAGGAGCCACAAGCCAGATAATATCTGAATCTGATAATATCTTTTTCTTACGTTTTTTCATTGTTACCATTCAGCGCTCGTCTCTGCTATTATTGGAGAATTCATAGTGGCTTGTCCCCCAAAGCCGCATTTACAGATTTGTACATTTGTCAACGTAACAACTTTCGAACTGCGTCTCTCACCTTGTAACTTTAGAACCTTAATCAAAATTCTTTGCAAATGTCAATTCAAATAGCTTGTCGGTTAATGTTATCCTGTATAAATCTCTGTATTATGCCTTTTAAGACTGATAAAAAGTGGCACACTTCGTACTTTAACACAAAAGTGAACGGATTCTCCTGTGTTTAGGGTGAACCGTAGTACTTGAATTCCCCTCCACTCCACCACCAAGCCTGGTTTCCAAACTAGCAATATCCGCTGACGACAACCGCCTATGCCAACACCTACACCAGTGTCTATGCCTTCGCCTACTCCTATGCCTTCATCTACACCTACACCTGTGCCTCCGTCATCGCTTATGCCTATGCCTTCACCTATACCTGTGCCTATACCTTCGCCTATGCCTACATCTATATCTGTGCCTTAGCCTACACCTATGCCTACATCTACACCTAGGCCTGTAACTAAGGCTTGTCCGATGCCTATGCCGTCATCTACACCTACACCTGTGCCTATGCCTTCGCCTACACCAATGCCTACATCTACACATACGCCTGTGCCTATGCCTTCGCCTATGCCTTCGCCTACACCAATGCCTACATCTACACATATGCCTGTGCCTATGCCTTGGCCTATGCCTATGCCTACACCTATATCTGTGCCTTAGCATACACCGATGCCTACATCTGCATCTACGCCTGTACCTAAGGCTTGTCCGATGCCTATGCGGTCATCTACACCTACACCTGTGCCTATGCCTTCGCCTATGCCTACATCTATATCTGTGCCTTAGCCTACACCTATGCCTACATCTACACCTAGGCCTGTAACTAAGGCTTGTCCGATGCCTATGCCGTCATCTACACCTACACCTGTGCCTATGCCTTCGCCTACACCAATGCCTACATCTACACCTACGCTTGCGCCTATGCATGACTATGCCTTTGCTACATCTACACCTTCGCCTATGCCTTCGCCTATGCCTACACCTATACCTGTGCCTTATTCTAGACCTATGCCTTCATCTACATCTACGCCTTCGCCTAAGCCTTTGTCTACAACTTATCAACATAGGTGTCTGCCGTCTTCTCGAGCATTTCCGGCTACATAAATGAAATTAAAGACCGTGGTCATAAAAAAGTACTTCGCTCTATCCAGCTCAATCATATTACCATTCTCAGAGAAAGTAAGCAGAAAATGTTTTATCTTTTTCTTCTTTTTCAACATTCATAGTAGTTCGAAACCCTAGCTGCATCACAATAGAAATTACGAGCATTCTTCGTAATTTAAGGTTTGACATGACTAAAATTAGTGTAAATGACCGAGAACATGATGCTTTTATCCTAAAAGCAACGCTGAACACATCAAAAGAAAGATTTATGCACGAAACGGTTAAGACTCAAAATATCAGTTTTGCGTTTTGATGACGTCACACAAATTTCGAATCGTAATAACTTCTAAGTATTAAGCCAAATCGAATTGGTGTTTTATAATTTTTTGCTCCATTTGAGATGTTCTTTCCGACCATATCATTAAAAACACAAAATTCAAAAGTCAGATTTTCACTGACCGTAACTTTTCTACGTCATCGATGACGTCACAACCGTTGATTTGCCAGAATGTTCCCAAGTCTTAAAATGACCACCCACCACCAAAGAGTCCAAAACTACTTTAAAAATTCCCGTTACCCAGTTTGCTAGAATGTTGCCAAAAATTCCCTGTCTAACAGCACTGATAAAAAAAATTCCATCGAAGCCGGTTCTTTTGAATAAGAAAAAGAAGAAGAAAAACAACAACAACCACAACTACAAAAACAACAACAACAACAACAACAAGTCAAGAAAGAATAAAAGAGGAAATAAAACAGAAAAGGAATAAGAAGAGGAAGAAGAAGAAGAAAAGGAAGAAGAAGATATAAGAAGATATAAGAAGACAGATGAAGAAGAAGAAGAAGAAGAAGAAGAAGAAGAAGAAGAAAAGGAAGAAGAAGATATAAGAAGATATAAGAAGACAGATGAAGAAGAAGAAGAAGAAGAAGAAGAAGAAGAAAAGGAAGAAGAAGATATAAGAAGATATAAGAAGACAGATGAAGAAGAAGAAGAAGAAGAAGAAGAAGAAGAAGAAGAAGAAAAGGAAGAAGAAGATATAAGAAGATATAAGAAGACAGATGAAGAAGAAGAAGAAGAAGAAGAAGAAAAAGGAGAAAAAGAAGAGGAAGAAGAAGATACAAGAAGATCATGATGGTAATGGTGAAAAAGAAGAGGAAGAAGAAGAAAAGGAGAAAGAAGAAAAAGAAGAAGAAGAAGAAGGAGGACAAAAGAAGAAAACGAAAAAGAAATCTTAAAGTTCCATACCTGGCATCAAAATTCGTTTATCTGCTTGTTCGACATCCCCTGAACCTGAAAAGTCGTCTTCTTCTTTATCAACTGAAAATAAAAATTCTTCATTAGCTAAATCTATTTGCTTTGCATACAGAAAGCTGAAGATAATGGAGAACAACATGATGGTAATGGTGAAGAAGAAAAAGAAGAAGATAATGAAGAGAAAATAAAGAAGAAAAAAGAAAGAGAAGAAAAAGAAAAGGAAGAAGAGAAGAAGAGATATAATAAGAACAAAAAGAAGAAGAAGAAGAGAAAGAAGAGAAAGAAGAAGAATTGGAGGAAGAGAAAGAAGAAGAAGAAAAAGAAGAAGAAGAAAAAGAAAAAGACGAACAAAAAGAAGAGGACAAAGAAGAAGTGGAAGAAGAGGAAGAAGAAGAAGAAGAAAAAGAAGAAGAAGAACTACTATAGAAGAAAAAAGAAATAGAAGAAGAAAGAACATTCTTAAGTTTCTATACCTGGCATCGAAATTCGTTTATCTGCCTGTTCGACATCACCTGAACCTGACACGTCATCTTTATCAACTAAAAATGAAAATTCTCTGTTAGCTTAATCTCAGATCTGTTGGAAGCAGACTTGCTTGGTAAAAGAAAGCTGTCATTGCATTAAAGTGACGAATTACAATTTTATGAAAAGACTGCACTTACCAAGAGCTTTCGAGAGAACTTGTGCAATAAGTAGGGAAACTAAAATCGCAATTTTCATCATTTTTACACGTTTAATTAGCTCTATGAATAAAAGAAAATTATTGAAAATCCTAGTAGAATACTTGTGACTCAAGAGAAGATTTAGGTTAGTTGCAAAGATCTTTTGTTATAAATGGGTACGCGTAACTCTAAAGGCCTGGCTAAACTAGGGGACATGTTGTGCGCGAAATTGTCACGCGTCACATGTCCCCTCGATGTCTCCCAGTCAAGCAACATCGGAAACTTTGCACGCAAGCCAAGCAAATTTTTCTGGGAGAGAACAGAAACTTTTTTGTCTCCGCGACTCGAGGGACATGTTGCGCGCTTGTAACTCGCATGTTAAGCCACCCTTGGAGACACGCCGTCTCCTAGTTTAGTCACGGTTAAAGAGACCCTACTAGAAGTTCGTAGCAAAGTTTCGTATAAAATAAGTGTATATAGACAATAAAGAAGCGTTTAGTAGTAATACACGGTCAAAAATCAAGAAAATTTTAGAACCATACCCCGGCTAGGTTTCTATTAAATAAAACACATGAACCCAAGTTTCTCGGATACAATGTGTGTAGATATGTATGGATTTTATCACCGTAATTTAACTCTATGTGGAGTGAGTGGTCAAGCTTCTCAGTCAGTTCTTTCTCGTTAGACAGCTGAAGTTAAGCTTGGTCGTGCGAGGTCATCATCTGGATGGGTGGCTTTCCAGATGGATGACTAAACAATCAACTCTGCCGTCCTTCGGGAGGGACGATAAACTAGGGGTCCCTTGCCTTGATGTGGCATGCATAGTAGGCCTAGATTAGCTGAAAAACCTAGAAACAGCAGCCAACGCAACCCAACAACAACACCAACTTAATGAAATTTAACATATTCGAAATGCATTGCTCAGTATTTGAATTACTTACCCAAAGATGTAGCTCGTTCTCTCCGGGTCCGAGGCAATGTATATGTCTGATATTATGAAAAGCAGAATCTCAGTCCACCATTTGTCTTCTGGTTGTTTGCTCCTGGAGACGACCAACCGTAGTCTTCAGCGCACGTTGGATCAATGATCAGCGTCTCAAACATTGACTGAAAAAGGTCACCTTAGAATATCAAAGCAGCCAGCTGATAACCTTTTCCGGGAGAGGGGGTCTTCGTCTTCGAGGGGTTTTTCGCCAGATTTTGGTTACAGACGTCCCGCCCGAGCTTCAAAGACATTCCTTATACCGAATTCCTTAAAAAGGAAACCATTTCTGCGGTTCCTTATACCGAATTCCTTAAAAAGGAAACCGTTTCTGCGGTTCCTTATACCGAATTCCTTAAAAAGGAAACCGTTTCTGCGGTTCCTTATACCGAATTCCTTAAAAAGGAAACCGTTTCTGCGGTTCCTTATACCGAATTCCTTAAAAAGGAAACCGTTTCTGCGGTTCCTTATATCGAATTCCTTAAAAAGGATACCGTTCCTTATACCAAAATCGTGAGAATGGATACCCTCTCGAATGGTACGTCCCCATTACCCAAAATATAGGCAGTGCCCTCCCCCTGGTAACCTGCATGATATGACGAGCAAATCACAATCTTTTCTGATTCTATACAGGTAAAAAAACAAACACCTTGGTCAAAAGGATGGCGGGATAGAGGTATTCTATCGCACACCATCGTTTTTGAGAAAGGAAAGAAAAGTTTATTAAGATGTAAAATTGGTCCCAAAAAAAACCACCAGGACAACAGACGAAGTTTGTGCGTCTGGTAAACAAGTATGCGAGTGTGCAGTTATGCTACGACGGGCGAATCACAATCATTTCTGATTCTTGACAGGTAAAAAAGAAACATCGACTAGCAATGTTCTTGGTCAAAAACTATGCTGGGATAACGATACACGATCGCTTCTGTGCCATGTAATCTTGAAGATTGGTTTTGTTAATGCTTTGAACACATATAGCTATTTTTATCTTGCAATTATAATGGGTTATGAGTACTCCCAAAAAACTTGTCGAGTTTTGCGAACGATCCTAAGTCATCGTCATTCCATCCCAGGGTAATGTTGCTCATGCCACACCATTTAGTACTTATTCAGGCCAAATTTGAAACTTACCCCTAACTGCGAGGGTCAGTAGATTTTCTAGAAATCTGAAAACTGAGCGAAATCGTAGCACAATTTGCGGTTCAAATGTCTTTGCCAAATCGAGTCGAAAATGTAAATTTCTGCAGCAAAGTCCAGCAAATGTTCTGCATGATCAGACGGACTAACCGAAAACAGAATTAGTTCCACTTAAATCGTTCCTTAGCTGCATAGTCTTTGGGTTGCACAAAATTTCAAAATTG
>JACTAT010000021.1:1398066-1436825 GCA_014526335.1 Chrysaora quinquecirrha
AGAAACTTTATCCATTTTGTAACTTAAAAAAAACCTTTTTATACGGCTTTCATACGGAATCAAATAATACGTCTAGTTACACGTAATTTTTTTATAAGAAACTCTTTATAAGAAACCCAGACTCTCGAATGGCCAAAAATTTAAGAAAATCCAGTAAAGGATTTTTTGTACGTAGGAAACTTTTCACCTCAGCGAGACATTTTCTTTTATTTCCCATGTTTCATTTCTGTGACAAACAGACAAACAGGAAACCCATATGCATTCAAATACGATCAAAAGATGGGTTTGGAACATCATTCAGATACACGTTTTTTTAATAAGAAAGTGGTTTATAAGAAAGCAGTGCTCAAAATGTTAAAAACTTAAGAAAGTTCAATACTGGATTCTTGAAACTTAAGAAAGTTCTGTTTCATATTTTCACTCTTAAAGTTCTGTGTGTTATTTTCGCCCTTCTGTTCAGTCGTTCATCTTGCTATTAAACAAGTCTAATGACTATTTTCTTTGAAAAACGTGGTATTTGTGCAGTGTATACAGTGCCTTAAAATGTGCATTCTTAGAAATACTGCATTCCAAAATTTTTGCTAAGAAAATCACAAGAAAGTTTTGGTACTGAAAACATGAAATATGTAAGAAAGTTTCAATACTGGCCCAAAAAAAAACTTTCTTATGAAATAAAAAACGTGTAAAATAACTTAGCTGAATTGAAAATGAAAGATGACAAAATTTGTTTGCTTTTCACTTTATTTTCGACTACACTTTCCCGTAGTCCTACAGAGTGACGGTTTACTGGAAAGTGTAGTAAAATGTACAGTGAATAGCGAACAATTTTGTCATTCTAACTAACTACACATGTTTAACTTCTGGTCACCCTTTTCATTAGAAGAGCTTTGTTGTTTGCAAGTTAAGAAACTTTTACTTTAATAAAAGTCCCAAAGCTTTGGAAACCTTTCTGCAAGTTAGGGACCAAAGCTTCTTACAGAAAAAATGACTGGTATGAAATTTTTGCGCTCATGTAAGTACCAAAAAGTTCGGGCTGTATGAATAGTTACTCGACGATTTCACTAAGCTTTTATCTAAGTGGAAACGTCGTTGGCTCTCTGATTATGCAGTCCAGGTTCAAATTCCATCTATTGTGGAAAATCTATACTTAGTGTTTGCCATTCAAGGCAAATATATAAAAAAATGGTGCTGAAGAAGGCTGAAGCCACTGAAGCACTGAACATAGGCGAAACACAAAGCAAACGGGAGGGGAGCCTTAGGCTGTATGACTCAGAGAGATACTCGGCGATTTCATGGTGCTCTACAGCTCAGTGGAAACGTCGTTGGCTCTCTGATTACTGTATGCAGTCCAGGTTCAATCAAAAACTGTACGCTTTACTATCAGTCTGAAAAATATGCCTACAAAACTTCGGGAAACAAGGGGATTTTCTCAAGGAAACAGGTGAACATATGTAACCCCAAACGGCACTCATAAGACTCCTTTTAGCAGGAAACGAGGTGGCCAGAGGATAGGGATTTGAAAGAAAGAGCGGCGGGGCAATATGTCGAAAACAGATAAAGGATAGCGGGATCGAGGTGGTATCCTATTCCGTTTCGTCGTTTTTGAGATAAGTAAGTAAAGAAGTAAAGATTAACTTGATGTCGTAAAACCAGTAAAAAACAAGTCCCACCAGGACAACAGAATAAGTTTGTGCCTCTAAGGGCCTGTTCATATGAGGTGGGATATCCCACTCAGGTGGGATAGTCCACTGAGGTGGGATGATTATCAACGCGTGTTCATATGATGAATTTCAGCCCGGCAAGGTGAGCCAGACAGTCATTCGAATTTAATGGTGCCATTCAACGGAAATGATTTTCATTGTTTATTGGATTCGCGCCTGCGTATAATTGACAAATTCATCCCACTGAAGTGGGCTGGCTCACTTGAGTTCGTTCATATGGAAATTTTCATCCCACCGAGGTGAGATCTCACCAGCACGGCAGTGAGATCTCACCTGGGTGGGATATCCCACCTCTCATATGAACGCAATTTTGTTTTTATGTACAAATCACAGTATCGTATGGATCTTACCTCAGTGAGATATCCCACCTGAGTGGGATATCCCATCTCATATGAACAGGCCCTCTTTTTTGCTTGTAATGTTGAAGATTGGTTTTTTTAATCTTTTGAACTCGTTTTTAGCTTCATCTTTTAGCCACTCTTATCTTGAATTTATCACAGGTACTCCAAAACAACTTGATTTCTATTTCTAGATATGGATAACGACGTTTCTATTTCTATTTCTAGATATTTCGAGAACCTAGAATTCCACGTACGATCCCATCATTATTCCAGGTTATTGCTACTATGTTGCTACCAATGTCACACAGGGCCAAATCATAAACTTGCCCCCAATTAGAAGGGGATTTTCTAGAATTAGAACGGAAAGCAGAATTGTAGCTCAGTTTGAGTCGAAAATGAACATTTCAGCAAAGTTCTGATTGTAGGCTGTGTATAGGAGTAACCGAAAAAGGGATTTCACGTATTTTTTTAAAAAGAGACCGGTTTATAAGAAACCTAATACTAGACACCCCAAAATTTAAGAAACTTTTAGAACTAGGAGGAAGAAGTTAAGAAACTTTAGAAATATTTGTGTCAGTTTTCCAACATACTGATTTCACATTTCTGGAGGTAGTTATTAGTTCTCAAGCATTTCCGTGCGATTTTAACTCAAATTGACGATTTTGCTTTGTAATACAATAATACTAATAATGTACTTGCTATATTCACGTTTTTTTTTAATCGTTTTTACTGCAATTTCTTTCCATTAAATGAAGAAACTGTTATGAAACTTTTAGGACAAAAGATGATTAAGAATATTTTATTAGTAGGTCCCGAGCGAGGTTTCTTATAAAAAAACTTGTAGTCCCAATTAGGCACTCTCTAATAATGTCTTCAAAAAATTGTTGGAACAACCCCAATTAATTTTCGAAAAATAGGACTTGTCTTCCATTTCTTACTGGAAAAAAGAAAATGAGCCCCTTTTCCCCGAACCAACAGGGGGAGAGGGGTTTCAGCTGCTATAAATGAATTAAAAATAGTGGAAGTGTCCCAAGACTTTGGCATGCATTGTAGCTGTCTATTATACGGTGCGCTCGTTTATGTAAGAAACTTTAGTCTGTATCTCGTACCAAAAATCCTAAAAGATTTGCATCTTTCTAACTTTTCCCAAGAATATAGCACTTCTGACCGAAACTCACTGGGAACGAGGAGAAACAAATGTAACCTTTTTTGGCCAAAAACGTTACAAAGTTCTGCAATGATCGTCCATGCTTTGCGACATATGGCCGAATAACAAGGAGAAAACGAGGAGGTTTTGAAGAAGAAGATGAGGAAGAAGAAAGAAGAAAAAAAGAAAAATAAGATGATGGTGAGAAAAAAGTAAAGGGAGGAGGAGGAAGAGGAGGGGAGGAAAAGAAGAAGACAAAGAAGAAGGAGGAGAAGGAGGAGGAGGACGACGAGGATGAGGAGGAAAAAAGAAGGAGATGAGGACGAAGAAGAAGGAGGAGCAGGAGGAGAATGAGGATGAGGAGGAGTAGGACGAGAAGGAGGATGAGGAGGAAAAAAGAAGAAGATGAGGACGAAGAAGAAGGAGAAGCAGGAGGAGAATGAGGATGAGGAGGACGAGGACGAGGAGGAGGATGAGGAGGAAAAAAGAAGAAGATGAGGACGAAGAAGAAGGAGAAGCAGGAGGAGAATGAGGATTAGGAGGACGAGGACGAGGAGGAGGATGAGGAGGAAAAAAGAAGAAGATGAGGACGAAGAAGAAGGAGAAGCAGGAGGAGAATGAGGATGAGGAGGACGAGGACGAGGAGGAGGATGAGGAGGAAAAAAGAAGAAGATGAGGACGAAGAAGAAGGAGGAGCAGGAGGAGAATGAGGATGAGGAGGACGAGGAGGAGGATGAGGAAGAGGAGGAAAAAAGAAGAAGACGAAGAAGAAGAGGCGGAAAAAGAAGATGACGATGATGAGAAGGAAGAAGGAGAAAGATGAATGGGAAGAAAGAGGATAAGAAGAAGAAGATGCAGAAGAAGATGTGGAAGAAAAAACAAGATGATGATGAGGAAAAAGGAGGAAGAGGTGGAAAAGAAGGAGAAGAAGAAAAAGACGGAGAAAAAGAAGAAGATGAAAAAGAAGACGGAGGAAAAAATAAAGATGAAGATGAAGAATATTATGATGAGGAAGAAGAAGAAGAAGGAGGATGAAGAGGATGAAAAGAAGAAAAATACATTTTTATCTCCAACCAGGTTTAACAGGTTTTTCAATTTTCTGAAAAAGGGTTTCTGTAGCTTCTTAAACAAATGTCTTATGAAAAATTGATTTTGAAAAGCGAAAACAGAAAATCATAACTTTTTATTTTATTGATTGTTATATTCATTGAAAAAAGCACGCTGGTCGTGGTATCTAAGAAATATTCATTGTAACGGAATTGTCATAAATTATATATCAGTGGTTAACTTTTAATTTATGCTTCATTTAGGCGATGTCCTTTTGCGTAAGCATTATATTCATGCGTTCATTTATTCATTTGTCAATAAATGAATATGAATTTAACCACTACCTTCGTCAGTTATAGAAGATATAGATTCATTCATAGATTCATTGAAAAGACAATATTGACAAAATACGAAACATTATTGTTAAAATTCTTATTAAAATGAACTAGACCTTTGTAACCTGTCTTTGTATTCAGATACGGTTTAGGCTGTTAGGAAAGAGCTACTCAAAAACAATTGGGCAAAAGCTACAGTTTTCTGAACAAAGTTGTACGGCTTCTTATGAAGGTATTATCTGAAGAAGTTCTTGTGACATAGAGGGGGCAATTCAGAGTTTTCTGAAATTTTGCTGTTGCGGTAGCAAGAGAGACTTGGAGAAAACTGTCAGAAGAAGAATGGCGATACGAATAGTTGAGTTTTTGTCTTTGTTTTTATTCTTAAATTAGTAGCCTATACAATCTTATAACGGAAATGGATGTTAGTGAAGATCTGGAAATCAACGTTTAGAGTTTTACTGTAGAATTTTGTTGCTGACGAAGTTGTCTATGATGATGATGTCACGATGACGATAATAATGATCATTATGATGATGACGGTGATGGTGATGCTGATGATGATCATCATGATCATGACGATCAAGATGATGATGACGATAATGATGATTACGATGATAATGATTATTATGGCGATGAAAGATGATACTGTAATAACAATGATGATGATTATGTCTACGATGATGATGATTATGATGTTTGTGATGATGATGATCGTGATAATGATAATGATGATGATGGTGATGATGGCGGTAATGATGATGATGGTTGTGATGATGATGATGGCTTTGATTATTATGATAATGATTATGATGACGATGCCGATGATTATATTAATGATCATGTTGATCGCGATCGTGATGATAATCAAATTAATCACCAGATCATCATGATGATGAGCTTGATTGATGATGATTCTGATGGCCATTATTATTAATAACAATAACCAAATCGATGATAATGTGATGATTAGAAGCATTATCCTTCATTCCCTTCTAGGAGCAAAATAAGAAACTCTCGCAAGAACAGCAAAGGGGTAATACTATTAGATCTACATATCTAGGTTTCTTATTGTTTCAAAGATTATAATTTCTTACCTGAAGAGGACTAAAAGATTTTCTACTCATTATTTTCTAGAATATCATGATGCATTTGCAATGTATGATAGAAACAACAAAGGTCATATATCAAATTTACAATTGAAGTCTCTTCTGAGAACATCAGGGTTCAATCCTACTGATAAAGAAGTCGATCAACTTTGCCTTGAAGTCGATTACAATGGTTTGTTTTTTGTATATCTTTGTTGCTATATAGGAAACAGAGGTGTCCACGAAAGCCTTCCTCATCATTCAGATATAGCCGTCTATCCATACCACTCCGCATTCTCTACAAAACTCAAAGGTACTTGTGATACTCTAAGATACCAAAGATATTTAAGCCCTCCATGTCACTCATGAAAGCCCTTCCTGCATTTCGCTAATGACTTTTCACGATAGATACTCAAAGGAACCCTCTGTCATAGCCCTAAACGTTACTCTGCACTGTTCGCACTTCACATCCTCGACAATCCTGAGCAGTCATACCTTTGGGTGGCATGGCGCACACATTATATCAAACAACCTTACGGTGAAGTTGCTGAGTGGTCAAGCCTTTTAATTCACTCTCCTCAAAACTTGTGGGTGCCTAGGAGCGTAGCCAGAGATGTAACACTGTATGGGCACAAGGGTGTGGTCAAGGAAATTAGGGTGTGGTTTAAGAGGTATGTTACGACATTTTAACGTCACACTTGGACATTTACACCATCACAGAACCAGACTTGAGAGACATTTTAGGGCTCATAAGTGCAGCTTGATGTGCTCAACCGTACCAACATTCAGGACTGATCTGCCATTCTTTTAGGGAATGGGAAAGTAGACTTCAACGAATTTTTGGATTTGATGGCAAACTTGACAAGCAATAGCAACGAAGAGGCGACATATTTAGATGCATTCAGAGCATTTGATGAAAATAACAAAGGATATATACAAGCCTCTGATGTGAGGGAATCATTGATGGCTGTGATGAATGAAAGATCATCCGAAGATAAAGATCTTATCAAAAAGATATTTCATCTTGATCAAAACAGAAAAATTACATTTGAGGGTAAAAACTGCTTTTTTCTTCTTAACTCTTCGTTCTCTTCTTAATAATTTCTCTTCGTAATAATTTTAGTCAGTCTGCGTAGCCAAGGTAAGACTCATTTGTAATGAGGATAATTTATGGGGGGTTACATGTCCCCCTGCTCCCTTGAGAAAATCCCCTTGTTCCCTGGAGTGTTGTAGGATTATTTTTCACATTGATAATCAAGGGGATTGATAGGGAGGATTTTACTTGATCCCTGTTTCCCGATGTTTCCTTTTAATTTTGACCATGTTCCCTTGTTTCCTGGAGGATACATTTCGTATGTTCTCATGTACTCCTGGAACCCTAAACGGCCCTCTATAATATAAGGGGATATGTAGAGGTGTATAAGAGCGAATATACATCTTATTTAGTGAATCTAAGCCAATGTTGCGACCGAAAAGTCTGTGGACTTAAGTCTTTGACTTTAAAGATCTCTGGTAATTGCGGTATCAAAGCCATAAGACTGAAACTTTGTGGCACATCACTGTAATTAGAGTTGAAACTGTTGTCTTGAGTCAACTTATGATAATTACTGTGTGATTTTTTGCAGAGTTTAAGCTGATACTAGGAACACCATTCTGATGTAGCTGATCCAAAACACTGCTTGAATTGAATGATATTGACAGAATTGAATAACTGAACAATGCAAACTTTACAGAAATGAAGTTCTATTTTGTTAAGGACTTGAACATAGAAGACTTATTAGTTATTACAATGCATTGCTGCAGGCTCTACCCTGCGTGTTACCAGAGCCTCACAAAACTGGCATCGAAATAAATCATTATCGAAGTGAACTAAGGAGAGAACATTCTGCAGAGAAACAAAAATGAAGTTTTACTCTGTGTTTTCCTTCTCCCAATTCAATCCAATAATTGATTGATTTCGATGCCAATTTTTGGGGGCTCTATGCTACCCAGGGTAAAGGTGATCAGTGACTGGTTGATTGCGAATCGATGACGTCATCAAATGGTGCCAAAATTGCAATAAATAGCGTTAAATACACCATAAATTAATGCATATTTGCTTGATTTTGCATCCGAAGCACAATATAAAATATAAGCAATGTTAAAAAAGTTTAAAAATTTTGATATACAAGGTTACCAGGTAATTAATTGAAAAAGATACAAAAGTATGGTAAAAGTGGTAAAATAGTCTTTTTAAAATACAGAATTTTCACTTTGTTTAGCTTGAATTTCGAAATCAAAAACGAAGGAAAACGAGAGAGAGGCTGAGAAACAGTGAAAAGAACACACCAGCTTCAGGAATGATTGACATGTCACGTGACGGTGATTTGATGTAGTCCAACTTCTGGTTGTTGTTATCGTTGCCTTCTCTGCTGTTTTCGTTGTTGTTGTTGCTGCTAGTCATTGGTTTCATATACTCTTGAAAAGCATCATGGGATAGAGTGAATCCCCCACAATACTTTGGGAAGCCTTTAGGCGGAGGCCGAATCATTTCCTGAGCCACTCTGATAACGACTTCCATTCCTTCAATAGCGTGCATCATTTGATGACAATGCATCAGCCAACTACCCGGATTATCAGTCCGGATCCGGACAACAACATATCCACCATACGGTAATAATACGGCATCTTGCGCCGGTGGGTTTTCCAAATTGAATTCCTTTGATATTTTCTCATAGTTAACCCATTTTGATTTCCGGCAAAGTCGGTCCGGACAGACAATGTCTTTGTTCCGCTCGGTCATTTGTCCGCTGGTCTGGTTAAATTCTGGAAATCCGGTTTTCAAAACGATGAAATCGTGTCCGTGTAAGTGAATTGTATGATGATGACCGTGTTCTGGATCCGGATCACCGTAATTTGTGAACACCATTTGTACGGTTTTATTAAACGGCAAATCTGAAAAATTTAAAAAAATGAATTGGATCACAAATTTGAAATATCAAAATTGCGATGAATAGCGGAAACATCACAGGGCATACTTAAAAGCCTTTTTGGTCTGACACTCCTCAAAGTATAAACGTCAGAAACAGACCGAAACCGAGTACCCAGATGCGGATCGAAATGCGCCGATCAGAAATTTAAGCTGAATTGGCATTGTGTTTTAAATAACAATCAGCTTGCGGGATACAGCGGGAAGAGCAATGAAAATTAATTGAAGAGTCCAAGTGAGAAAACGAACTCTTTCGGTATACACAGAACCGGCCATTTGGTTTAACCAATCAGTTGTTTCTCGCAATTTATTCGTTAAACTTACCAACAATCTGAGTGCAAAAACAGCAGTCATTGTCACATTTTTTCTTGTCGCATTTGACATCATTTGGCTCATCAGAGTAAAGATGATTTTTTGGATGGACGAAACGGTAACCATTAACAGAAGATCCAATGGGAAAGGCAAAATCAAAGAACAATTCTTTATCAAAAGTTTGCATCTTTTTGGCCAAATCAGCTGCATCTCCGATGGATTTAAACTGATACGCGGCAACGCATTTTTTAGGAATACCATTAGGAAAGCGTGCCATTGGACAGTTATAAACAATACACTCATTGCTCTTTGTGCATGCAGTCGGTGACGTCACTGGCTCTGATCCACTTGCGCCTTCGTAGTGCAAAACAGCATTGACCTCCGCTTTATGATCTAATGTCCTTGTTCGAATCCAATAGTTTCCGATTGGTTGATCCGTATCAATCCGGATTTTCACTCGCTCGCCCGGATTCAGATAGATCGAATCCACTGATACAGGCTCAATGTCGCTCATATCCATTCCAATGATTTGCATTTTATGTTGATCTATTGATACTTCGAATGTGTACTCTACACCAGGGTTCAGCACGTAAAAACCATACGTGGATTTCGGCTTGACTTTAAACCAAGATAAGGGCGTTTTATTACCATTATAACGCCCTCGGCCGTTAATAAGAGCACTGCTGTATACCATAGATGATAGACGAACACCATCTGGGGTCTTCCCTGCGATTTTCTCCACATGTAAATATGTATACGTGTACTGTCCTGGTCCAGCATTTTCTCCCCAGTACTTATTACGATATGGGTTGGTTGTCATGTATTCACTGAACGGTATGTGGATCCATTGATTGATAATCATAGGAAAGAAGGGAATTTTCGGTGGCTGTTTGTGTATTATAAGAAACCCAAATGCTCCGTCAGCTCTCAGTCCACCCATGTGCGCGTGATACCATAATGTACCCGAAGGAGACGCTTTGAACCTAAAATGATGAAAATCTTTGCATAATATGCAATGCATGTTTTTTATTTTAAGAGCGTAGGTCAAGGCCTAGCGCCAAAAGGACCTCTTTTGGATAAGTTGTAGTACCAAGAGTTCCTTAATAGTTCAAAAATTACAACTACACATCGTATATATTATGAAGAGACACATGTGAGCAAACCTACTCAAGAAAACGTCTGATAGCTACATACGTAACATACAATTAATGCGAGTTTGTACTGCAAATGCGTGGAACAGGTTTCCCAATTCTTGATTCAAAGTCAAACAAGTTTCTTTGCGATTTTATGTTTAGTAGCATAACCCCTAAATTGTTCGGTCTTCTACAATAAGTTCCTTAAAAAGCGGTTCGGCCTTCTACAAGTAAGTTCCTTATAGAGCGATGAAAATAGCATTCGCTACGAATCAGCACTGACTATGGAATCATAAACGACAAATTCTTGGGGCTTGAAGCTTGGGGTAGCTCTTTGACAATAGAAAAACGTGTTTGCGCAGCGCCAAGTATTTCAAGACGCGAACGCTCATCGCGCGAAAGATTTCGGATGAGTCCCAGCAACAAGCGGAGAGAGGCCCAGTACTTAAGGGTTTCACTTTTAACAAACAAACACCCACAGCTTGCGTTGATTTTGTCATCAACTCTCGAATGGGGTATGGCAAAGAAAACATCTATTTTTAACTTCCTTTATTTACTTTAATCTTTAATTCAAAAAAAGGACAGCTGGAGTGAAAGGGGAAACAAGAAAGGTGTTTGGATTTAGCAGATTTGCGCAAATTCGCACGTAAATAAACAGCAAAATATTTTAACTGATCGTACGGTGCTCCGTAAGATGTCTTTATTTGGAGGCCCTTTGGAGACCAGCTTGAAACTATATGAAAACAGGATACAGTATGCCAAGATATGCTGTGCCTACCTGTACATGAAAGACGTCATAGGGTTAATAGGACATTGTGTAATATATGCAACCCCATCCATCCAAGGGTATTTCTCTGATGTATTCCATGCCAATGTAGTGTTATTCCTTGATGCAGCATTTGATTCTCAACTGTTATTACAACCTTAAACAGAACTAAAATCATTAATATCACAATATCATGTATACCAGTATTATTGGCAATGGAGACCCGATTGGATATTTCCGGGATCTCCGGACTCTTAGAGGTGATCGCTCAACTGGAGCGTTTCACTCCTTGAGATCTATTCTCGTGAACGAACTTTTCACAGAAACAAAAAAAACACAGGCCCAGCAGCAATGACAGTTTTTCTTCAATATTAGTTTCAACCGGAATGTCGTACGCCTTTAAGTTAGCTGTGGAATGCAACGCCCACATTGCCCACAGCTTTAAACCATAAGTTCACAAGTCGGAAAAGCTGACCTTGCCACCACTTTTGACCTTTCTCTTTGGCCTATGGACTTATCCCTCTTCTGGCATTCCAAATTATTGAAAAGTAAAGGCCAGTAAACTCGGATCTTTCGCTCCTTTTGAAAAATCCAGAAAGCGAATGACGGAGAGAGGAACAGTCACTTCTTTGGTTGGTTATCCGGGGTTATCCGTCACAATAGTTTCAATGGACATCAAAACGATTGTACTTTTCCGTATTGTATTTCTGACCAATAAGGGTGCTCTTGCACTGTTGATGAGCGTCAGAGCAAATCTAATGGACTTCAATGATTTGAAAATAGATAATATCGAGGAACAATTCACTCCACGAAAATCTCGTATACTTTTGCTGGAAGTCCTAATGTTTTCATGAAAATTCCTTGGGAATCTTTTTGTTTAAATAGAGATCTCGCACGCCTTTATGGGGAGTGAAGGGCCCCTCGAATAATATCATGCCAAGCAAAATGCAAAATGGTATGATTGAAAGAACGGCCTTCCTACCTCGCTACCTTCCATGACTTGAAGGGTAGGACCAGGGAATAAACCATTGATAGTAATCAAAGATCTTTGTACCCCATCTGCAGTAATAACATCATCTGTTACATTAACTTCGATGCCATCTTGATCATCATATTTTGGTTGTTGATAGAACATTCCTCTTTTCTGAACGAGTTTTCCATTTTTCATCTCAACCAGTAATGTTTCGCCTTCTTTGAATATACGTCCCTTGATTTTGCTTGTCATACTTAGTTCTTCTCTTATTATTAACTTGAATTCGCATATCTTTTGACGGCAAATTTCATCATTTGCAATGTTCTTTATAAATGCTTTCGGGTATGCATCGCAAAAAAGCAGCAAAATGCTACAAAAAGCAACGCAACATAAAATTCTGGCCATTGCACCAGTTCAGCGACCTTCGTCCTTTAGGCCGACAACGCTAAAATTATAGCCTGCGCGCAGCCTGAAACGCTTCTTCAAGGAAGTGTACAGTCTGCGCATTAAAGTCAAAAAGCTTGTTCCAGCCTCCATTTCAGGTAGAATTTTCAAATTTGCCATTGTTAGACAATTGTTTAACGACCAATAAAATTCACCTCACAACTTTTCGTGAGGTAGCTCGATCATTGATTGGCTTCAAATACAAAGGCTTTGTTTTTGTTTTGCACGTTCTCAGCGAATTCACCGCGCGGACTTTATTTAGCAAATGTTAAAGATTCCCAAGATGGCGAATGTGCCCACTACAGCTACGAGGGATCTTGTTTGGAACGAAGAGAAGTTTATAGAAGGCTTAGCTTAGACTTCGTTAAAATGTTAGATGGAGTTGAAAATATACAAAGATCAACTGAAGGATCTGAAGTAGTTTTTCCAAGGAAAGAACCTGTATTTCAGTGCACCGACTGGGTATGGAATGTCTCTAAAATTTTCCAGGCCATCCCTTCACCCTTCCCTTTTGTCGCTGATTACCGTATGGAGCAGCTTTCATTACAGAGTTGTATACTTGTTGTGTCACCGTTGCAATCCTTATGCTTGACCAAGTGTCCAAACTGAAGGAGATTGGAATCAATGCAGCAGCTATCTATGCAGATCAGTCGGAAGAGGTCTTGCTCTTGGAGACATTGGCCACTAGCAGATGGGGGAAATTTCTTTCCTCAGAGAAGTTGGTCAACAACTGTGTTTGTGTTGCATTTGCAAGGCTCATTGTATTGAACAATGGTAAGGACTATTTTACTTCTCAGTAAATTGACAAAGATTTCAGTTTTGTTTTTTAACAATCCTACTTCTGAAACAGCTGTGTTAACAGTAAGTCTTTTTATTTTTCAGGGGTCTTGGCTTATCACAGAAGCCTGCCTTCAGAAAATGGTATGGTCAGATGGATGAAATCAATCATTTCTGGATTCATCAGTGAAGATTGCTGTATTCACTGCAATGGCTTCAAGCGCAACAAAGGCAGCTATATTTTCAGTGCTCGATTTGGCCCATGTATCAACACATGTCATCAAGAAGAGCCCATTCAAGAACAGTCTGTTGTTTCATTCCAAGTATGTTGGCAATGACACAACGTTTGAAGCAATGTTTTCTGAATTAGCAACTAAGGGAAAGGAGACAGAACAAACAATAATTTTCTGTCAAACATGCAATCAGTGTGCCCTTATCTGGAAGACATTTTGGCTGAAGCTAGATAAAAAATTGCTTGCAGGTGGCTGTGAAGATCCCCGTTGTCACCTGGTGGAAATGTTTCATGCTGGTACGCCATCCTTTGTTAAAGAACATGTTCTCAAGGAAATAGGTAGTAGTGATAGTTCCTTACGTGTGTTGCTTGCCACAGTTGCATTTGGAATAGGAGTGGATTGCAAGCAAGCGTACAGGATCATAAATTTTGGTCCTTCAAAAATGTTGAATCATACCTTCAAGAATGTGGCCGAGCAGGTCGTGATGGTAAAACTAGTTGCTGCTACCTCTTGTACAATGGGTTTCTTACAAGCCTTACAGAGGTCCTCAGATCTGATCTAGAACCCAAATTGTATAATTTCTCTGTTTTAATAAGTCAGAGCCTTATCACAATTAATCTGTAGAATTGAAAGCATTCCTCATTGTCAATCTATGTATGCTAAAATGTCTATTTTCTTTATGACTATAATTCATTATTCAATATTATTTCCATTTGTAATTTTGTGATTGTTTTACTGAATTAATCTTACTTGGCAAATTTGCTAATGATAGGCAGTAAAAAGTATAAAATGGGATGAAAGTTTCATCATATCAGTCTCACATCAAGACAATTCTACTGTATATTGAATGAAAAATCAAAACAAATCAAAAGCAAAAATCAAAAGCTAATCATCATTCACATAAGGGAAATTTTGAATACTATTGAGCACCAGGCAAAAAGGCAGACAGTAATGACACCAACATCTTTAGGAATGAAGACAAGTAAATAAGTAAATACTAAAGAGCCCGTCGGTCCTGGCTGCTCGACGATGTTGAGCTGAACAAAGAGGAGCATCGATGAAGGACACGGCAGACGGCCTAAGAAAGAACGTCAGACTTCGAGGTGGATGCACAGCTTCCCTGAAATATTTCCATCAATGAGATCAAAATATGATTTTTCCGTAAGTGATAATTTTCAAATAAAACACAGCATATTTTCTCTCCAAAATTGCAAACTCAATGTACAAGTCAAATCTTTTTAGATGGAAGACTGAGCGGCCGGAGTACAGCAAGTAAGAATCCGCCATTGTCAACATGTTTGAGCGACTGGGCGTTGTGAGAGATTCGCCCGCGCGCGGTTTCAAGTTGGGAAAGAGGCTGCAATTTTTGCTGACTCAGGGAACAAGCTTTTTGACTTTAATGCGCAGACTGTACACTTCCTTGAAGAAGCGTTTCAGGCTGCGCGCAGGCTATAAAATTATCGCTCCGACTGATTGATGGAGAAAAACAATATATAGCAGTGGCATGCAACGCAGCACATTCTGCTTCGCAGGATGAGGCATGGTAACCATGGTGACCAGGCAATCACAAAGACTTAGCCCTGTGTTCTCTATGGGGAACCGAGGAAGACCCTATTCGACAAAAGCAGAAGAGATGTGCCTGCCAGAGAAAATTAAGACTGTCACTGTCCTGGAATATTTAAAATTACAAAAGCAAAGTACCAGCCTTCGAATACTTGAAATAATTTTTATCTCGACACCTTTCGTGGACACATCCTGCACAGTCCAGTCCAGAAAAGTGTTCAACCTTCCTCCAGACAAAAATACCCCTAGCTGAAAACCTTCCTCGTTAACAATGAACATAGGGGCCCTATGGGCGTGTTCGAAGAACGACTCTGGTTGAATATAGCTATTTCGGTCAAATGATGAAAGATGTTAATCGGTATGCACAACAATGACGATAATGATTATCATGATAATGGTGGTGGTTATGATGATGATGTTGATGACCACGATGATTATGATGCTTGTTGGTAGGGGTGATTGTGATGGTAGTATGGATGTAGTGGTGGTGGTAGAGGTGGTTGTGGTGCTGAAGGTAGGGGTGCTTGTGATGGTTGTGATAGGGATGATGGTGGTGATGATTGTAGGGGGGTTGTGGTGGTGGTGATAGGGGTGGTCGAGGTGATGGTTGTAGGGGTGGTTGTGGTGGTGGTGATAAGGGGTGTGGTGGTTTTGATAGAGGTGATCGTGGTGATGGTTGTAGGGGTGGCTGTGGTGGTGGTTTTAGGGGGCTGGTGGTGGTGATAAGGGTGGTGGTGGTGATGGTTTTAGGGTGGTTGTGGTGGTGGTGATAGGGTGGTGGTGGTGATGGTTGTAGGGGTGATTGTGGTGGTGGTGAGTTCCTTTAGATCTTGCCGCAGCCACACCATCAATGATAGTGATGGTAATCATGATGATGATGATGATAATGATGATGGTGATTATTATTATTATTATTATTATTATTATGACGATTTTTATGGTGAGGATGATAATAATGAAGATTTGTTTTGAAAACTGGTTTGAAATTGCCGCTCTTTGCCAAGACTCTTTGATTGATGTTGAGAATGCGTGAAATGTCATTTACCAATCCAAGGTGGCAATTTGCCAGTTTAAATGGTAAACAGCCATGAGTCAGATGCAATCAAGCTTGTGCGAAGAGAAAAATTGTCACATGACCTTAAATCGACAAAGGGGCTTGCTTGCCGTGATTGTGAAGAACTAACCGCAAATTGCGCATAAATGGCCGAGACAATGGCCCTAATGGCATTCTTGAGATGCTTATACTATTGTTACACGTTTTCCATTGTTCAAGCGTTGGTTAGTCAGTGAGTTAGTTAGTTAGTTAGTTAGTGACACGCCACCCCACACCAATGTGTTCGAAATTCTTCGAACACAAAAAATAGGCGTGCTTCGGGTCTGGCAAAAGATTTTCCTTTGTTCTAACTGACCTTCCTCCGGTCAGTGACCGTGTGACCGTAACTTTTTCCTGACTCTGACATCCTGTCAGCTCAATAAAGCTACAGTAATGATTTCCCGCCTTTCCAATCTGTACTGGATCATCAACCCAATCATATCCCTCCTCCTTCCTCGAACAGACTGGTCCCCTGATCCTGACCCAAGGTCTGTGGACTCAGACGTCTCTAGCTCTGCCAGCACATGTTTCGGGCCAAAAGGGATACGCACTCACACTAACAGTTTTAGCACAAATTTTATTTGTGAAGGGGTGAAAAGACATTTTGGTACCTCGAAGAATAGACAACCAGTCTTGGAGTCTTGGACCCCGTCTACACGGATACGTTTTCAAATGATTTCTTTCCGTTTCCGCCTACCGTCTACACGACACCGGTAAATCTGCGACTGAAAACGCAAACATTTGAAAACAGCTTACAGTCACAGAGTGGAATCTTTTGAAAATGCAATCTTCCCATGTAGACACTAGAATGAAACATTTGAAAATGACGCAGCGAAACGTATGTTTATCTGGTATTGAATTTCAAAACTTAAAGTTAGGAAACGTGATATGGTCGTGTTCTGAAATCGCTCGTAAAACGTTCGATGCGTTTTCACTGACATGAAAACGAAACTTTTCGAAAACGTGTTCGTCTGGGTTCGGACTTGGATTTCTTGTAAAACAAAAGAGCAATTACGAAGTCTCCCCAACAAATGCATAAAGTGCATTGCCACTGCGATAGCTGCCGTTGATTCAAATTGTATGTGGGTTCAATGCAAATAATTCAAAGAGGAGAACAAGAAGCAAAAGTGATTCATAAATTGAACAAAAAGTCAATTACCACAATATTGTTTATCAATTTGATGAGCAATTTGTTTATGCCATTCGCGGCATTGTGTGGTATTTGCCAAGTAGAAGAGAATCTCCCGATTGGTCAGGTATTTTGGCTGCTCCTGGTAGGACCGTGCGTCCGTGCCCCTTTCTTAGACAGAAAAGCCCAAGGCGAATGTAAACACAAGTTATATTTTGGTTTGTAAAGAAACCAGATAAAATACGGTAGAATTGAAGGTTCAATTCGTTATCGAGGATATTCTGCAATTAGTTGAAGTTGAACGCATTTCCCTCCAGGTAAGGCGTTTTACTTTTTTATAGCCTGCGTGCAGACTCGTTTCTTTCTCATCTATTCAATTCAATTCAATTCAATTCAAATTTGTTTGTAAAATACAAGTTTACAAAAGAAAATTTAAGTATAAAAATACTTGTATTCTACGCGACCCAAGAGAAGCAGAGCTTATCTAAGCTTGGGCCGCTAAATTAAAGTTTAAAAGTAACATCAGCATCAATTTATTTAAGCTACAATAATCAATTACAACTTTCATACAAATCAGTTACAAAGCAATTAAGGAAAACACATAAGAGTTACAAATTTAGACAAATCAGCTCAATTGTAAATTTCATATAAAAATTTTTTTTGTTTTTTTCTTTTTTTGTTTTTTTCTTTTTACCAAGCAGGATCGGACAATGGTGTTGTAAAACAACGCACAACATAGAAATACATATGATAGAAGAGTAATCAAGGATCTAACAGCTAATTTAAGTTAAATTTTTTATATAGCAATTAAATAATAAACAAAGTCTTATTAATATTTATTAAGTATCAGTTCTAATAGAGTTTTGAGTATCTTAATATTTATTAAGTATCTAATAGAGTTTTGAGACTGGACCGTGCATTCAATGCAAGCTACAATTTTACTCTTTGCGCAACTACTGTACGAGTTGTAGGTATGCAAATTAAAAGTATGATTAAAATCTAGGATCAAAACTTTCCATCATTATTGAAATCCATCAAAAATTTTTTCAGCTTATATTTTTGGGTGTGTAGGTTCCATGATCATCCCAGAGGGTACTTGACCCTGAAATGTACAGGGATGTGTCCCCGAGTTTTTAAAAACCAACCCACCTTTAAGGTATTGTTCACCTTGCACATTCAACCGGATTCAACCACCCAGTTTTATGATTTAGTATGTATTTGTGTACCAAATGTTAAGGAAATTTGATTCTTTACCCACCCTTCAGGTATTTTAGGCATAAATCGCACCCAAGTGCAGGAAATTTTCGAAGCCCCCCCCCCCCGGAGTACCCCCCCCGGGGATGATCCTCAATCTGAAAACAAGACAATTAAATTTTGAAGAGGACTAATCAGGTACCTATTCTGTGATCAAAGAGGGGGTAATGAGTGAGTGGTAATTTGGGGTTGCGGTTGCCTAAGTAGGTGATGAGAGGGAAAGGAACAAAGGGTACTGCTTTGCATAATCGATTTAAAGGGGGCGTTTAACAATGACATAACAGACAAAGCGCCACAAGAATAACCCCATTGATGAGTGTCACACAGAAAAACTTTCAGTATATTCAAAGTTTTTTCGCTTTTTATTGAAATTTAAAGTTTTCTCTTCGAATCAGAACTCTGAAAGCACGACCACACCGCCGAAGTTTGGTTTTTTTACTATATTTAACATGGAAAAGGAAAGCCAAAGTCAATCATGTGAGAGGTAAGTTGCTGTTCGTAGAATGAATACTGGGGTCGTATTTATGTTTAACGACCACGATCGGGTGGATAGTAGCCTGCGTAGTTGACAATTTGGGTCTGCACGCAGGCTAGGTGGATAGCCGAGCCGATTTGAAGATGGAAGGTGATCCTGACGACCGAGAAGACTCCAATCGACGAGACGGCGCTGCCTGGGCGAGACTCGATCGTCAGACGATCGTCTTGACCAATCGGCCACTTCACAATTCACAACACATACATAGTGGTGCAACGGAGAAGCTCGGGTTTAGGAATTCAGTTAGATGGGGCCCTTAATGCAGGGACATCGAAGGAAAGTGGAAAATGTTTTTGAATAAATTTCTCTTTGAGCCTTGAAAAGGCACCGGCACCTTATCTGTCTCCTGGTTAGTGAATGTCTATGGGATGGCCCTTAGTATTCATAGTTATCAGTTTTGACAGTTATACCATACTTTCCACCGCATTTATTTGCCATCTTTTTCATAGGAAACAAGACACAAAGTTGATAAACGTGAATCCAGCATTACTAAAATGCGCTGGATGTGATGAGTCTATATTGACACGATATTTGCTAGGTGCATTGAAGACATACTGGCATGAGAATTGTTTGCAATGTGATGTTTGCCGTAAACCATTTATCAATGATGGAAATATTCTGTATTATCGATCTGGAAAGAAGTTATGTGCCTCAGATTATGCAAAGTATGATTAGTTTTTCTCTATGTCTATCTTTTAATCGAACCCTCTTTGAACAGAAAATACTTCAGTCGGTCTTTTCAAATTCACCCCCAGGATGGGTTTCTATAAGGCCAGAACTGTTCATAGGAATTATACGATTTCAACGAAAAAACCAGAGAGTCCATAAAATTCATCGGAGAGGCCATAAGACTCGGAGATTCCATAAGATTCATTGGACAGCACATACGACTCATCAGAAGGTCCATAAGACTCATTAGAAAGTTCATACGAGTCGCTGGAGAGTCCAAAAGACTCATTTGAGAATCCATAAGATTCATTGGACAGCACATACGACTCATCAGAAGGTCCATAAGACTCATTAGAAAGTGAATACGACTCATTGCAGAGTCCAAAAGACTCATTGGAGAGTCCATAAGATTCATCGGACAGTCTATACGACTTATCGGAAGGTCCATAAGACTCATTAGAAAGTTCATACGACTCACTGGGGTGTCCAGAAGACTCATTGGAGAATCCACAAGATTCGTTGGACAGTCCATACGACTCATCGGAAGGTCCATAAGACTCATTAGAAAGCCTATACGACTCGTTGCAGAGTCCAAAAGACTTATATTGGAGAATCCATAAGATTAATTGGACAGTCCATACGACTTATGGAGAGTTCATACGACTCACTGGAAAGTCCCCAAGACTCAATGGATTAGAGAGTCCATTCGACTCATCGGAGAGTCCAAGAGACTCATTGAAGAGTCCACAAGATTCGTTGGACAGTCCATACGACTCATTAGAAAGTCCATATGACTCATTGGAGAGGTCATGACACCCACTGGAGCACGTTGGAAATTTAATAAGACTCGCTGAATTAGAGAATCCGTAAGACTCATTGGAGGGTCAATTAAGTCAATAAGATTCATTGCAGCCCTCAAAATTGCTTTAAATATCTGAGATTTTATCAATCAGGATCGCTTATGTATTGCTTAAGTCACATAACAGTAGAATACCCCTTGTTCTGTAATTGCTTATAGTTTCTGAGTTGTACAAAACTTGAAAATTGCGACAAACACCGGAAGGGCGTACTAAAAGCTTATAGCTTCTTTGTTGAGCTCTTAAGTTGCTTAACATTCACGTGATCCCAGCCCTGCTTGCTTATTAACCGTTTGCTTATGAAATTAAAAAGTGTACTCATTTTATCGTCGAATAATATCGATATTTTTGAACAGATGAATGAATGTTATTCTTAGGGCATTTGGAATTACTGGTACATGTGCAATGTGCGAAGAGGAAATACAAGCGACAGAATACGTCCTGAAATTCAAAAATAATCTCTGCTACCATGTTGAATGTTTTAATTGCTGTTTGTGCAGAGGTAGTTTCTGTGTTGGGGATGAGTTTGTCATGTTGGGTAAAAAAGAGATTTATTGTATTGATGATTACAAGAGAAAGTTTGCAGATAGAAAGAATCCTTAATCATGATCATAATTTTGGACATGAGAAATGGAAAGCAGATTTGATGAAACTTCGGTAGAAAACTTTGAAATTTGAAATTTTGGGCTTGTTTTGAGAAATCAGACTGATTTGAGATGAACGGTTTAATAACAGTTTTAATACGAATTTTAACCATTATTTTTCAAGAGTAAACTTTGATTTGACAACGAACCAAATTGGCATTCGAAAGTCTCATGTTTTTGTAGTCATTTTGTAAGACGCTTGCCCCCCTGTCAGGCTTCAATGGGAGTAGCCCCCGGGCACAAGATTTTCTGTTCACTTTTCACCACGATTTGTTGCTTTGTCTCAACAACTTTTGTCTAGGACTGTAGCTGTATTCTATCTCCATCTCGCAATGTAGCCTTAGGCCCTTGTCAAAGGATCAAACATTTTTGTCAAACATGTGAAATTTGTTTGAAAAATTAATGTTTGAACGTTTGGCCACATCATAAAACATTGCACCACACGCATAATCAAGCAGAAATCTTTGCGTGATGTTTTTGAAGAAGTTCAAAAGCATTTTCCGCTTAACGATAGCAAATAATGCTTGGTCAGCAATGTTTTGCATTGAGGCCAAAAGGCAGGGCTGTCGAGACGCAGAGCGGGCCCTGGGATAATATAATCGTACCGGATCTTCGGAGGCTTTGAGGTGAAGGTGAAAGGTGAAGGTGAAATGGTGTTTTAGCGCCAGTCGCTAGGATCTCAGTAGTAGGTTACATAATCGAGACCTTGACCCTGGTCGTGACGCTACCGTGGCTGGGCTCGAACCCTGACCACACTGAGCTTCTGACACCACGAGTTAGCTGGATTACACCACGAAGCCACAGCACCTTTAAGGGGAAGTATTATAGAGTTTTCAGTTTTTGCGGGCCCCTTCACAGTCCGGGCTTCGAACCTCTGACCCCGCTGGACCCCCTCTCGAAATCATTTTGTTTGATACGCACTTTTCAAATGTTTGACCAACAATGTTTGATTGTTTTCCCATGTCCTTACATAAAACATACTTGAATAATGGAATAATGTCACCTGAGTGATGATCTTTATCTTTGAATACCCCTGACTCCTTGTTCTTCGACTACATAATAACATTCATTATTGGCAATATGAGGTGCAAATAGAACTTTCATCTTTCTCACAACCGAGTCAAGTGAAGAGCTAGCCTGGATAAAAAAAAAAACGATGAAAACATATCAATAGCTGAGCAGTCTTTTGAGTAAAACCGCAGCTACAGACACCTGAAAATGTCCTGTTCCGAGGAATCGTGAGGCGGCTACACGCTGCGAGGAAAATGCTACGACAGAAGTTCTGCGATAATCAGCTTGCACGATAAGAAGAATGGGCTCTGGAAAATTTCCAGGAGAATGCGCGAAACCAATACAATGTGCTGCGTCGCCAATGCGAAAAACCGGCTACGCGCTGCAACATTGGCGACAAGCCAAAACACATCGCGAAAAGATCAATATTCTTCAAACGTGTTTCCTCAGGTCGCAAAATTTTTGTTTATAAATCCATCCCTGGATACACGTGCGACTCAGTTTTTCTGGTCGCAGCAACAATTTTTTGAAACAATGTGAAGTGAGTCTACTCTACAATTAATTTCCATTGGCGATCTCGAAGTTGCTTGAATCTACTATTCTTCAAACAAAATACAAAAAAACTAACCGTTGAATCAGTTTTATCCTCTTGCTTCGTTTCATCTTCCCTGACACCTTGAAGGGTTGATAAAGTATAGGGTGTTCTCATTACCATAATTCTACATGTTACGAGATTCGACCAAGGTAGACCAAGGGCTGGCACGACTCTTCGTCCACTATAGAGGGAAAAAGGTTGAAAAGATATAATCTGAGAGAAATTCGGAGGTTATTTGAAACAACTCGGGTTTGGGTATGTGCCGCTAATATTACTTGGTTTTGGGTGCTGAAATTCTCTAAACATGGGTAGCATTTTGACCAAAAACCTCATATACAACTTCTTCTGCAACAACAAACCCCAAGTTTTCGACGTCTGTTTGTCTAAAATATTAAAATGGGGAAAGGTGCCTCGTAGATGGATTTCAGGCTATGACCAATGCTTTTTTGCTTAAATTTTAAAATGACTTTTACAAGGAACTTTCGTATGTAAATGCTGCCTTACCCTATATCTTCACCTTTTCCATCCTTCGATAACACATCTGATATCTAGATTAAAATAAAAATTGAAATCAAAGAATTAAATTCGCCAGTTTAATGTTATCCATCACAATTGGGGTTCTCGAATATCAAGTGTTCGCAACTATTCAACTTTCTAAGATAAATCTCTCTGTCATGAACAAGTATAAAGGTAATCTTCTCACATCTCATAAGCAACATCTCAAATCATCAAGGACTCAAAATAAAGTAAAAACCCTCTTAGTACCTATCTAGATATTTTGTCTTTTGTGTCTCTCTCTTCTCTGGTATTCTCTAATTACCAGCAGACTCTCTGTAAAAGAAACCTTTTTCTCTCTTTTTATTCATTTTTATTCGAACATACCTCACTTATCCCATCTTACTTTCTTGTCTCTTTTGGAAATGTAAAAGCGCGAAGTTGCTGTTTTTTGTGGTCTCGCTAGATCCAGCTAGTTCATGGTATCAACATCATCAACCCAATGTCAACCCCTATGACATCCAAAAACATAATTGATGTAGAAATTGTTGAAGATTAAAGTGAAACTAAAAAAGCTTTCCAAACCATAGTCATTTTTCTTTACCATACACCAATGATAACAGAAACAAGACTGCGACATTCCCAAGGACTGATTCTCGGACAAGCAGAGACAAACCGCCAGATGTCCTTCCAGACAAATGATTTCTATATCCTCATACATGGAATTTAGCAAAATCATTATCATTTCCGTCTCTCTTAGTTTCAGAAAAAAAACCAGATTATTACTTGATATTTTGAACCTTTGAGTTCCTGAAACCATCTAAATTTCACGTACATTATTCTTAAAGATTTAAAGTCAGGGGCGGAGCAAGAAGAAATTTTTAGGGGGACACAGAGTTAAAATTTGCCGACAGAAGGGCGTGGCTTTTGTAGCCACACCCATTTTTTCAGTTTTATTTTTCCGATAATCAACTTGAAATCCAATCAAAAAAACAAAACTCCCTTAAGTTTTTGTTCAAGAATCTAACTTTTTTCTTTTTGTTTGCGTTTTGTGGCTGATTTATTCATTTCATCGATCCTTATACTATATGTACTGTATAAGCTTCGAAGATAGAGACTGAAACCGACGCAGATATTCAATGATATTTTTCTCGCTTTAGTACTCTAATCATGCTCTAATTTAATGGAATATCTATTAATGTCGAGTTTATTGTAACCGAGCTTCTACGATTTTATTGAAAAATGCCAAACAAGAGAAATCCCAAATCTCTAGACCGATATCATCATTTGCCGAAAAAACCTTCATTGTGCCGACGTTTGCAACATTGGGGGGGGGGGTACAGCGCCCCCTGTACCCCCCTTTGGCGACACCCCTGTTTAAAGTTACCGTCTACAGTGCAATATAAACTGCAACCTACTTGGTTTATGCAAAGAACAGCGACCATAAATTTGTGGCTGATTTTCTGTAATTCATGACCAAATTCTGTTAAAGCCTTGGATCTTTCGATTGCTTCATTCATTGTGTATTCAACTCGAAATAATGCAGCAACAGAATCAATCACTATCAACTTCACTTTGGAGTTCATTAGCAGGCCAGGAATTCTATGTTTTATAAGACTCCATAGATCTTCCTGAAAATCAATAAAGAAGTATATAATATGTATATAAAAGATATATTTCATGTTCGAACCTGGACTGCATACCAGAAAGCCACGACGTATAATATAATGAAATATAAATGTAATTAAAGGGATGCATAAGGTGATAAAAAGGGTGTTGGTTGTGATGGTGACGATGACATAACGATGATGATGATACCGATCATTATATTGACTATGATGATGATGTAATGATTAGGTTGACAATGACGATGATTGGTGACGATTATGATGATGTTGATGATGAGGATTATGATGACTATTATAATAATATAATATAATATAAATGTAATTAAGGGGCTAAAAGGCTAACGCCTATAAAACCCTGAGTTTAAGCATTTAAATTAATCAGTTAGTACAAAAGTTATATTTTTCATCGCGACGGAAACTGTCATATAGTTTTTCAAAATTCAGTACATTATCAGCATTTACTATTTCTTTTTTCAATGAATTCCATTCATTGATGACTCTCTGTGAGAAAAAGTGTTTTCTTATGTCCAGCCTAGACTTGTTTACGACTATTTTGAATTCGTGTCCTCTTGTTCTATTATTGTTTATCTTGAAAAATCTAGAGCTCTCAGTATCAATAAGACCATGAAATAATTTAAATGTTGTTATCATATCCCCTCGTCTCCTTCTGTAAAGCAGAGTTGGCAATTTTAAAATTCGTAGTCTCTCATTATATGACAGATGGCTGATGCTACGTACTAGTTTTGTTGCTCGTCTTTGTATAGATTCAAGTTGTTTTTCATGCTTTTTGAGATAGGGATTCCATACAGGAACGGATGATTCGAGTAGTGGTCTAACAAGACTTTTATAAAGATTGATAAAACTTCTGTGTCCATAAACGTCATTGTTCTCTTAATTGATGCTAGTACACCTTGTGCTTTCCTGCATATTTCAGAGATATGTTTATCGAATTTTAATTTACTGTCAATGATGACACCAAGGTCTTTCATTTCTTCAACTTTCGAGATCTCTACTGGGGTACCATTATTAATTGTTAAGGTATATCTTTGAAAACTGTCGTTGCAATTTCCAAGTCGTAAAATTTACATTTTGCGGGTTTATAGGTAGCTGCTGCGTTTTCGACCAGTCACAGATTTTTGTTATGTCCTCTGAATTTTGGAATGGTTTCCTTTTCCTTTGCATACAATTTAATATCATCTGCAAACATTTTAACCTTGCAGAACTCGATATGACTGGTCAGGTCGTTGACAAATAACAGAAATAGTAAAGGTCCAAGTACACTGCCCTGGGGACTCCACTGGTTACTGTCACCCAATCAGATTTGCATCCGTTTAAAACAACTCTCTGCTTCCGATTTTCTAAAAAGCTCCCAATCCAATCATAGAGATTACCACTGATACCATAAAGTCTTAACTTGTTTAATAATCGTTTGTGTGGTACCGAATCAAACGCTTTAGCGAAGTCGAAATAGATAATATCCACATGATCTCCGTTATCAAGGTAAGCGGTCCAATCTTCTAACGCTTCAAGTAGTTGTTGTAGGCACGATCTTTGATGCCGAAACCCATACTGATCCGGCGAAAATAAGTTGTTGAAAGTTAGATAATCTACAATTTGTTCTTTGATTATTTTTTCCATAATCCTACAAATTACTGAAGTCAAACTGATAGGTCTATAATTTTCCTTTTCGTCCTTCGCTCCTTTTTTATAAACTGGAGAAACGTTCGCAAGCTTCCACATTTCTGGGACATGACCACAAGAAAAACTGGATTGAAATATTAAATGGATAGGATATGCAACCTTATCTGATAACTCTTTAAGGACTCTAGGATGTATTTCATCTGGCCCGGCTGTTTTCGATGTATTTAATTCTCTTAGTAATGTATGAACTTTTCCTCAGTAAATTGAATGTTAGTAAACGACAAGCCATCAAATTGCCGTTCTTTGTTTGTTTTCGACGTTGCAGGCGTATCTTCTTTACAAAACACGGACTGAAAGAATGCATTTAACAAGTCTGCCTTTTCCTGTTCTGAATTTGTAGTTTTGGTGTTATCGATTTTAAGATCAGGAACCTTCGTCTTTGTCTTCAATTTTGAATTTACATAACGCCAAAAGCTTTTGCAATTATTTTTAGAATTTTGGCAAGGTCTGTCTCAAATTTCTGAATTTGGCTTCGGATTTTGCTTTTAGTTGCATTTCTTATATTCTTATATCTTTCATAATCTTTGCCTTTACTTGTTAACATCCACCTTTTGTAGGCGTTGTGTTTTTTCTTTATACTCCTTAATATGGTTTTATTCATCCATAGTGGCTGTCTGTTTGTACTATTACCGCGCATGTTCATTTGTTTGGGTACACAGACATCAATCGCGTCCGTTAGTCTGGATTGCAGGATTAGTAGCATCTGTTCTGTATCTTTACCTAGAAATTCCCTATCCCAGTTTACTTGAGACAGAATTTTCCTTAGCTTATCATAGTCACCTTTGTCATAAGAATAACGCTTTGAATCTTCTCCTTCATTCTGGATTAATTCGCTTTTAAGGACAAAGTTGAAGTTTAACACTAAGTGATCACTAGCTCCAAGTGGATCTTCGTATGCAATTCTTTCGATGGAATAGTCGTTGTCTGTGAAGATGAGATCTAAACAATTTGACTTTTGATTCTGCCTATATCTTGTAGAATTCTCGACGTGTTGCGATAAATAACAGTCGTCTATCATATTATTATGATGATGAGCAATAGTAATGATGCTGATGACAATGATAAAATGATGATGATGATGATAAAGATGATGATGATGATGATGATAATGTTGATGATGATGTTGATGTTTATAATGATGATGATGTTCATAATATGATGATGATGATGATGACAATGATGAAAATGATAAAGATGATGGTGACACCAATAAGGATGGTGACAATGATGATGATGACAACAACAATGAAGTTGATGATGATAATGTTGATGATGATGATGATAATGATAAAGATAATGAAGATGGTGATGTTGGTAATATGATGATGATGATGTTGACAACAATGGCGACACAGATAAGGATGGCAACAATGATGATGATACTACACATCACTGACATAATGGCACTTACTACATCAGCAGCATGTTCAACATAGATATTATCCATTAATTTTCGATCTTTTACTTGAAATTTTTTCTCCATGTTCACCGATAATTGATGAAGTCTTTTAGTTGGGAAAGCATCCTCAGTTGATATGAACAGAGCACCTAAAAATGAAGACATCTATAACTATGGAAGCCTGGACAATGTGGAAAAATCCTTGTAGAAATACAGCCCTTCCTAATCTCCATGGGATAACCTAAGCCTTTGACACTCACATACAGAAGCTTTATAAGTAGTTATCCATTGATTCGAATCAGGCTAGCAGATTTGCGGGGGGGGATGGAGGGTTCAAGCCCCCCTCAATAATTTCAAAAACAATAGTATGATGTCATAATAGCTTTTGTATGTCATGTATATAATTGCATTATCAAAAACATTTCAATTATTTAGCCCCCCCCCCAATCTGAGATCCCTTCCAATGGATTTACTCCTTGTCACTTGGTCACTTTACACCTCTGGTCTATCACTGGTGGCAAATCTACATACAAAAATCACCTATATATTACACATAATAATTGTCATTAATAAAACATGTTCTACCTCCATTGAGTCCTCCTTTTTCTGCTGAAAACTGTGCTGTTAGACAAAGTTGTAATGCAATCTGTGTTTTTCCACTTCCACTTTCCCCAGATATTTCGTTAATTCCTGGTAACAGCAGTCCACCTTTCAAGGCTTCATCAAGAACTGGACAGCCAAAGGAAAGCTTGGAATGCTTGAAAGAAACAGATAGAAATAATTATTTAAAAACACCTAATGTTCTGAATTAAAATAAATAAGAACAAGAGCAAGGATGGTGCTACCAGGGGGCATCGGGGGCAGGAACTCCCTCAGAATTTCAGCTAGCCCCCTCCATTGGCACTTAAAATTTAAGATACTTGGATGAACTAATGGCACTTTCAGATAATCAACATGCTGTGGTCTCTTGCCCAAAAAATAACAAGGTTATCTTTCCCAGCCACTGCCCACTAGCATTATGGCTAATAGACCTTTGTGAGTCTGGTACTCCAGTGTGCGTGTAGCCTACGCCGGAGATCTCCGGCGTGGAAACTGAAATTTCATTGGCGAACTAGCGTGGATCTTTCCAAAAAGGTGAAGGTGAAATGGTGTTTTAGCGCCAGTTGCTAGGATCTCAGTAGTAGGTTAACTAATCGAGACCTCAACCCTGGCCGTGATGCTACCGTGGCTGGGCTCGAACCCTGACCACACTGAGCTTCTGACACCACGAGTCAGCTGGATTACACCACGCTTTTTCCAACGAGATCTCGAGTGTGCAAGAACCCCTTTCTATTGTTCTCTCCTTTTGTTTAGCCTATTGTTCTATTCAAAAAATCGAGTGTGCAAGTGCCCAACTCTGCAATCTGGGTAACACGGAACGCACCCTGGCTGGTACTAAATACACCATTTCACCTTCATCGAACATGTTTTACCTGCAAATTTGTTGCACATGTTCGGTTCCAAATATCCAGAGCAGAGCAAGGTTGAAATTCAGTTACTATTTTGCAGATAGAATCATAAAGGTTTTCAATATCATTCTGCGAGAGCTGCGTCTTCATCACAAGCTCTTCTTGTGGTAAAACCAAAATGTGGGCAATGCTGCAGATTTTGCCTAGGAAAAATAATTTAAATACAACAGTTTATCATTGATCAATACGTTAAAATATATACAATTCGTTCAGCTAAAGAACTGTTATCTCATGAAATTATTAGGTATAAGAAAATAAAAAAAATTAAGCTTTGACTTACGTTTTCGTAATGCACCGACAATATGTTCGCTTAGGCCCAAATCTGAAAGCGCTATGGAGGCCATAAATAAGCGGACTGAAATGCGTGTTTTGTTCCTAAATCATATTCAAGCGAGGTGAAAACCTATTAATTTTGAAAACTTGAATGTCTCGTGGTTCATAATTTCTTCAACACCAGTTTTATTTTAGAATTCTTCAACTTCTAACTTCTTCAAATTTCAGGCCATCAGGCTGAATTTCAAAACCCAAACTCAACTTCGTTCCCAAGGATATCTGTTGTTGTTGTTGTTAGCTCAGCCCGCAACAGATACCCTTGGGACCGGTTGACAAAATTTGTCAGTTTTTGGCTTGGAATAATTAGCATAAATTATGTAAATGATTCCAGTCAGTGGCTGTGGCGGCCACAGCTCTCCAACTCATCAATGAGTTTGGGACGCAGCACAATTTTGTACTTCAGAAACACTTGCTTTCAACGATTAATTTGAACCAACATGAAAAGAAACATGCTTCAAAGAAATCAGTAGAGAGAAATCCATGTTAGCAAGCGCTTGCTGTGGTTAGAAGTTATCATGTTTGTTAATTTTGGAAATTTCGCCGCGAGTTTCTACACAAGTCAGGAACAAATCTTATTTCATGAATTGGTTAGCTAGATTTCGACTCATTATTGCCACCAAACTTCAGTGCTTTCCTCTTTACAAGTATCCTAATATTTCAGGTAGGAGTAATTTATTTGAAGCCGGTAGATTTAAATTGCTTTAAAGATTTAAGTTGAATCATACATATAGATATTTGCTGCAAAGAAGTTTGGCTTTTCGACTGCATGAATGAGATTTCCCAACTTTTGAAATTGTGTTCAACAAATGTTGTAAAAACTGACTTGAGGAGAAAAAGTTATAGCCAAACCAATGTAAACAATCTCATTTTCTTAAAGCAAATTTTACTATTTTAGTTCACTTTGACTTCTTCAAAATTATTTTTCTTTTTGTTTCTCTTTACCTGCTTGCTCAAAATTTTACCGCGGAAAAGCAAATTTCGAGTTGCTTCAAACTTTCTATAATTTCTCCGTGGAGTTGTTAAACTATAATTCGTTCTTTATCTTTCCTTTTCTGTATATTCTTTCTATCCCAGTTCAGTTCATTTTTAGCTGTTTTCTTTTCGGGTAGGAGTTAAAAATGCCCCGGGCCGCAGTAGTTTTGTTTTTAAATTTCTTTCATTTGGCGAACGCCATTTCTAATGTATGCGGACAAAAATTCTATTGTTCGTTCTTAGCCAATCAGAATGCAGAACAGCGAAACCGGTTCCAGGGTCAAATGGGGCAGCGCAGTGTTCACGTAGAGGTCCTATTTGCCCTGGGTACGAGGTTGAACCCAAACTATTTTTCCGCGCTTTCTAAAGCAGCCTCGTTTGCACGTATCCTCGATTTTAATGTTGTTCCCAGGCTTTTTTTGTGAAATTTCAATTTTGAATTTTACGACTGAGAGGTGGTGGAATTTTCAAATGCTCAAATCAAAATTTGTAATTATTTCAAATTATATTGTTAAATTAACACAAATCTAGCAAAAACAGAGTTAAATTTGTGCATTCTGTTGTCAGAGAAATCTGATGCAATATGAGCAAAGAAAATAAAACGTCAGAGACGAGAGATTCTGGCGCGCAGTTTCTCCTGCGAAAGTTAGAGCCAGTCGTAAACAAGGACGGGCCTTGTTGTCCAAACAGTGTGTTATTATCGACAGAAAAGCCGTGTGTACTTGGAAGAGCTCTTGGAGGAGACGTCAACGTTAGAATTTTATCAAATAAAGCACCCCTGATGATCTCCAGGAAGCATGCGACAGTGGCATTTGTGGATGGCTCATGGGTCATCACGGATAATAATGTAAGGGAAATTGATATTCCCCTGTTAAAATTTTGGGGGTCGGTCCGTAAAATTGTGGGGGGCTCAAAGCGGGCTCTGTCAAAATGGGGGTCTTGTACCCTTATATGATGAAACATCAAAGAAAAGACTGTTTTAGCAATCACTTTTCAAAGGCAGTCAAATTCGAAAACATTTTCAAGAAAAAGGGGCATGAAAGGGTTACCCTTTCAGGGTACAGATGCAGTTGAGCGGACACCATAAAAATGCAACAAAAACAATAGCAAACAAAACATTCACTAGTTAGCCTATTTGAGCAGATGACATACCTATACTTCTTCAACACTATAACCCTAACCCTAAATACCTTGCTCTAAAACCCTAACTTTAATACCCTAACTCTAACCCTAAAACCCCCCTAAAACCCTAAACCTAATCTCTGCTCTAAATGCTTATCGTAATGCATTGTAGCCTTCTTTCCCTGATAAAGATATCTGCTAAACTGTATTCTAGCCTGTGAAAGTTCAAGGGAATTTGCAGCAGTATAACCCCTATGACCTACAACAAGGGCAAACCATTAGCGTATTATCCATAACCTGGGGTTACACATGTATACCACTCTTCCTATAGGAGTTAACCCCTCCGCAGTTCAAATATGATGCAATCCAAGGCATTTTGGAGAGAAAATGACACTTCTTGGTTTTATAAAAGGTATTGGGGGCTTCTGCATCTTGTATTTCTTTTTTTTTTTTGAATTTTTGTACCCCCCTGGTACTCATGTTTCTGGCATTTCTTAAACTTGTACTGCAAATGACTTTGATATACTTTGACAGGGTCTTGATAAAAAGAATAGTAAAATATTATGAACTAATAAACTTAATATTTTCGTCTTTATCTTTCAGAGTCTGAATGGAGTTTTTATTAACGACAAGAGGATTCCCCCAAATCACCCACAAAAAATAAAGAATGAAGATAAGATAATTTTTGGCTGTCCTTTGGATGATGAATCTCAACCAGAATTTGAGTATGTTTTTCAACAAACTGCGAGAGACAAAAGTTGTAAAAGATCATCAACGGAAAACGTAGAAGATGAACATGATAAAAGAAGTAAAAAAAAATGTGTTACTGGATTAAGGGAGAAACCTTCAGGGAGTAGAGAACTTGGTGATTCTGAGGATAAAAGTGTTATAGATAAATCTGAGAAGATAGATAAGAGTAAATTTGAAACTGAAATTAAGAACCAGGAAGAAAAAATAAAGGGTTTAATGAGTCAGTTAACTGAAAAAGAAAAGGCACATGAAGAGTTAGCAAAAACTATGGAAAAAAAGGAACAGGATTTTATGAGTGAACTTGAAAAACAGAAAGAGGATATCAAACAAGAAAAATTGGAAGCAGAGAAAAGATTACAGAATTTATTAGAAGAGCAACTAAGAGACAAAGAATTGGTTATGTGGAGTGAATTTGATGATAAGATGAAATCCTTGGTTAAGGAGAGGGATGAAATTGAGAGGAATTTACAGGAAGAGTTAGATACAAAGTTAACGGAGAAAGATTCAAGACATAAGGAGGAACTTGAGAAACAGAAACTTGAGTTGAATAAGATTTTAGCTGAGATGGAAAGTGAGAGGAAGAGCAGGGAAGCGGAGATCTTGAGGAATCAAGAATTGTTGGATAATTTGAAAAATGCTGAGGAAAATGAAAAGAAACTTGGGTCTTGTTTAGAAGAATTGAGAAGGCAGATTCATGAGAAAGATGAGGATCTGCAGAAGCAACAGGATACAATGAAACAAGCTGAAGAGACAGGGAAGAGATCCGTGCTGGTCCAAATGGAAGACGAGTTTACCTGCATGATTTGCCATGAATTGTTTATCAAAGCTGTTACGCTACCCTGTGCTCACTCGTTCTGCGAGTCATGCTTAGAATCATGGCTTAAGATCAAGAAGGACTGTCCAGTTTGTAGAAAACATCTTCATAAAAAGCAGAAATTTGTTAAGTCACTTGTGTTGGATAACGCTGTAAGCAAGATACTTGAAAATGCTGACGAGGAGGTGAAACAACGGAGAGAGACAATGATCAAGGAGAGAAGTGCAGCAAAAGCATCAGCAGCAGCAGGTAATTGTAATATTTGTCTAAATATTTATTGAAGAGTATGCCTCTTTACTCAAGGATACCAAATTGTTTATCATCCCTTATAATCATTTATCATAAGCACCCCTTGGGGGACTACAAGAAAGCCTTGTTAACTTGGGTTTCTGTGTAACACATCTAGTTAAAAGACTGAAAAGCTAATGCTTACAGGTGAAGCTTTCAATTCAACTGATTATCATAATCAGTTGCAAGCTAGCAGCTAACTTTTGATTAAATTAAGAAGATAAATGTTTTTTCCCAGTTTTTCAAGGGAAAAAATATTTATGCATACAGCAACTACTTGATTGTTTAATAAGCCATGTCTGTCTAAAATACCCTTTCTCAAATATGGCCCTATCCAAATATTCATCTCATGTCCCTTTCTCCTACATGCTGACAGTTTTTCAGAAATGTTATTTTATATGTTCTAGGAGCAGCTCAAGGAAATCGACCAGGAGGTGTGGCAAATCAGAACCCAGTTATTATCAATCTTGTAGATTTACCAGGGCAAGGACAGCATAGATTAAATTACATTCCTAATCAAAATCAAAATAGACACAATGTGATTGGGCATGAAGAAAGAACATTTCGTTTCAATGAATTTTTCTGTTTCAGATGTGGTTAGTATACTTTTGTGTTTACTTCTTTTCTACCAGAGTTAAATATTCCAAACATGGGCAAAAAACCATTAATTGGTTTCACACACCCTCCCATAGTATTTCATAGCATAATAGATTACCAGCCCTTGCTGTAGCCATTACGAGCTCCTGTTTACAAATTGTCTTTTTGGATAATTGCCATATCTTTGGCTGATCAGCTCTCTTGGAGATTGGAGGAGATTGGCAGGGACATACTAACAAAGCTTAAGACACGTACTCATGTTAGTAACAAATTTTGCTGAAACATTTTCCCAGTGCTATCCCATTGGAGGTGCTTTGGCCTGGTGGTCAAAGCCAGCTAGCTTTTCTGTCAGAAGCATAGGGAGGTTGGCGTTCAACCCCCAGCAAAGGTAGCCTCACAGCCAGTGTTGAGGTCTCTATTAGTTAACTTACTACTGAGATCCTAAAAAGGTTCTAAATACACCATTTTGCAAATGAAAAGAGAAAATGTTGTAAACAAATATTGTTACCAGAAATCTATACAGTTCCTTATTCCAAGATTTCAAAATCAATACCATTTCTTGTACTAAAATTCATCAATTTGACCCCTTCATGAATTTTTTGCTTACTAATTCTATATGATTTTTCTTTCAAAGGAGGAAGAGGACATTATGCGAGAGACTGCTTTAACTAATGAAGTTAAAACTCAGAAAGTATCGAGTTCTCTGCAGTTGAACTGGCTGTTGTAAATAAAACCTAGCTAACGAGATGTAAGCTATTGAACTGCTCAAATTGGAGGTATTTGTTTTGTTTGAAAATAGTTTTGTTCTAGTATTTAACCACCAGTTTACGTTATGTTAGAAAAACTCCTTGAAATTGTCAGAAAAGATATGACATACAGTCTATTGTATAGGAAAATGGAAAGTCCAAAGTTACTGTTAGTTAAGTTTTGAAATGCCATTTGTTTAGTTCTGTTTTTGTAATCAGAATCCAAGAAACAACCAAAAATTAAATATGACATTGTATTTGTACATAAATTCATTTTAAATGTTCCTCAATACATATTATGCATATGTATATTGGCATATAGAATTCATCAACATAAATTTGTTTGAATCTATTTAGCTTTTGTTCCTCAAGAGATTTATAATGCAAACTCAGTCACTCATCAGAATTCCCCAGGGAATTGACAACTGTTGCGGTTTATGCCCTTCAAAATGCAGAACAGGTTTAACTTTCAGCACTAGACCTTATATAATATCAAATTTCATACCGAGCTGTTCATTTTATATGCTCATTGTTTGTGATTTCTGATTCAGAATTGTTATTATCATTTTTCAGTCCCAAAAGCTCCTAGAAAGAAAAAATATGTAAGAAACATTTTTGTTAAAAAAAAACATTTCTTAAGAATTCTATGCCTTGTACTAGTTTCGATCACAAAAACAATAAGGGTTAATATCAGCAAAAGTAGCAAGCAAGTGCTAAGCAGTTCTGCACTCCATTGACCATGGACTGGCTCTCTCTCTGGCTGCATGCTTGGCTTACCAATGCTACAAACTTGCTGGGAAGGAAGGAAGATCTTGCCTTACCATCAGATTTTGTTTTATATCTGCTTTCAGTTCTTCAAAATCTTTTCTGTTGATTTCTTTGTCAAGCTGCATACCTTGAAAAGAATGTCGAAATAATGAAAAAGAAAAAAACTATTGAAAAAAACGGGTTGGGCCTAAAAATGGTTTAATAAAATTGTTATCTAGGCCTATCTTTTGTCTCACCTCCTATTGGCTCTCCATTTAATGCAGCCTTTATCATAAGGATATTCGCCAAGGCAGTGATACCAAAGACACCGTAAAATATTGGACTGTTGTATCTTGATAGCAATTGTCGAATGCGACCGACATTCCTTGCACCGTCCATGGTTCAAAATGTTCAAAATTGGCAAGCAAGAACGGCCATTTTGAAATTCAACTTCTCAAACCTCATCTTCACAGCGAGACTTCTTTTGTAGTTTTTGGACAACAATTTTTAAGCAACATGTGTACCAAAAACATTACCAAAACATTGCTTTTGCTTTGAGGAAAGTCAGGTGAATCAACTTTAATATTCGCTGTTATGAACAAGTTTAAACTCATCAAAATTAAGAAAATAACCAACGCTTATTTTCTCTCATTTCAGCTAAAGATTCAAGATTCCTTGTATGGTCATTAATGCCATGAGATGGACAAAAAGTTGAAAACTAGTTTGGAAACTCTAGTAGATAACCTTAGTACAACATTAAACAATGCAAAGCATCTAAGATCGAAATCTGAGGAGTCTTTTTTCTCTGATGATTTTGGGATCCTAGCTGACGCGATTTCTCACTATGCAGACTGTTTTAAAAGTTTAGAAGTAAAGACAAAACATGATTTTGATGAAATTGTTGGAAGGCATTTCCGAAAGGTTCAAAGTGCCTTTGAGGACTTAGAAGGGGTTGAGGAACAGTGGGAAACGTTTCTGGGTGAAAATGATACCATAATGAACGAAGACATGCATGGGGATATGGGGAGAGTTTTACGAGTAGGAGAAGAACTAGGAACTGATGTTGAGCTGGTTGATGCAAGGACAGGAATGTGAGTGCTACTTGGTTTAGTAAAATGTTTCATGTTCCAGAAAATGTTTCTGAAACATATTACTAAAACATTTTACTGAAACCTGTTTCTGAAACACATCAAAACATTTCATTGAAACATGTTTATAATAAAACACATTACATCTCTCAAGCAGTGTCTTAATGATATGAAACATATCATTAAATCATTGCATTGAAACATGTTTTTAAATTGTTTCAAAAATGTGCTTCAGAAACATGTTTGATAAAATGTTTCGGAAACATGTTTTTAAAATGTTTCATTTATATGTTTCAGAAACATGTCTCAATAAAATGTTTTAGTTTTGTGCTTCAGAAACATGTTTGATAAAATGTTTTGATAATTTGGTTCAGAAACATGTTTCAATAAAATGTTTCAGTAATTTGTTTCAGAAACATGTTTCAATAAAATGTTTCAGTAATGTGTTTCAGGATCACATTTTTAAAATGTTTCAGTAAAATGTTTCAGAAACATGTTTTTAAAATGTTTCAGTAATGTATTTCAGAAACATGTTTTTAAAATGTTTAAGTAATGTGTTTCAAGAACATGTTTTTAAAATGTTTCAGTAATGTGTTTCAGAAACATGTTTTAATAAAATGTTTCAGTAGTGTGTCTCAGAAACATGTTTCAATAAAATGTTTCAGTAATCTGTTTCAAGAACATGTTTTTAAAATGTTTTGGTGATGTGTTTCAGAAACATGTTTCAATAAAATGTTTCAGTAATCTGTTTCAAGAACATGTTTTTAAAATGTTTCAGTAATGTGTTTCAGAAACATGTTTTGACAAAATTTTTCTGAAATATGTTTCAAAGATATGGTGTGCTAAAACTGTATAACCAAAAAATTTTATTTGGGTTTGCTGGTATAATATCTCTAATGTTTCCATGATATTACAAATAAAAAACATATCTCTTACTTCTAGATCGATGGTGCTTCAAGATATCATCAACGAACTGAGGACCTCTCATATATTGCTTGTTTTTCTTCGTCACTTCTCCTGACTTCCATGACGTGATCATGTGACTGATATTCAACGCAGAATGAATGACTTTCAGTCTGCTGGGTTATCGGTCATTGTGATAAGTTTTGGCAAAAAGGTAACCTTTATGAATCTCTATTTTTTCTATTTGAGGTGACTCAAAAATGAATACTGTAGGAAATGAAGATGCTCATGCATGCGGTAGGAAATGAAGATGCTAATGAATACGGTATGAAATGAAGATGCAAATAAATACAGTGTTAAATGAAAATGCCAATGAAAATGGTATGAAATGAAGATGCTAACGAATACGGTATGAAATGAAAATGCTCCTCTTAACTTTTATTTAATTATTTTTCACAGAATGGAGCTGAGTGCTGGTTGGAAACAAGCAAATGTTCTTTTCCGATGTTCATGGATGAAAATCGCAAACTTTACAAGAAACTAAGTCTGCCAAAATCAATGAAACAAGTCTGGAACACTCCGACATTAATTCGTTATGCTGAATTTGTTTGTCAGGATAGAGAATTTTACCCATCCGAAGAAGGTGACGACCCACATCAACTTGGAGGTGATGTTATCATTGATAATAAAGGAATTTTGAGATTTATTTACAGAAGTAAGATTCCCATTGATCGACCAACTGTAGATGGTTTACTTCAAGCAATGAAAAACATTTAAATATTCGACCAAAAGTTAGTTAGAATTGTAATATGTTTTGAAAGCTATGATAGTCTATTTCGTACAAGTTAGGTTTAAAGGACTGCACGTTTATTGCACTTTAAGGACTCAGCAACTATCGTTTATTTTGATTAAAACCATGATTAAAACAACGTGTCGAAAAAAATTGCGGAACATTCAGACACGTGTTTTTACATAGCGATAGGCTTGTGTTACTTTTTATTTGAATAAACGTAAAGAATAACCATTTATGATAACT
>JACTAT010000021.1:1444793-1463477 GCA_014526335.1 Chrysaora quinquecirrha
TTGTTCCAGATTTTAGCGCATGCTGGCTAATGGCTTCCTAATGAGTTTGTTGTTCAAACTTATGCCAAATTTCGAAGACTCAGAACAACCTCTTCGATTGTTTTGATTGTATGCATTTGAATTGCAATTAAAATAATTCATTAACTCAATGATTGTTTAGATTGTGTGCACAGAGAATAGAAATTCCTATCTTTTGTTACCACATTCCTGATTCCTAGGTATCTATCTCTCTATATATCTATCTATCTAGGTCTATTTCGTCCGGTTTGCCGAAAGCCCCTGCATAATGTTTGAATTCTTCAAACATAAAAAGGGAAGATCGGGAAACAGAGATCAGGTTGAATCTTCCCTATCAATCCGTTTCACTATCAATCTTAAGAATAATCCTAAAACAACTCCAGGGAACAAGGGGATTTTCTCAAGGGAACTAGGGAACATGCAAGCCCACTAACCGACCCTCGGGTACTAAAAGTCTTGGCAAAAATTGTCTTTTTCAACAAAATCGGCTGAGAGACATTGTGCCACAAGAACAGTGATTTTTTCAATAGATCTAATTGTAGGGTGGAAGAATTTTTAATCTAGCGAATGGTTTTTTCCGCCAAGTGGAAGTATTTTTACAGAGGACTGGATTTGTGCTTGGTTTCTTTTCAAAAACCCAAGGATTTGATTGGACGCTAAGACTTCAAAATAATTGCATGTAGAAAAGTAAGGCAGAATGCTGATTTTCGTTCTGAAAAGCTGACTGTTTTCGGGAAGGTAAAGAACTTTCAGTGCCGAAGTACAAAAATCTTTGATCTTTTGTTTCTGTTAATGCCAATGGTATATGCATACGTACCCAGTAACTAACTGCATTTCGTTATTCCGCAGGGTTTATTGTTGATCTTTGAAAGAAGCGTGAAACATGAAGACAGTTTGGTTTTTGGCTCTTGTTTTTGGGTTCGCATTTGTGTGTTGCAGTAAGTTTTTCCTTGCCTTTTGCTATTTTGCAAGTTTTTTTCACAGAAATTTTATTTCCAGAGAGTATATATACGCCTTATTTCCTTTGTTTATTGAGAACTTCAAAATTTTGGTTGATTGGTCTGAAAGGGCCGGTTAACCGCTTTTCTAGACACTGAGTTTAACCATCGCTTTACTTAGGTTTAATACTCACCTGGCTCAGAAAGTGGGCTTTAGTGCATTCGCCGAAGCAATCGCCCTTAACTGCCTGAGCAAAAACCCTTTATGGTCGGTAATTGCAAAGGGAAATTCCTGCCAATGGACCTGTCACCACGGAGAAAGAGCCGTGGGAAAGGGTAAAAAGGAAAACAGAAAGCAAGAATGTAAGGGAGGGAATAAGGAGGGAGACGAGCGTGCAGCAAGTTTCCAATTTACCTATAAGAACTGTTTGATGACAGAGTGCAAAGATGACAACCTCTTTGTCCTCTCAATCTGACTCCACGCAGATCTAACTATGAACTTACTTAATTTTAGAACAGCTTTTTATTCCTTTTTTATCAATTTTATAGAGCTTACAGTATTTTGTTTCAATTTTTTCTAAAAATTTTTATGAATTATTCTTTGTCCAAGGGGAAGAACTATTCAATTCCTGCGGAAGAAAGTGAGCTTCTCCGGAATACCTAAAGTGGGCATAAAAACATTCTTCCTCCTTGATAAAAACATCTTTACCAAGGAGGAAGAACTATACAAATCCTGCGGAAGAAAGTGAGCTTCTCCGGAATACCTAAAGTGGGCATTAAAACATTCTTCCTCCTTGATAAAAACATCTTTATCAAGGAGGAAGAACTATACAAATCCTGCGGAAGAAAGTGAGCTTCTCCGGAATACCTAAAGTGGGCATTAAAACATTCTTCCTCCTTGATAAAAAACATCTTTATCAAGGAGGAAAAACTATTCAATTTCTGCGGAAGAAAGTGAGCTTCTCCGGAATACCTAAAGTGGGCATAAAAACATTCTTCCTCCTTGATAAAAAACATCTTTATCAAGGAGGAAAAACTATTCAATTTCTGCGGAAGAAAGTGAGCTTCTCCGGAATACCTAAAGTGGGCATTAAAACATTCTTCCTCCTTGATAAAAAACATCTTTATCAAGAAGGCAGAACTATACAAATCCTGCGGAAGAAAATGAGCTCTTACCTCCTTCGCAATACATTAACTGCGCCTCCGGTGATTATCAACTGCAGTGTAAACTTGAAGTTTTGTTATATGCAGTAACCTTCAGCTTGTTGAAGGTTGAATTAATTGGTAGATAGATAAGTCTAACCGAGATTTAGAGCTATGTCGTTTTGGGGCGTTTTCGTGGTACTTTAGCTGTTTAGCCACTTCCTAACCACAACTAATTGTATGAAACCTATGTTTTTAGATGCTGGAGGGGAAGAAGATGAAGATAACAGATTTTCCGAGTCCGAAGTAGAGGAAGCCGAAGACGGGCTTTACAGCATGCTTGAAAATAACAAAGGTACTTCATGTTTCTATCATTTCTTTCATTAAGTTTACTGTATTTTCAGATCATCCGAGGGGAGCGAGGGGCGATCCATTCCTTCAAAATCTTGGGCACCCTTGTTCGGAAACCCATTGTTTTCATGAATATTAATCATTTTTTTAAGTAGAAATCTCAAGGGGCGCCGGAAGCACGGGGGCAGCGAGGGCAGCTGCCCCCCTGCCCTCGGAAAAATTGCCATTCTTCTATTTTCCTATTGTTTTGCCCCAAAATAGTTGCTTTTGCTCCCGCTGCCCTGTATTGCTTCCGGCGACCTTGGAAATCTTATCGTACGCCTTTTTCGAGGAGTGAAAAGCATCTTGGTCTGAGGATTGGACGTTCTCAAGATAAACAAATTTCTATCGACACTTAAGTCATTCTAAAGCCGACGGGCATTTTACTCCTCGAAAAAGCGTACGAGATTCCTATTGGAACAAAAGAATTCTTGCAAGATTTCTATGTAAACAATAAATATTCCAGCTGAGGGTGTACGAGATTCCAAGGAGTTAATTGCCCCGGTTTCTAGCTAGAGGGTCGGTTGGCTTGAAGTGATGGTGCGTTACAAGGGCAGGTGAGGGGGTAAAAAATATTGGAAAATTTGCGTGATGTCATTTTGAATGCGGAATGAAATGCCTGTTTGCTTCCCCCACAGATGCAAGTCCTAATTGCCTGGAATGTGGTAACAATTGTCGCCGTCGATGCACAAATTGGGGTGTTGACTGGGGAAGAAGACGAAGATGGTGAAGAACTTAAGAATGAACTTCTGAACTGCTGCAATACAAGCTTTTATGTTTTATTCGATTTTTGATGCTCTTATTATTCACTTAGTGTACTTGTCAAGCGTTGTCTCTCTCTCTATCTCTCTCTTTGAGGTTCCAATGATGTCGAAATATCCCATCTCCCTTTACAGCGAAATGTACCCCTTATCGAGCGGGGTGAAGGGGGTGTTGAAATGAACAACTACGAAAATCCGCAAATTTTCGATGTCCGATGAAATTGTACCATGTACTCATTTTACTCTGCACAAAGTAAAAAGGATCCGAAAATCTGTTCGAAAATAGTCTACGTCCGAAATACGCCTTAGAATATCGGAAAAATGCGTGATCCATCAAGAAACTAAGATACGAAAATTCGTTTAGTAAAACTGATAAATACAAAATCCGCCAAATCTTCCCCCCTTATCCTATGTACTCTTTCTAAAAAATATCTGTCCGTTATTCTGCCATTCAACAGCATAATTTTCCACCTCCCTTTCGTTTTTCCTAGCAATATCTCTTGTCCTCTTACTTGGGCGCGTGACACCAGGTATGAAATTCAAAAGTAGGTGTAGCTGCTGAAAATGGGTGTGGCAATTGAGAATTTCAAAATTCAAATGGGGGTATGCAGCGCCTTTTGAAGTTGAAGTGCACAAATCACAAACGCAACAATATAAGTACGTAATAGATTCATTTATACTTGCAATATTAAGCCCCAAAATTCATATTCACAGAGCTACTCTTACATCTAGGTATAGCATTCACACGAAAGTTACCTTCTACAAATTGTTATTTCGTTTCGACCAGTTCATTCACTCATCGATTGGTATCCATCTAAGCCATCTCAATAATTCCTGAAGTGATATTAGTCCGTTCCCATCCTTGTCCAGTTCATTTAGTCCGTCTTTTACGTTCTCTTTCTTTCCGCCATATGCAAGAAACAATTTTTCAAATTCATTCGAATCCAGAGCACCACTGCCATCCTTATCGTACGATTTGAACATTTCAACTGCTTTTTTCAAACGATGATAACGAGATGAATCAGTGACATTTTTAAACCGTTCACCACTTTGCAACCAAGCATGAAATTCATCAAATGAAATACTTCCGCTTCCATCTTTATCTAAAAGCAATGCATAGGCTTCAGCTTGCTCTTTTGATAGGCCTAAATCCTGCACAAAAAGCCCTTGCAACTCGGAGCGATTTAGCTGGCCGCTCCCGTCTTTGTCATATTTCGTAAACAAGCTTTTTAGGACAACTTTCGGCACATTTTGATCAAAGAAACTGCCACCAATAACAGGGCCTGAAGCCATATTCAAGAAGCCTTTACAAAGCAAAGATGAAACCGAAACGATGTTCACAAGCAAGCACAAGAAGGGTTTCTTCTTTGTTCTGGGATCGTTTTATTCGTGACAAAGGGGGCGTGACCCATGAAACCGGAAGACGAAAACAAACGGCACAATGGTGAAAGATATTGAATCCAGACCACGGGATTTTTTCATGGAATTGTAAATTTCATTCTACTGAAACAACAGGATCTATTTCTTTTGTTATTTTAAGACTCGTACTTAAACAAAGATTTTGGCACTCAGTTCAAAATAAAGTACTTTATTTCAAGGGTTCTTAGTAAGATTAATAAATGGTAAATAAGAAGATAAAAGGTTAGATAAAGGATTAAATATTTAAGGGAATCAGACGATTTGGATTAGCGAAAATACCAAACATAAATAGTATAATTTTGTTTGCTTTTGGATGATCTTATTTATATATCAGATACAAGAATATTTTGATGTTACTTGGATGATAGAAACCTGATTCTCATGCATTATAGTACACTTTTGGGTTTACACTCACTTTTTGAGTAATAGCTACAAAATTTTGAAATGATCAAATCTTCTGGACATTGTACTTGAAAGCTTTTTCCAGCTGACACTCCTCAGAGTATTAACGTCAAAAACAGACCAAAATAAATGACTAATGCGGTAATCGAAATGCACCAATACTATTTTAGCTAAATTTTCCTATTAGTGCATTTCGATCCGCATCTAGGTATAAATAAATACCTCCGTCATTTGTTTCGGTATGTTTCTGACGTTTAAACTCTGAGGAGTGTCAGATGAAAAAAGCTTCTAGGTATGTCGAAAGACGCTCTTTCTCGCAATGGTGGGTACGTCCATCACCGAATGGGGCAGTTTTAATTTGGGGAAGTGATCGTGATGGCCTTTGTCTCTTATTCTTCTGCAAAAGCAACACGATCCCTTCCACATCACACTTAAATAAACAACCTCCCACCCTTCGAAATGATTCTGTGCGCCTTGCCACTTTTATAAACTTTGCGGAAAAGCTCTCAGCGCTTAGGTAAGTCCTTCTCCTTATTCGCACAAATCGCAAATCAGAGCCTCGACGCAAATTTATGCATTTAGTAACAGACTAGTCCTGAAAAGACAGCATTTTACTCAATGACTTTGGTTTCCCAATCCATTCCAGTCCATTCCACCAGTCAACAAATTATCGATGATAAGCTGGTGCGAAACCGCTCGCGTCTGGGTACGTCTCCGGGAAGCAAAGGAAGACTTACAATGACTGCCAGAATCATTTTCACGCTTAGGCAACACTTGCTGACTCGACCCCCCGCAAAAATTTTGTTTTGTAATGTCGAAGAATGCTTTAGGGTGATTTGCATTTCTACCTGAAAACGTAGCACCATTCAATAAACCAACATTGTTTACGGAGGGGGAGATGTTAGGTGTAGAAGGAACACCAATCTGGCATTCCAAGCATTTTGGCAGGCATTGAAGAAGAATTAAATGGTGAGAGGAATCAGGAATGAAGAGTCAAAGAACCTTACTTGTTATCAGCTTTACCGTTGAAGATTTCGTAGCTATCTTCTTATCCCTGAGCTGCAGAGAAGATTCGTTTCTGGAATTCTTCAGATTCAAGTTGCTCAAGTGTCAACAGAGACAGTCCAAGCTGATCATCCTAAAAATATAAGATTTTATTTGATTAAATTTTATTTGCTTTGATTTGATTTGATTTGATTTTTTTTTTTGACACTTCTTCCAAGCAGTTGTAACTTCAGTTCTCCTCTACGGTTGTACCACCTGGACGTTGACAACAAAACTCGAGAAAAAGCTGGACGGAACATACACCAGAATGTTAAGATCTGCCCTAAATGTATCATGGAAAGAGCATATGACTAATAAGCAATTATATGGCCATCTACCTCCAGTTACAGACGTCATTCGCGAAAGAAGAACTCGATACGCAGGGCACTGTTGGAGGGAAAAAACCGAAATCATCAGTGACGTTCTACTGTAGGACCCAAAGCATGGCAAAGCAAACATTGGTAGAACTGTCAAAACATATACACAACAGCTATGTGATGATGTTGGATGCCATATTTCAGACCTGCCGGGGATGATGGACGACAGAATTGGATGGAGAGAGCGAGTCATGAAGATCCGTGCTACCAGCTCGAACTGATGATGATGATGATGATGATGATTTGATTCAAGTTGATTCAATTTGATTCAGTTCAATTCGAGACGAGTCGATTTGATGTAGTTTTTTTATCAGATATTATTTTATTTGATAGATCTGATCTGATTTGATTTGATTGACTTGTTACAACTTATTTGACTGCAGGTTTGTGGAAGGTGAGTCAGCGAGATAGGAAGCCAGGGCCTTTCAATCGTGAGCACTTTATGGTAACTGGGTTTCCTTTAACAAAGATTCCCTTTTTGAAAAAATTTGAAAAGTTTATGAAAAATTTATAAACTCAGAATAATGACAAAATTTTACAAAATTCTGCAGCAAAAAACCTCACTAGACAGAAATAAAAAAATTCTTACCTGCGAGAAAGGCTGGGCCATCTGACGGAGAAACCTTTTAGCAACCTTTGAGGAAATCAGATATTTAAGAGGATCGATACACATATTTTTCAAATTAATAACTAAAAATATCTAAAATTGAAGAAAAAAGGTTTTATTAAGCAACCTGTACAGCTTCATCTGTTGATAAATTGCAGTTTGCATCCTTCAGATGCTCCTAAAAAAAACATGTAAATCAGAAACAAAACCCAGATTCAAAATTTTGGAAGGGGAGAAAAATTGCTTTTTGCCGGCTTTGTCGACAAGGTCTAACAGAAGTAATTCTTGGAGAAAACATAAGTGATGCTACAAGAACAGGCCTCGAATTTCAAAACTAAACTTGCCTGTATTTGCATACAGCAAGGTTTGGCTTAGAGAGCCCGTTCTAATAGTAAGGAAAGCCTCATCTCCTTGGCAGGTTGCGATTCAATTCAATTCAATTCAATTCAACTTTTTTCATAGTATACAATCCTAATTACAAGGTACAAAAATATTGTATACTATACGACCCAAGAGAAGCAGAGCTTATGATTTCTTGGGCCGTTAAATTAAAATATAAAATAAAATAAAACATTAACAATAAGAATAGATGAATTATAAAAACACTGATTACATTAAAATGAGTACAATAACAAAAAATAGGAAATATCAAGACAGTATTCTTTAAGAAATAAAACTAACAGTTCTAAGAAACAGGTCACTTGTGATGGTTATTTTGGCTGGCCCCCTGATAAACAGGGAAAAGCTTTTTAGGACCAACCAGGGCATTTATCTACGTTTTTCATATATTGACCAATCAGAAGCCTTTACTTTTGAGCGGCCTTCTCGTGGAACGGGAGAACGGAGCGATGGAAAGACTAGGGATCAAGCAGAGGCCTTACCAGCCAGGTGCCTTAGCCGGTAGGGTACAGGAGCGGAGGGGGTGGGGAAGAAAACCTCTAAATCGTTGTTGTATCAATCTTGCAATTTTTTCCAAGAACAGTAGGCCTATATAAACAGCACAGCATCCACAATGAATTAATAGAATAAAATTAATCAAAAGATGAGCTATTTTCTACCTGAATCCACTTTGGCAGTTTTCCTTCTTGTCAGCTTTAGAGAATCGCTAATAGGAAAATAAAGATGTTTTAAAAATTGGGAGGAAGACGCAAGAAGATACTTGAAGTCTGTTATTAAAAAAATCTTAGACTTTGGGTGCTAGACCAACAGAGATTGTAGTCTTGCTTTGCTGTACCTTTAATTGAATTTTAATTGTTTTGAACGATAAATTTTTCTCTTCGTTGTTTTCAAAGAATTATTAGGGAAAGTCTTTGAGGAAAGCAAAATTTCAAAGTTTCAAGCAGCAACGGAAACATTTTTGGGCATGGTTCAATGCTTTTTTTCGTCTGAAACTCCTCAGAGAATAAATGTTAGAAACAGACCGAAACATAAGAAAAGGCGGAATTATAACTAGTGCTGTCGATTCGCTTGTTATAATCGCAAAAAACAAAATAAGCTGAAAGCGACACATACTTTTTTGGTCCAAAGAGTTAACCCTTCAGATTTCAGATGCTACAAAGATTAGTTACACTGATTTAAACTTGAAATCCCGTTGTAGACTTATGACATTCGTCGTAGTCTACGCTCCTCCACACTACACCACCCCGCTCCAACTACTTTTTTCACTAAAAGATCCCACTCTGAGGAAACAACTGTATGTTGTTGTAGTTGTTAGAAGCTGTTTCCGAAACAGTGGGAGGAAGGTAATAAGTCTAATCCCGCTGTATCCTGCGAGCTAATTGGCGTTCAAAACACAATACCAATTCGCCTTCACCTTCTGATTGGTGCATTTCGATTCGCGTCAGGGTAGAAATTCCGCCTTATTCAATTTTTTCGGTCTGTTTCTGACGTTTTAACTCTGAGGATTTTCAGACGACAACAGAGGTTTAATAAGACCAAACATGTTTAGGTATGCTCTTTGCAGTTTTGTACAACTCAAAGACTATCAAAAATGAAATACAAAAAGCACTGATCATATATAAGTGTTACCTTGTCTGCGAAAACCATGATACCATAATCAGTTTTTCCTCTGATTGCACGACCAACACACTACGAATACAAAACAAGACAATGACTTAAGGATAAGTTGGCTACTATTGTAATTTCCTTCCAATTTAGAACGAATTCTGCTGCTAAAAATATTCCTAGTTACCTGTGCACCATGCCTCATTGCATCAAATGTCAAGAAATCATTTTCACGAATGTTGAACTGGTCTCTGAGATATTCTAATCGAGCCTAAAACATGATAAAAAGATTTTAAAAAGAGCAAGAAATTAAGCGTTGAAACCACAGCCTTATTTCAGGAAGGTAGCTGAATAAAACTGACTTCTGTCCGTCAATAACTATAAAAGTCATGGCTTTTATATAGCGCCGTTATCTATCACTGGGCATATTCAGCAGCGCTTTACAGCTATTTACCCCCTTAGCTCAGGCCATTTTTTTGCTATAATCCCTGAGGAGTATATATCGACTCGCGTGTAGCCATACAATCGGCGCTACGAGCGTTTTTTTAGGCCTTCATGACTTAGGTACCAATTTCACACCTTGGTGCGGTCTCATAGAGAGTAAGGTTTTTTACACCTTGTAAATTTGTGCTCCCTAGCCTGGATTTGAACCACAGACCTTGAACCCAAATGACGCAAGTGCTAACCACTACGCTACGACGCTGGTCTCAAACTCTACTGCGAAAGTCAGCCATACGGTAGACCTGTATGCGTCTATTCCTCAATATGCTTCTCTTTAGGTCCATTATTCGGTCATGGAATGGTGGATCCTAGGAGAAGGACGTCGAGAAATAGACTTAAGGCACGTCCAGCCACGCGGAAGCGACATATATCAACGGCAGCTGGGCAAAGTATATTCCTAATTTTTTCTGCGTTGCGGTGGAAATTTTAACTTCATCTCACTTTCATTTCTGTCATGGTTGCAATTTAGCAAGACTGATTCGCAAGAGCCCTTTGCGAAAATTCAACGTCAACCTGCGGTTCTCAATGACAACAGGGGGACATGGTTTACTTTAAAAAGCTATTTCTAATACAGGATAGATAACAGTCATTGGAAGGAATGGCGAATTACCTGCAATGATAGGACATTATGGTTAAAGGTGAAGGTAAAGGTGAAATGGTGTTTTAGTGCAAGTCGCTAGGATCTCAGTAGTAGCCTAACTAATCGAGACCTCGACCCAAGCTGTGACGTTACCGTGGCTGGGCTCGAACCCTGACCACACTGAGCTACTTTGGCTGGGCTCGAACTGCTCAGGGTTGAGCGCACTAAGCTCCTGACACCACGAGTCAGCTTGATTACACCAAGATGCCACAGCACCTTCACCGGAGATTACATGAATATTAAATTCAACAAAAACGAATCTACCTTGAGAATCCTACTCTGCGTGTAAACGTATGGAATACCAAACATGATAACTGCTCTTCCGAAATGATGATCTGAAGAATCAGAAAATGAATTTCAGACTAAAGCTTATCGAGTACCCTACTTTCATTAAGCATCTTTCGTCATTGATAAAATTATTGGTATTTTAGGTAAAGGTTACAGAACACAAAACTAACCGAAATCGATTCCTTCAGAAACTTTTCCACGAGCAATTGATAATAGAATCGCACCACGTCCGTTTTCACATGCCTACAACAAATTAAAACAAATGCATAAGCTTTGAGTTAATAAAAAAGTTCAGAAAAACCTTGTAGTATTGATAAAAATTATAAAATAAAAAATATCCTAGCTAACCTTTCGATAATTATGTAAAGCAAGGCTTGTCTCTGCACCATCTTGTGTTTCAATAAAAAGTAGCTTGTTCTTCTGGATATTTGAAATAATGCCCTAAGGAAAAGAGTTCGAAAGAGGTGAATAAAAAAAACATGTGGTGAAAATTTCTGTTACTCTCGCCCAAAGTTTAAAATAATCGAAGGACAAGTCTAAGGTCCTGGCAAAACGATCAAACATTGTTGATCAAACACTTGAAATTTACTTGTCAAGAAAAATGTTTGATTGTTTGGCAATCTCGCAAAACATTGCTTGTCAAACATACTTTGCTTAAACGAAGCAAACAAATTTAGCTTAATTTTGCTTGCCAAGCAATGTTTGTGACAATGTTTTGTGTCTTACAAGCAAATCTCAAATGTTTGATCGTATGTTCGGGTCTTTAATTGTTAACGAGAAAGGTTGTGAGGGTTTTGGCAGCTATACAGCTGATGTGGGCCCGCATCTTGTGCCCCAGACTGATATTCTAGAACGAATACTCTTGGTACTCATTTACCAATCTCAGAAGGATGGACAGCTGAATTGACTGTAGGCTTGTGCAAAGTGGTCTCGACGAGACTCGAACCCACGACTTCACGATCATGAGCCGAAGGCCTTGGCTTCTTGGCGAAATAACCTCTGTTGATTAAATAAATAAACTAAATCCCAGTATATGAGAACCTACACAAATCAAATCTATATTTAGAATTGTACCTGGTCATTCCAAATGGACACAACACTTTCCTGTGAAAGAAATAAACCAAGAGGCGCAAGTTACAAAAGTGATGAAGTGACGAGGGAAAACATCATCATAATTATTATTTTTGTTACAATAATTATTATATAAACCATTATTATCATTGGATATAGAAACATCTACCTTGTTTCAAAGGCTATTTCGAAAGTAATACATTCGTGACAAATATATGATGCATATGTATGGTGCTGAAGAAGGCTCAACATAGCCGAAACACGAAAAAGTCCAAACGGGGGGAGAGCTTTGGGCCGCTTTAGGCTGTATGACTTGGAGAGTTACTCGGCGATTTCATCGAGCGCTATAGCTCAGTGGAGACGTTCGAAGGTTCGGTCCAGGTTCGAATCCCATCTATTGTGGCATGTCACTCATGGACTAATCTAAACCAGTGTTGGCCATTAATGAATAACATATAAAAATATGCATACTGTAGTATTGAAGAAGGACATGCCCGAAACGTAAAGCAAAACAGAAGGAGAACCATGGGTTGTATGACTTGGAGAATTACTCGGCAATTTCGTTGAGTTCTTCAAGTCAGAGGAAACGTCTTTGGCTCTTTGGTCAAGCAATCCAGGTCCTATTTTGATATTCCACTTGTAGAAAGTAAAACATGTATTCATGGCTTGCCTGGATACCCCTGGGAACGAGGTCGGTACTCACCATATAGAGGTAGCTGACAAAGAAGCAAACAATCCCATCAGGCACCACGGAAGAGAATTCAACCAACAAATTACCATAGTTTCGAATAACAGCTAAAATAAGAAAAATATCTTTCATTCAAAATTGTCGATATTCAGAACGAGACTTATTCTCAAGACGAGACTCAAAAAAGATGGCGGCAAAAACAAGAATATATTTACCCATATCTTCTCTGGTTTCAAACTTTGAGCTTATCGCCACTTGATCATTTCCTTTACTGACAATCTGAACAAAAAATAAAATAGTTACTCAGCGTGTATTCACAATCCCTTTAATAAGCTGGGAACATTGGGAACATGCGAACTGTGTCGTTGGGAACATGTGAACTGTATCCAGGGAACAATGAAACGTGACAAGAATTAAAGGGAACAAGAGAACATCGGGAAACAGGGATCAAGTAAAATCCTCCCTACCGATCCCCTTGACTATCAATCTGGAAAATAATCCTACAAAAGTCCGCAGAACAGGGGGATTTTCTCAAGGGAACGGGGGAACATGCAACCCCCCCTAAACATCAAATGACCCTTATCAAAATTGCTCCATTTTACTCACCATCGGACAAATACACGACCTTGCTAACGTCATTGTATACGTGGCCATATTCACAGGTCTAAAATCCAATATTTTCGGGTAGATATCGATAGGCGAAAGAGTCTAAAAAGAAAGAAAATAAAAACACATCAATAAAGAATAAGAAAGAATTTTCCGCTTAAATATTTTGTTATAGTGGCCCAATTAGGGTATTATGGATATGGGATCAGAAAAAATAAAATGGGTGAGGGATAATTTGGGACAAAATAAAGGGAATAGGGGATATTCCTTTTGTTAAATTCTGGGATAAAAAGGGAAAAACGTACAGGGGATAAGAGATTTTTGTCATGAATAGCGAACACTAGGATAGATACAGCCCAAAGCTCTCCTCCCTTTTCACTTTTTCGTGTTTCAACTATGTTGAGCCTTCTTCAACGACCTACATATTTGTATATATTTGTCATGAATAAGGGGATAAGGGATAGGTTTAGAAAAATGGTAGGGGAAATGGGATATTCTGACCCCCCCCTCCCTAATGGGGCCTTGTTATATTAAAAAAAATTTGTGTCATTATGATTATTATTAACTTGCAAAAAAATTGATAAATTTGAGAATTTAATTTTTGTTCTTACACCAGAAGTGATGACAACTGACTGGAATCGATTGAAAACAGGTTTAACAGCGATTGATGCATCCATGCAACTAGAAAAAGAAAAAGGTATTAGATAACTTAATTAAATAATAATCCTAATAGCAAGCTCAAGTGTCTTCTTAATTTCCTCCAGGATAATACCAGAAAACTGAAATTCTATCAAGAAGTTGGGCACTTTTGAATCAACCAAACGAGCTGGCCTCTAAAGGGCTTCTGGAGCGTTTGTAAGGCCCTCTTGCCTATTAGCCCCTAAGTGGCCCTTAAAGTCACCAACTGGGACAAAGAATTTCCGGTCCATCGCATAAACCCCTTCTGTCCCAGGCCCTCAAGGCTCAGCTTCCGATTAAATTGTGCGATGAGAAAATCTGACGAACGTGCAAGAATCGTACGACATAATCGTTCGACAGTTAGCTTTAAATACAAACCTGAAATGAAGTACAGGATTTGGAATAGTTGGTGTTTGGTCATCGAATGGTTCAATAAGAATAATAAAACCTAAAAAAGAAATAAATACAATTTACTTTATAGTTTAAAGCCCTTATAATATAAGAAGTCTCTTCTTTGTACAGCCCAAGGGGTAATTCACCCCTTGGCATCTCGTACACCTTTGCTGAAATGTCTATTATTTTCATAGAAATCTCTTGGAAATTCTTCTGTTTCAACAAGTATCTCGCCTTTTCAAAGATTCAAAGAGAGAAATGCTCGTCGGTACAACCTTTCTATCTTGTAAATTTGCTATCTCGGTCTATCAGTGAAATTCTATGCTCTTAAAATTTGCTGGCTTTGCTGGTTTTAAGCCTGAAATCTTGTAATACGCCCCCCTCTCTCCCCTCCCCCAATTTCGAATATAGATGTGAAAATAAATACAGCGATCTAAACAATCTAAACACGAAAACTAAAGAATCCCCCTGAGGGCTAAACAGAGTTTTCCGGTTACGGATTAGATAAATAAAGTTCGTGGTATTCTTAAGAACAAACATACCTTTTGAGTAGGTGCTAACCAGGGTAGCAAAACCAGCAACTAATGTTAATGGTCCAAAATCAGTTATATTTTTTAATTCCAGGGTATGCAGTAATGAACGAAGCCTCTCTGAACAAAACCTATGAAAAAAAAACAGAGCATTTAATGAACATTTTTGTCATTGTGTAAAGACTACAACCTTAAGTAAAAATAAAACACGTGGGTCTTAAATCATGGACTTTCACTTCTCCATTTGATTGGCATTTTGGAGGACAAAACAAAACACAGTGAGACTGATGATTGACGTTATCCATTGTCTTGCCCTCCAAAATGTGCTCAAGATTGACAAGTGAAAATCACCAATTATATATGATGTAATCTTAATCATCAGTTACCTGAGTGGTTTACGGTCAATACAAACTTGTGAATAAATATGTTGAAGGAAAGATGGCGGGGTTTCAGAAACGACATGCTGTACTCTTAGCTTCACCTGAGGAAAAACAAACAATATAATGGAAATTACAATTTAAAATTCAGTAGGTGAGGATGAAACACTGAAATAAACAATAACAGTCAAGTCTGTTGGTTTTCAAACAGTAGCTTGCAGATAAAACAGTTAAAAATTACGCCTAGTTCTTAGCGAGGCATGGATTTCGAAGTTCTCTCGATACCCATAAACGTCGTGATTTCTTTTCAACTTGGCATTGAAGAACGGAGAGCTAAAGAGTCTCCCCACTCTTAAACAGCTAATTAAGCCTAATTTGGAAATCTAAGCCTTGATTTGTAAACAATGTTTGACCGTTTGGCCATGTCCAAAACATTGCTTAACACGCGAGTTTGCTCAGCAATGTTTTTGAAAAAGTTCCATACATAAATGCTTTTCAAACATTTATGGCTTGAAGCAGGCAAAAATGTTTGACATGCAGTGTTTTGTGAAATAGTCAAACGGCAAAACATTTGCTTGACAAGCAAATTTCAAATGTTGAACAAGCAATGTTTGATCATTTTGCCAGGGCCTTACACAGTGCGAGTAAAATTCGCTCAACATTTCGTCAATGTCAAAATGATAAAATATTAACTATTATTTGAAGCTCTTTAAATTTTGAATTATGATTTAAGAATTTTCTACCTTGAGGTATTCAACAAATCTCCTCATAAAAGCAACAAAGTGTTCTGCTTGTCTAATGTTTCCAGGGACAGCCTCTGTTAAAAATAAGAAAGTTTAAAGGTAAAAGAATAATATTTTACTTTATCAGTTGAGTAATTAATATCATCGTTAAGTTAAAAACGTACAATTACAATTAATGCTCTAACCTTGCAAAATCTCGTCAGGGAGAACTGAAAGCAGAAACAAAACACAACGTTAAGAATGTTTGTCATCTGCTCTTGAGTATAAGACTTTAGCTAAACGGTCAAACATTGTTGCTAAAACATTTATGATTTGCTTCTCAAGCAATGTCTGAGCGTTTTGCCATATCACAAAACATTGCTTGACAAGCAGAATTCGCTCTGAAATGCTTTTTCAAAAACATTGACGCTTGTATGAAGCTTCAAATGTTTGACGAGCAATGTTTTGCAACGTGGCCAAATAGTAGTACATAGTCAGTGTTTGACAAAAGATATAAAACTTTTGACAATCAATGTTTGATTGTTTGGTCAAGACCTAATACCTTCAATTACCAAAGTCTTGAAAATGTAATTACTTCATTTGTATTGAAAAAAAAAATAGAAAAAAAAGTAACAAACAAAAATTAGAACCTGGATTGGAAAGATACATGTCAGTCTCTCGCGCCACGTTCGCATCACGTAACCCTGAAAAAAGATGTTTTTCTTCATTATTATAATTTGATGTTCCTATACTATTACATGAGTACCAGTTATCGTGCCATCACCCGAAGTTGATGCTGTTGAAAAGAGACAGCTCAAACAGATGTAGGGAACTTCTGTTATTGTTTTTCAATTACACGTTTTTTTTATAAGAAAGTTTTTTTTGGGCCAGTATTGAAACTTTCTTAGATATTTCATGTTTTCAGTACCAAAACTTTCTTGTGACTTTCTTAGCAAAAATTTTGGAATGCAATATTTCTAAAAATGCACATTTTAAGGCACTGTATACATTGCACAAATACCACGTTTTTCAAAGAAAATAATCATTAGACTCGTTTAATAGCAAGATGAGCGACTGAACAGAAGAGCGAAAACAACACACAGAACATTAGGAGTGAAAGTATGAAACAGAACTTTCTTAAGTTTCAAGAATCCAGTGTTGAACTTTCTTAAACTTTTAAGATGTTGAGCACTACTTTCTTATAAACCACTTTCTAATAGAAAAAAAACGTGAAGCGGAAATCTAGACTCTCTAACAAGCCTATGGTGTCCCTTATGGAACCCCAAATTAGTAGCATAGAACTTTAGGAAAAGTTAAGGAAACAATACCTTGAACAAGCCTTTCATATTCATTTCTGAGACGTTGTTTATCATTATCTTTCACCCTGTAACAAATACAGCCAAATTTCATGATATGGGCTAAAGGTACTAATATAGAATGAATTATATCAAAGACCCGCAAATCAGAACGAAGGCATTTTTCAAACAATGTTTGTTTCTGAGTTATCCTCTCACTGAAAATTGTTCAGGTTGCTCACTCAGAACTTTCCCTTCCAAGTATCAACATCATATCATTTTGCAAAAACACTGCAAAATTGGAAAATGGACAAAAACACCAACAAGGGGTTGAAATTTTGTTCGAAATAGAGCAAAGTTAATACAGAGAGAATTAGGTGGAAGTCATCGGAAATTTTCAGAGGACTGATACTTCAATTCGAGATAGAAAGAAGCTGTTGAACTGAAAGAAGAGTTGACTGTACTGTAAAATTACCATCAATACTTACTCCTGTATAATTTGTGATAATGATTCGATATTTGCATGACACCGATCTAACGTTCTTCTGTTTATGTTTACACTCATTGATTCAATACAAACATTATCTGTAACAAAATGAAAACAAACAAATAATGCACTACAACGTGTGTCTTGGCACAAAACAGCAGCAAGCGAGTAGTCTCTACGTTTTAGAGTTAATCCAGATCAGAGGTTCTAGCAGACAATCAGCTGATATGGACCTACAGCTTGTGACACCAGCCCCAACCTATCATTCTAGAGCGAATACCCTAAAAATTCTATACAAGCCTTAAGTAGGACAACTAAGCTTAATATAGGCTTCTGATTAAGGAACCAAGTATTAAAAATTGAGGGAGGGGCTAACAAGAAATGCGGCATTTTGCACGATTTTGGATTGGAAGGGGGGCCTATTAGGGAGGCTAAAAAACGCAAGGAAAGGGAAAAACAGAGATTCTGAGGTATCTTTACTTCAGTCCATGGAAACCTCGCTTGACAAGGCAAGGTAACAATACCAGATTATGCTCTAACTCTTAGAGGATTCGTTTAATTCAATACGAACTGGTAAAATTTCATACCAATGTTATGAGCTTCATCAAACACAACAACGGAATTCTTTGCCATTTCTTTAGAGACAAGATCTGCTATTTTCGGATCCAGTAAATAATGATAACTATATACGACTATATTGGCATGCGTTATCTGGTGGAGAAAAGAAATGGAATCAAACACAACAAAGTCTTTGGTCGATACAGATGAGAGTGAACGATATATGGATATTTCATTCATGAATGGCCAACACTAGGATAGATTTTTTCACAAGTGGCATACCACAATAGATGGGATTCGAACCTTGACTGCATGACCAGGAGCCAACGACGTTTCCACGGAGCTAAAGAGCTTAATGAAATCATCGAGTATCTTTCCAAGTCAGATAATCAAGGGCTCTCCTCCTGTTTGGAATTGTGTTTCGGCTATGTTGAGTCTCCATAAGTAACAAACATTTTCAACTGAGCGAAAGAGCTTAATAAAATAGCCCACTCACGACAAATATATGCAAATATGTATGGTGCTGAAGAAGGCTCAACATAGCCGAAACACTAAAGTCAAACGCGAAGACATCGTTGGTCTGTATGACTTTGAGAGTTACTTGGCGATTTCATTGAGCACTATAGGGCAGTGGAAACATCGTTGGCTCTCTGATCATGCAGTCCAGGATCGAATCCTATCTAATGTGGCACACCACGTTTGGACAAATCTAATAAATGTGGAGGAAAACGTTTTGAAGAGAAACTT